>CM046955.1:47435859-48035859 GCA_025698515.1 Gossypium sturtianum
ATGGATAGGTTGGATGGATTGCATGACATACATATTTGCATATGAAAGCGTGTAAGAGCTTAGAATCTTTCTGGATGGGGATTTATACACTTCGAGTCTCAGTGACTCACCCCTTCCATTACTTTTTACAGGTAATTCCTAGTTCGCGGATATGGAGCCGGGATTGGACTCGAGGTGGCTATGCACAGTAATTTCAGCTTTTTAGTTTGAAAGGTTAATTCAGTTTATTTTACTTTAAGTTTGGATTTCGCTATGTAATAAGGCCATTCAGATTTTATTTTGGGATTATTCGGTTTGTTAAATTTCTTTAAACCGACGTTTAAACACTAAAGGCATGCCTAATAAACTCGTAAAATGGACGTTTTAAAACTTTAACAAATTTTTAGAATTTCCAAAATTTTACTACCGTGGTATTTATCAAACACGCAATAATAACAAGGCAACATCGTCTTCTTTAAAACTAAGTTTGAAAGAATTTTAACAAATGGCTTAACACAATTCGGGTTTTATAAAATCAAAGGTTTTCTTTTCAACATTGAGACGACAACTTGTTTTCCAAAAATGTTTTCTTCCCTGTGACATGCCAGATTCGATCGTAGCGTTTTGACCGGGTTTGGGGTGTTACAATTGTGGTATCAGAGCCTGGTTCAAAAGCTCGGCTGTGGGCATAAGGCCCAAATTGTTTTTCAAAGAAGGGGTATGCAAAATGGTCTAAATGAGAAACATGTTTTGGGAAGCATGGCACCGAGTCTCCGGCACCAATCTGCGACGGTAAGTCTCCTAACTACTGTTTATATGGTTTAAATGCTTGCACTATGAATGCTAGTAGTAGGACCTTTACCTTAGAGACTGAAGCCCGTAGGACTGTATGAACTTTCGAGAACAACTACTTTAATAAATTGCTCATAAGATTGTGCCGTAATAAATAGTGGAAGAAAGCTAACTCATAAAATTCTTAAATCAGATTAAATCGGGAACGCTAGTCATGAGCACTCGGGGACGCGGGCGTAATGTACGTGGTCATGGTAGGGGTAGGATTATCGTGTCAGAATCGGTAGGGTCTGGTCATGGGTCAGAGAATGAGGTACCGCCGCCGCCAGCTGTGGGCGCGAAATTTTAGGACCAAACGGGTGGTGATGACGTGGTGTCGCAGGCGATGCTACGAGTTCTGGAGAGAGTTACGGGTGCAGGCGTTGGAACGGGGGCTCAGAAATCTATGTCTGAACGACTCCGGGCTAATGGAGTAGAAGTATTTAGGGGTACTTCCGGTGTAGCTCCCAACACAGCTGAGTACTGGCTAAAGGCGACTGAGCGCATAATGGACGATTTGGACTTTACGGCTGAGGAGAAGCTAAAAGGGATAGTGTCTCTTCTCTGGGATGAGTCTTATCAGTGGTGGCTCACAGTCAGGATGGTGCAATGGTCGATGATATCACTTGGGATTTCTTTAAGGCGGCTTACGGAGGAAGTACGTTGGGTCTAGTTATATAGATACGCAGCGTGAGGCGTTCTTGAATCGGGTCCGTAAGAGTAAGTCATGATTCCGAATATGAGGCGGAATTCTTAAGGTTGAGCCGTTATGCCCGGGGTATCGTGGCTACGGAACACGAGCAACGTGTCGTTGAGGATGGGCCGAGAGATGAGCTCATGGTGTTGATTGCTCCACGGCGGGAGGGAATTTCTTGTCTGGTGGAGAAGGCCAAGATAGCCGAGGAGGTGAAACGGATCGAGAGGCGTAATCGAACAGAATAGGTATAAGAGGAGTTTTGGGCCATCGTGGTCCGCCTGGGAATTCTCGTAAAAGGGTTAGATTTGGCGGATCGAGTCAAGCCGCAAAGCTGCCGCTTTGCTACTCGATGGCGCCACGGTGCGCTCGATGTAGGAAGTCTCATTTGGGGAGTGTTGGGATGTGTAATGAGAGGTGTTTCGAGTGTGGGTCCATGGATCACCGGATAAGGGATTGTCCGCGGAGGCCGGCTAGGACTCGGTCCGAGGGTCAAGGCGTACACAATTCAGAAGAGATGGTCAGCAATCGCAGAGGGGTCGAGGATCAGCCAGGGGTGGTAACGGTAACGGGTGAGGTCGTGGGGCACCGGGCAGAGGTGCCGAGAATACTGATGCAAGACAGCCAGGGTTGGTCTATGCAGCGAGGCATCGAGAGGAGGGCGACGCACCAGACGTCATAACCGGTACGTTTTTAATTTACGGATTGCCCTATACTGCTTTGATTGATGTTGGTTCTACGCACTCTTATGTTGCCGATGAGTATAGCGGGAACTCGAACTTAGCCTATGAGATTTCTTACGGGAGATGAGCGTAATTAGCCCTCTAGGTCATTCTGCGTGGTAGTGAATAAAGCAGTATAAGGATGTACCCCTAGAACTTCAAGGGGTAGTGTTTCCGGCTGAACTGATGGAGCTGCCATTTGGGGAGTTCGATTTAATCTTAGGGATGGATTGGTTAGTGGAGTATCAAGCAAGTTTGGACTGTGCAGCCAAGCGCATGGTGCTGAGAACTGTCGAGGGTGAAGAGGTGGTGATGATAGGTGAGAGAAGGAACTACCTATCTAATGTGGTGTTCGCTTTAAAAGCCGAGAAAATGGTGAGGAAAGGATGTAGGGTGTTTGTGGCTTATGTGTGTGCCTTGAAGGCTAAGGAATCAACGGTGGGGGATGTCCGAACGGTGAGAGTTTTTCGATGTTTTCCCGTAAGAGCTTAGGGTTTGCCTCCGGATCGCGAGGTTGAGTTTGGTATCGACCTTTCACGGAACCGCGCCAGTGTCTATTGCCCCACATAGAATGGCACCGAAGGAGTTAGTGGAGCTGAAAGCGCAGATTCAGGAGTTTTTAGATCGGGGTTTTATCCGGCCAAGTGTATCTCCTTGGGGAGCACCCGTGCTTTTTGTTAAGAAGAAGGACGGATCAATGCGAATGTGTATAGACTACCGTCAGCTGAATAAGTTGACGATTAAGAATAAGTATCTCATTGTCGAGGATAGGCGACACTGTTCGATCAACTTAAGGAGCATCGGTTTTCTCGAAGATAGATCCGAGATCAGGGTATCATCAACTTAAGGTTAAGGAGGCGGATATCCATAAGACGGCATTTCGTACTCGTTACGGTCACTATGAATTTTTGGTGATGCCGTTTGGATTGACCAACGCACCAAAGCCGCGTTTATGGATATGATGAATCGGGTTTTCTAATGATGATTTGGGTCGGTTCATTGTGGTGTTTATAGATGATATTCGGTGTACTCGAAGTCCGAGGAGGAGCATGATGCACATCTTCGTAGTTTTGCAAATTACGAGGAAAAAGCTATTATTCGCAAAGTTTAGTAAATGCGAGTTCGCTAAGGGAAGTTACTTTCTTGGGTCATGTGTTGTCGGTGAGGATTAGAGTAGACCCTCGGAAGATTGAAGTCAGATCGGTGGAAACCACCTAAGTCCGTGGCGAGGTTCGGAGTTTTTTAGGTTTAGCGGGGTACTCTGAAGGTTTGTGGAAGGGTTTTCCTTGATTGCGCGCCGTTAACCAAGTTGTTGAGGAAAGGGGTTCCGTTTGTATGGTCGGACAAACAACAAGAAAGTTTTGAGAAGTTAAAAAGGATTTTAACGTGAAGCTCGGTATTGATTCACTCAAGCGGGGAAGGAGTTTACTTTTTCTTGTGATGCGTCGCATACATCGGTGCAGGATGTGTCTTGATGCAAGAGGGGAAGGTAGTGGCGTATGCTTCTCGGCAGTTGAGACCTCACGAAGTGAATTACCCGACGCATGATCCGGAGTTGGCCGCAGATGGTTTTCGCCACGAAAATTTGGAGACATTACAGTATGAGGAGAAGCCTATCGTATATCTGAGATCATAAGAGTTTGAAATACCTTCTCACTCGTAAGGAATTGAATTTAAAGCGGCACGGAGGTGGATCGAGTTGTTGAAGGATTACGATTGCTCGATTAAGTACCATCCGGGTAAGGCTAACGTGGTAGCGGATACGTTGAGCCGCAAGGTGGTAGCAGACTTAAGAGCAATGTTTGCCCACCTTAGTCCGTATGATGACTAAGTCCATTAGCTGAAGCGCAAGTGAAGCCAACATGGGTAAACCAGTTAAGGAGAAACAGTTAGTAAATGAAGTCTTAAGTGCTCGATGTTTGCAAGTGTAGAATGGTGGATTGGAGGGGTATAGCTTGAGCAACGATGGAGTGTTATGTTTTCAGGGAAAAGTTTGCATGCCAAAAGATGTGGAGTTGAGGCAGAGGATTCTTCAGGGGGCACATAGCAGTCCATACGCTATGCACCCTGGAGGTAGTAAGATGTACCGGGATTTGCGGAAGCAGTTCTGATGGCCGAGTCTAAAATGGGAGGTAACTGAATTTGTGGGCAAGTGTTTGACGTGTCAGCAGGTGAAGGCAGAACATCAGTTACCTTCGGGATTGTTGCAACCGGTGAAGATTCCGCAGTGGAAATGGGAAAGGATTACGATGGATTTTGTCAGTGGGCTACCCCTTACGCCTAGCAAGAAGGATTCGATTTGGGTGATTGTTGATCGTCTGACAAAGTCTGCTCACTTCCTACTACATGCGTGTGGATTACTCTCTTGAAGTTAGCCGATTATATATAGCGGAGATAGTAAGGTTGCATGGGGTGCCAGTGTCGATTATTTTGGACAGAGACCCTAGATTTACGTCAAGATTCTGGAAGGCACCGCATCAGGCATTGGGTACAAGGTTGGATTTTAGTATGCGGCGTTTCATCCACGAAATGATGGGCAGTCGGAGAGGGTGATTCAGATTCGGAAGATATGTTAAGGGGTTGTGTCTTGGATTTGAGATGTACTTGGGAGGAATTTCTACCATTGGCGAGTCGCGCGATAACAACGATTACTGTGCAAGTATTCAGATGGCACCGTATGAAGCGTTATATGGGTGGAAGTGTCGTACCCCTACGTGTTGGACGCAGTTGGGTGAACGGCAATTGTTGGGTCCAGAGTTGGTTGCTGAAACAGAAGATAAGGTTAAGCTGATTCGAGCTCGTCCGAAGGAAGCTTCGGACAGGCAGAAGTCCTATGCCGATCTTAAGCGGAAAGATGTAGAATTTGCAGTGGGTGACAAGGTTTTCTTGAAGGTGTCGCCGTGGAAGAAGGTGCTGAGATTTGGTCGGAAGGGCAAACTGAGCCCTAGGCTTATCGGGCCTTATCGTGTGTTGAAGCGTGGGAGCCAGAGGATGTGATGCGGCAGCAATACCCTCAACTCTTTTGACCAGGTAATTTCGAGGCCGAAATTATTTTTTTTAAGAGGGTAGAACTGTAACATCCTAAATCGGGGCCTTTGCATTTTATCTGGTTGCCTGTAGATAGTGTGGTTGTCATGCTAGTTTAGGGTATTTTGGGGACCAGGTATGAGCTAGGGGTAGGCTAGAGTCTTAGCGGAAATTTTCTTTTGGGCACGTTGAAGGGGGAGCTGAATGGGACAGGAGTTAAGGGTAATTGGTGGTATGTTTTGACACAAGGAATGCCTTGGTAAAGTGGCAAGGAGGCGCCACTTAGGGCACAAGGGAGTGACGCCTCAGGGAAGCTGAAGGGGACTTGGTTCGAGCTGCGGGAATATCCTTTTGAGCATTTCTTTTTGACGCCAAGACCAGGAAGTGTTGTACTCAGTTGGGACTCTGGTGGATGAGTATTGAAGGAGTCAACAGATTTAAATAAGTGGAGAAGAGAAATCTTAGGAGTTTGAAACATTCAAATTGGTTTGAATGAGTGAATATGAGGAAATTTAGGAGGAAAAGAAGGGATTGAGGAGAGTGGAGGTTTATCCAAATTTTGAAGGTAGTAGGTGGTGTTGGGCATTCGGTTCTTTGGTGTTTAGGGGTGTGACGAAATTTGGGTGTGGGTTTCTTCCATTTTCGGTTTTTGTAAGTGCTAGTTGGGGGGTGGCCGAATGTTGGTAAAGGCCTTGGGGAAGTGTTGCATATTCGGCTAGATAGGGAGCCTTAGGGTGTTTTTTTTTCCCTCTCATTATTTTGTGCCGAAACCACACTTCTTATTTGGCATTCTTCTTTTCTCTCAAATACCAAAAGTGAGTGGCCTTCCAAGTTTCTTTTACTTCTTCTCTTGGTGTATAGCCGAATCCTCCTAGCACCTTACCATCTCTTCTTTCTTTCTTTTGGAGTGCGACAAAGAGCAGAAACTTCATTTTTCATCTCTTCTCTTCACCTCTTTTCTTTGTTAGCCAAAAACCTCCTCAAGCATTAACCTTTGTCGAAAACTTTGATACTCTCCTCTCTTCTCATTCAGCACTTTAGCTTGAATATCTCTTGTTAAAGGGTACCTTTCTGCATTTCATCTCTTTTCTTTTCATAGCGAACGATTTCGGCATTTGGGGTAAGTTCTTAGTATTTTGGCGAATCTCCTAACTCTCTCTCATTCTCTTTTTCTCTTTTCCCTATCGTTTTCTTTGGAAGGAAAAGCCGAAATCCTGGGGCACTCAAACCTTCTCTTTTGACTCTTGGTTGCAGTGGATCGCCGTCTTTGATCTGTCGTCATTCCCGATCAGTTTTGCTAGTGTTGTGGTAAGTGTTCTGTCAATTTAATAATCTCTTATAGTGTTAAATGCCGAAGGCAGAGATCCAATTCTATTTGATGCTTGGCCGAATATAGGTGGTGTGGTGACGCCTTCTTGTGGAGACTTTTGGGATTCGTTGGTTTGTGAATCAAGTCTGAGCCTCGGGATTTGCCGATTTAGGTAAAGGTTTAACTTTGGGTCTTAGTTCCTTACGATTCGTTTCACTGCTTTAATTCGTTTAGTGATCAAGGTGTGTTCATGAACCCTAATGCCAGCCAAGCGGTAGGAGGGTTGGATCTGTAAAACCCAAAGACCTAAGTTTAAGAAACGGCAAATGTCGTGGTTCGGGATGGCCACCGGGTTGTGGGTGGCATCCGAGCAAATAGCAGTAGTGTCGATTAACGAGAGTGTCGACGTAGAAACTATCGTGTTACGAGTAATCAGGTGTGTAACTCTTACACACTTCATATGTTTAATGTGCTGTTATTTGTGATTTGTCAAAAGCCGAAATAACTGTAGAAATCAATAAGTTACCCTTGTGGGTAAAAGCGAGGACTCCGGGTAAGTCCATCTTGGTGGCTAACGTTAATTGCCTCTGTTAAATCTGCATATGCCATATTAGATTACTCCTAAATTGTAACACCCCAAACCCGGCCCAAACGCTACGACCGAATTTGGTTTGCTACAGAGAAAACAATTTGAGAACCATTTTAAAACCGATTTAAGTTTTGTCGAAAACCTTGTGTTTTCAAGTCTCTTGTTAAAAACCATACTTAGTGTTGCTTAGAAATATTTATTAAGTCGGGTTGTTTATAGATTGCAAATGTGCCCGATGGCATTTTTTAAAACATTTTACGTTTGATTGGGAAAAACATGTGAATTCATTTTTAACATAATTAAATAGTTTAAACAAATATTCAAAGCATGTAACAGATAATAAAATAATTCTAGGAGGCCTTATTACAACTTAATTAAAATAAACCAACATTAAATAAAATAAAACAAAGTCCAGTTCATCTATTAAAATGTCCATCGCATGGCCACCTCGAGTCCATCCGGCTCCATCTCCGCGATCTACTCATCTGCAAAATGTTAAGGGAAAGGGGTGAGTCACCAAGACTCAGTGTGTAATCCCCACCCAGTAAGGTAACTCATACACAAGTCATTAATAAACATGCACATGCAACCCAACCTAACCATCCATACTCCTTTTCTACCCCGTGTGGTCAAAACCACCGGTGGTCAAAACCACCGATGACTTAGAGTCACAAATCGATGATGGGGCCAACCCATCGTGTGGTCAAAACCACCGATGACCATAGGTCACAATATATCAAATGTGGTCAAAACCACTGGTGGTACCAAACCACTGGGACTTAGTCGCAAATAATTAATCGTTGTGGTCAAAACCACTGATGACCATAGGTCACAAATAATCTGATGGGGCCAACCCATCTTGTGGTCAAAACCACTGACGACAGTCCATATTTCATCCCCCTCCTCTCATTAATCCCACCATCACATGCTTATATATCAATTATCATATATCATGGCATAACATTTAGCATCATGTGATGGCATGCAAATCATATATCAACAATCGCAAGTTAGGGGACTTACCTGAATTCCATGCTTAGCCATAAGCAAACATTACCACAAGAGTGACTAACAATAACAGTAATCATGTAAATTAATAAAGTGTGTAATGAGTTTTTACACACCTGATACTATCGTAATTCCTAGGTCCCGAAGAATTAAGTCGTCCACCCTAGATTTCCTTGCCCTATATTCGGCCAAGCACAAGGTTTAGTGTCCTAGGCCTTTCGGCCAAACCAAAATATCCAAAGGGTTAGTATTTAACCCGAAAGCCTTACCTAACCGTTTAGAATATTAGCTTCAAAGACCGAATCACGAATCGAAAATTGATTGATGAACGTTGGCGAACTCACTTGCTTATTCTCAAATCCCGAAGATCCTATAGCAAATTTGGTTAAATCTGTGATTAGTACCCTTAATTAACAGTTGCTGGAACCCACACCTACCTTTACCAAAGTCGTCATAATGAGAAGAATATACACATTCAGCCTAAGACCCTTACCTTTCGAAATCGACTAAAGGAAAGCCACCTTCTCTTGCACAATATTTGGCCAAATGGAGTTTAATATAAAGGAAAGGGATTTCGGCACTTTGATAGGGATTAAATTCGGCTATGATTAATTTTATAATTAAACAAGGTGGACTTTTAGTAAGAAAAAGAAGAAGAAAGGTAAAAGGAGTAAATGATTCGGCTAAAGGGGTTTGAGGGTAATGGAAAAATGAAAGAAAAATAAGAAGGAAAAGAGGTTAGAATTTTGGCTACAAGAAATGGAAAAAACAAAGCAAAGTGGTCAATTGTGCTTTTATAAGCATTCGGCAACCCCTCCTTTCAAGCTTGCCGTCCACTCCTTCCAACAATGAGTTCAATTTCTAATCAATTCCTTGAAATTCTCCTAGCCACTAAATTGATTTAATTCAAATAATTGAATTAATCCCAAACAATAATCCAATAATCCACTAATATCTTCTTTATCTTTTATTATCCTTAGAATTAATAAAAAAAATCCAATTTAAAAACTAATTAATATCCCCATCTTATCCCATAAAAAAACAAGGACTCCATGTGCTTGCCAACTCCATCGAATGCTCATCAAAGAGCCATGTGCAAAGCCAAACTCCTCACCCACGTTAGCGGCAAAATAAAAAGGAAAGAAAAACTCATTTTGCTACCTCTTAGATTCGAACGGGGACGTTTAATGCCAGCAGCCCCTCCAACGCCCTGTGCCAACTCTCCCATCCGACTTTCTTGCCATAAAGTCCCCACATTTAGTTATAAGGCCTTCCTACTTAAGCCCCCTTGTCTCACGCCAAAACTAAAAATAAAATGCCACTTGTCTGCGCGTGCCTTGAACCCAGAGCCCTCTTTAGCGCTACTTCCACCCATAGCGGCGCATGGAGCCACTTTGCCAACTGGACTTTCATGTCCATTTCCCGGCTATTTATTTTTAAGGCATACTGGCCCGATTCCCTAATTGACGCAAAATAAAACCAAAATGTCGCTTTGCGGCTCGAACTTGAGACCCCTAGCAATCTCTTAGGCGCACCACGCCACTTATACCAAGCCCAACCTTTTTGCCTTAATTTGCCCAAAATTTTATTAAAGCCCCAACTAACCTAGCTCATTCCTTTTCCACACTTAAAAATAAATTTTTAATACTGGGTCAGGCTTAGCTCGGGTTTAATTCTAGACCCCAAAACATGCCAAATAAATCATAAATTTATTTCTTCAAGCACACACACACATGGGAACAAATAATTAAATTTTCAAACAACCCCTACTTCAGGATGTTACAATTCTACCCCCCTTAAAAATAATTTCGTCCTCGAAATTACTTACTATCGCTCAATCGTGCATCCTTAACTCGCCATCCTACGTTATTGCTGCGCACTCTGACCTTAAAGAACTATCATACTTTCTACACATTCCCTACGTTCATAATCCAGGTTCCATACTCTTTACTAGCAATCATAAGAATGAACTAACGTAACCATAACCAAGACAATTGAGGGTATTCCGGAAATAAGAAACTTACCCGTTGTTATGTCTGGCACATCTTCCTCCTCGCGACGGCCAACTGCATAAACCAGCCTTGGTTGCCTCGCCTCTGCACCTTCAGCACCTCGACCACGCCCGTTACCATTATCATTACCTCTAGCTGCACCTCGACCCCTCTGTGGTGGTCCTTCGTTTCTAACCTGAGCACGGTTCTGACCCTCTGGTTGATTCCTAGCTAACTTCCGAGGACAATCCCTTACACGGTGATCGTACGATCCACACTCAAAGCACCCTCGATTACCACTCCAACACTCACCCTTGTGAGGCTTGCCACACCGAGCATATTGTGGCGGCCATTGGGTATTGGCAAGAAGCGAGCCCAGCGATTTGATCCGACCCATCAAACTTCATCCTCTTCTGTTCATTACCCAAGAACCTTGAAGGTTCCGAGCTTCTCTTATTCCAATTCCGTTCTTAGTTCCGCTTTACTTGACCTGTCTTACTCCTCAAGAACTTTAGACTTCTCCACAAGAACAAAGCAAACTCGTTTCTGTTGTGGAGCTATCATCATCCTCACTCATCTCTCGGCCCATCATCCTCGAATCTAACACAGCGTTCATGCTCGGTACCACAATACCACGAGCATACCTACTCAACCGGAAGAATTCGGCCTCATACTCCGCCATTGTCTTATTGCCTTGGACCAGGTTCAAGAAAGCTTTCATTTGTGCATCTACGTAGCTAGTTCCGATGTACTTCTTTTGATAGGTGGTTCCGAAATACTCCCAAGTCAAATCATCTGCTGTCGCCCCATCTCGAACCGTAAGCCACCACCGATACGCTCATCCTTTAGAAGCGCGACGCTTTGCCCCTTTCAGCCTTTTCTTCCTCGGTCAAAGTCAAGATCATCCATGATCCTTTCGGTTGACTCTAGCCAAGATTCCACTGCAGACCTGGTGCCACACCGACGACACACCTCGGAATACCTCCGCTCCGTTAGATCGGAGTCGCCAGGGGACGATTTCCGAGCTCCTACATTTCCACCACCCCGGCCACCATCTCCAAAACTCGCAACACGCTTGCGATCATCGCCGCCACCGGCCCGATCCGGCTCCTCGCCTCTAAAAGTAGGAGGTGGTGGTGGCGGTGGTACCTCATTTTCAGAACCTTGTCCCGACTGACGGTGGTTCGGACACCGTCATCCTACCCCTACCCTACCACGTCCACGGCCCACGCGTCCTCTAGAACTCATTCTATCTACCGCGCTTTTAACTCGATTAAGAAAAATTTTATGCGTTAGCATTTGTTTCACTTTATTACTCGCGAAGAAATTTTATGGATAAGGTTTAATCAGAGATTCTTTCGAGCAAACAATGTTCCAGTCTTCTTTCCTAGTTCACACAAAGAAGTCCATGCATCCATTCCTTAATACTTTCCATACCTATTCGTTCATCGGACATTTTTGCCCATTTCTATCCTGTGGGTATTCTCGTCTTTTTCCTACTGGGTTTTTTTTTTGTAATTTTTCGAGAACTAGAATATTTTGCTGATGATTTCCAAAGCTAAGTTGTTGAATATTTGTAAAATAGTTAAAATTTTTGGGCAAAACCATTGAATTAATATTTTATGGGTCAAGGGCATCTTGGTAATTTTACTCCTAAGGGTATTTCTGTAATTTTTCACAAGTCAAGTTTTTCGAGAAAAACGTTGTAAAAGTAATGTTCTAGGATTTGAGAAAGTTATTGCGCAAATTTTGAAAACATTAGGGTTTGTTGTTTCATTCTTTTTCGAAAACATGGTTAATTCCCTTTTCGGGTTTTAATCATTGTGTTCAGCCTATGACCGAGCCCTCCTGGTCAGGGTGAACCAAGGCTACGCACCAGGCAGAATTCGAGTGAGGAGGAGGTGGGTCACACGGACCGCTTAAATTCCAAGCTCTCACTGAACCTTTCTAGACATGCGCACAGAGGTTACCACACCACTGAGCCTTCTGAGTTAGGGTGAACCGAAGCTACACACTGTAGGATACTGCGAAGAGGAGGTGAGTCACGAGGACCGCTTAAATACTGTGCTCTTAGGATCCAATCCTAGACATGCGCATCTGGGGTTACCACACCCTAGCTCATTGACTAAGTCATAGGTTGGTTTAGTTCCTTAAGTCTTATGCTTCGTTTGTGTTTGAGTAATCTAACCTTAGGGTCCAAGTCCTATAAGTCTATCTACGTTCCATGCTTCCTACCCTTCTACAGAATATAATTCACCAAGAGGTTTAGATATACTTACCTGGGTGGATTGGTGCCGGAGACTCGGGCCATGCTGCTTAAAAACCCAAAAATCATACCATAAGGCCTACCAAAACATTTTTGGGCCTTGGGCCCCCACAGCCGAGCTTTGAACCTGGCTCTGATACCAATTTGTAACACCCCAAACCCGGCCCAAACGCTACGACCGAATTTGGTTTGCTACAGAGAAAACAATTTGAGAACCATTTTAAAACCGATTTAAGTTTTGTCGAAAACCTTGTGTTTTCAAGTCTCTTGTTAAAAACCATACTTAGTGTTGCTTAGAAATATTTATTAAGTCGGGTTGTTTATAGATTGCAAATGTGCCCGATGGCATTTTTTAAAACATTTTACGTTTGATTGGGAAAAACATGTGAATTCATTTTTAACATAATTAAATAGTTTAAACAAATATTCAAAGCATGTAACAGTAATAAAATAATTCTAGGAGGCCTTATTACAACTTAATTAAAATAAACCAACATTAAATAAAATAAAACAAAGTCCAGTTCATCTATTAAAATGTCCATTTGCATGGCCACCTCGAGTCCATCCAGGCTCCATCTCCGCGATCTACTCATCGCAAAATGTTAAGGGAAAGGGGTGAGTCACCAAGACTCGAGTGTGTAATCCCCCACCGGTAAGGTAACTCATACACAAGTCATTAATAAACATGCACATGCAACCCAACCTAACCATCCATACTCCTTTTCTACCCCGTGTGGTCAAAACCACCGGTGGTCAAAACCACTTGATGACTTAGAGTCACAAACTCGATGATGGGGCCAACCCATCGTGTGGTCAAAACCACCGATGACCATAGGTCACAATATATCAAATGTGGTCAAAACCATGGTGGTACCAAACCACTTTGGGACTTAGTCGCAAATAATTAATCGTTGTGGTCAAAACCACCGATGACCATAGGTCACAAATAATCGATGGGGCCAACCCATCTTGTGGTCAAAACCATCGACGACATCCATATTTCATCCCCCTCCTCTCATTAATCCCACCATCACATGCTTATATATCAATTATCATATATCATGGCATAACATTTAGCATCATGTGATGGCATGCAAATCATATATCAACAATCGCAAGTTAGGGGACTTACCTGAATTCCATGCTTAGCCATAAGCAAACATTACCACAAGAGTGACTAACAATAACAGTAATCATGTAAATTAATAAAGTGTGTAATGAGTTTTTACACACCTGATACTATCGTAATTCCTAGGTCCCGAAGAATTAAGTCGTCCACCCTAGATTTCCTTGCCCTATATTCGGCCAAGCACAAGGTTTAGTGTCCTAGGCCTTTCGGCCAAACCAAAATATCCAAAGGGTTAGTATTTAACCCGAAAGCCTTACCTAACCGTTTAGAATATTAGCTTCAGCACCCGAATCACGAATCGAAAATTGATTGACGAACGTTGGCGAACTCACTTGCTTATTCTCAAATCCCGAAGATCCTATAGCAAATTTGGTTAAATCTGTGATTAGTACCCTTAATTAACAGTTGCTGGAACCCACACCTACCTTTACCAAAGTCGTCATAATGAGAAGAATATACACATTCAGCCTAAGACCCTTACCTTCCGAAATCGACTAAAGGAAAGCCACCTTCTCTTGCACAATATTTGGCCAAATGGAGTTTAATATAAAGGAAAGGGATTTCGGCACTTTGATAGGGATTAAATTCGGCTATGATTAATTTTATAATTAAACAAATTTGGACTTTTAGTAAGAAAAAGAAGAAGAAAGGTAAAAAGGAGTAAATGATTCGGCTAAAGGGGTTTGAGGGTAATGGAAAAATGAAAGAAAAATAAGAAGGAAAAGAGGTTAGAATTTTTTGGCAAGCAGAAATGGAAAAAAACAAAGCAAAGTGGTCAATTGGTGCTTTTATAAGCATTGGCACCCCTCCTTTCAAGCTTGCCGTCCACTCCTTCCAACAAGGAGTTCAATTTCTAATCAATTCCTTGAAATTCTCCTAGCCACTAAATTGATTTAATTCAAATAATTGAATTAATCCCAAACAATAATCCAATAATCCACTAATATCTTCTTTATCTTTTATTATCCTTAGAATTAATAAAAAAAAATCCAATTTAAAAACTAATTAATATCCCCATCTTATCCCATAAAAAAAACAAGGACTCCATGTGCTTGCCAACTCCAGTCGAATGCTCATCAAAGAGCCATGTGCAGGCCAAACTCCTCACCCACGTTAGCAGCAAAATAAAAAGGAAAGAAAAACTCATTTTGCTACCTCTTAGATTCGAACCAGGGACGTTTAACAGCAGCAGCCCCTCCAACGTCCCAGGCCAACTCTCCCATCCGACTTTCTTGCCATAAAGTCCCCACATTTAGTTATAAGGCCTTCCTACTTAAGCCCCCTTGTCTCACGCCAAAACTAAAAATAAAATGCCACTTGCTGCTGCCGTGCCTTGAACCCAGGCCCTCTTTAGCGCTACTTCCAAATTTCTTAAATAAGCATGGAGCCACTTTGCCAACTGGACTTTCATGTCCATTTCCCGGCTATTTATTTTAAGGCATACCTGGCCCATTCCCTAATTGACGCAAAAATAAAACCAAAATGTCGCCTTTGCAGCTCGAACTTGAGACCCCTAGCAATCTCTTAGGCGCACCACGCCACTTATACCAAGCCCATCCTTTTTGCCTTAATTTGCCCAAAATTTTATTAAAGCCCCAACTAACCTAGCTCATTCCTTTTCCACACTTAAAAATAAATTTTTAATACTGGGTCAGGCTTAGCTCGGGTTTAATTCTAGACCCCAAAACATGCCAAATAAATCATAAATTTATTTCTTCAAGCACACACACACATGGGAACAAATAATTAAATTTTCAAACAACCCCTACTTCAGGATGTTACATAAATGTTAAGCATGATTATATTGTATTGAAAAGCATGTTCATGAAAATGGGTATGATGAGAGGAGAGGGAAGGTATGATTATCAGAATGTCACCAGTGGTTAGGTACCACACGTGGGTTGGCCCCACATATTAATATTTTGTGGCTAAGTCTTAGTGGTTTGGAACCACCAGTGGTTAGGTACCACATATGCTTATTCTGTGACTTGTCCCAGTGGTTTGGCACCACAGTGGGTTGGCCCCACATATTGATATACGGGATCGTCACCAGTGGTTAGGTACCACAAGTGGGTTGGCCCCGCACATGATTATTTGTGACTTCGGTCACCAGTGGTTTGGAACCACCAGTGGTTAGGTACCACCAGTGGCTAGGTGCCACAAGGGGTAGAATTGGGAGTTCGGATGGATAGGTTGGATGGATTGCATGACATACATATTTGAATATGAAACTGTGTAAGAGCTTAGAATCTTTCGGATGGGGATTTATACACTGGGTCTCGGTGACTCACCCCTTCCATTACTTTTTGCAGGTAATTCCTAGTTCGCGGATATGGAGCCAGGATTGGACTGAGGTTGCCATGCATAGTAATTTCGGTTTTTAGTTTAAAAGGTTAATTCGGGTTTATTTTACTTTAAGTTTGGATTTTCGCTATGTCATAAGGCCATTCAGATTTTATTTTGGGATTATTCATTTTGTTAAATTTCTTTAAACCGACGTTTAAAAACTAAAGGCATGCCTAATAAACTCGTAAAATGGACGTTTTTAAAACTTTAACAAATTTTCAGAATTTCCAAAATTTTTACCGTCGGGTATTTATCAAACACGCAATAATAACAAGGCAACACTGTCTTCTTTAAAACTAAGTTTCAAAAGAATTTTAACAAATGGCTTAACACAATTCAGGTTTTATAAAATCAAAGGTTTTCTTTTCAACATTGAGACGACAACTTGTTTTCCAAAAACGTTTTCTTCCCTGTGACATGCCAGATTCGGTCGTAGTGTTTTGACCGGGTTTGGGGTGTTACAGGTATGCTCATCTGAATGTTCAAACCGTGATGGTTGAGTTGAAAGCTATTGAAAGAACTATTTATTTGAAAGTTCTAGTACTGAGATCAGTCTGAATCGAGAGAAAGAGTTGACAGGTTGGTGATCCAGAGACGATCACTTTTGTGTTTGTGTTGTGAGTTAGATATTATGTATTAATCCATGGGATCATCGATGTGTATTTTCTAAATTTTTTTATTGATGAAAGAGTATCATATGCTACAGAAGATTTTGAAAATGAAATAGTGAAACAGCTTGAGCTATTACAATGGTGGGTATAGTTATTGTGATACTACTCAGATAGTAGACATAGTACAGATGACTGAATGAAAGTTATCCATGTTGGATAAGGTTTATGTTGTTGGTGCTTCCTCGAGATAGGAAGTGAATGATGATGAATTCAGAACTTATACAAGAGTTTTGGTATGAGATTTAGTAGTAGCATATCTACTAATGCAAAAAAATAAGGAAATGCAGTTATGTGCATAAACGTTTTGACGATAGAGTACATTTCACGATATGATTGAGATTATGGTCGAAATAGTTGACCACTAAAAGTCGAGTTTTCAAAGCGTATAAGTCAAGACTATTACTGATCGGTAAATGCTTTAATGAGAAAGTGAGGTAAAACCTTATAGATTTCAAATTCGGTTTGAAAAGATTCCCTAAGAAGGGGATGTCATTGAATTGTAGTGAATCAACCGGTGAAGATCCGAACAATCATTTGGGCACGCGTCACGGAGTTCAAAATTAGTGGATTTTCGGATAAAGTATAAGCCCAGGAGGAAGAATAACCTAGGTCTCAAGTTACGTTTCGATCTTATATATCACAGCTTAAGAGTTATCGGCAAGAGGAATTTGAGGATAAGTGGATTTGCGATTTTGAAGATTAGATGGAAACATTTTAAGAATGTTGGTAGCTAACCCTCCTGATAAGATTTTCGGGGATGAAAATCCCTAAGGGGGGAGAATTGTAACAGCCTGATTTAGGGGCTAGTCAGAACAGTGATCTCGGAATCACTAATTCGAGGTTAGAAAAATTATTTTCATGTTATGTTATGAGTTACAACATGTTTATGAGGATACATAAAAATTTTGGTGCCTTAATTTTAGCGATTTCTAGCTAAATTGTGAAAAAGGACTAAATTGCATAGAGTGCGAAAGTTCCATTCTATAGGCTAAAGGTACCAAATAGCTATGGCTTAGTAATTGGAGGTCCCAAATGAGAAATTTGGCCTTGTCTAAGTGAGTTGGCCGGCCATAGTAAGCTAAGGGGACAAGAACATTAAATGTGGTCATGTTAGGTGTTTAAAAAGAAATAAAATAAGATGAAATAAGCCACAAAGCTATCATCTTTTTATTTCTTCTCTTTCAACCGAAAATATCAGCCATGGGAGGGCTTTGAAAGCTTGAAAATTTCAGCAAGCTTCTCTTCACTCAAGTAAGTGATTTTGATGGCTTTAGATGTTAATTTTTGTACTTTTGAGACCCCTAAAGCTTAAGCTTTCTAAAGAGGGGACTAGTTTGCAATATGGTTGAAAGTATAGGGACTTGCCATGAGAGATTTTATGTTGTTTGATGAGTTTTTATGAAATAAAATGAATGATAGGATGATGAGAAACAACTTTTGTGAAAGGTGTTGTCATGAAAACACCTAATTGGGACTAAAATGCAAAAGTTGTAATTTGTTCATTAAGGCATGAAATTGATGGAATTGAGAATAGTTGTAAGAGGATTAAATGTTCATCTAGGCTTTTTTAATAAGAAAATGTGATGAAAATTTATTTACGAGCCTAGTGGCAAAATCGTAATTTTGCCAAAGTATAGGGGCAAAATGGTCATTTTTGCCTAAGTAGAGATTATGTTGTAATACGATCATTAAGTGATTAAATGAGTAAATTTAATTGTTCTAGATCAAAGAAAATGAGTTTCGGACCTAGAACGGATGAAAAGAGAAATGTGGGCAAAAAGTCTTTTTCGGCTCTTTCGACATCGAGGTAAGTTCATGTGCAAATGTTGAAATTATGTATGAGCTTATTTAGTATTCCAATGTTGTATGGAATGTATATTATTATGTGAATGTATGAAATGCCTCTTGATGAGATGTCAATGGAATTAAATTTAGAGTAATGGGAAAGGTGTATAACACGATAGAACGATGGTTAAAGGCTCGAGTAAGACCATATCGGGATATGGCCTCTGTGTAAGAATTCGTATAAGACCATGCCAGGGACATGGCATCGATATGTTAGAGTATGTAAAACCCAATTGGGGTAGAGTGACAACGAGAACTATGTGCATGAGACTCAAGAGAGTTATTTAACAATTCGAATGATTCAATGTATATGTGAATGTATGTGGTCGTACTATGAGTAGCACAAGTAGGTGTAGAATTGAATTGAGATGAATTCAATAAATGATGAACCCCTAGTGGGGTATGTGTATTTGATGCATTGTGTGAATGAGAACGAGTATCGTAGAAAGTTAAGTAAAAATGGGAACATGTGAGGATGTTCTTGAATGAACATTTGAAATAGAGATATACTTGTGAATTATTATCCATGAATGTAAATAACGGTAAGCTATGTGCAATGTCACCTTATTGATTATTTATCGATGGGCTATGTGTGATACCATCACTTATAAAGGAATGGTGGGCTAAGTGCGAAACCACCGAGATATTAGTAGCATGAGCGGCTTATTGAAAAGGCTTGATGTGTTGTTATATATGATCTTGTGATGATCAGTGCAGGAACGTATACTAATTAAACGAGTGAATTGGCTTGTGATATGGTAAGAATGTGGTAAGAGATTGAATGAGTAAGTTTCAAGAATGGTTGAGTAAGTAACCATGAGTTGATGAGAAAAACTCAACATATTGCCTTGGTGTTATGTATATTCAGTGAATATCAATATTTGTCAAATTATACAGATGAACTTACTAAGCATTATTGCTTACTCCTTTACTTTTCTCATTTCTCATAGGTTTTATTACTTAGCTCGGGTTGGAGGCCGCCGGAGATGTTTTCACACTATCGAGCAGACATACGGTATGAGGTATTAAGTCCTTAAGAGTCATGGCATGTATAGGGATTCGTTTAAAGTTGATGAAGTCTAATTGTGGTAGCCAAATGTTGTTGGCCAAAGAGTATTCATAGTATGGTTGTGTATAGCCATTTATGATGGTTTAAGTTGTTGTAAATGTTGTGGGAACAATTCTCCCAAGTGTATGAGAGGAAAACTTTATTTTCATGAACCAAACGTGTTAATTTATGTGTTTCAATTGATGTTTTGAGAATGTTTTGAAGAAGTATATGAATGTATGCAATTGAGAGTAAGAAAAAGATTGGTAGATAGCTTCTAAGTGCTCACCCACTGCGGTTAGACACACGGGCGTGTGTCTAGGCGCGTGCGTAACCTGCACCTTAGTCTCATAAGTCGAATAGGCCACGTGTTAATCCCACGTACCGTGTGTTGAAGCCGTGCATGACACACAGTTAGAACATGGGCGTGTGCCCCGGCCGTGTGTAATAAGTCAGTATATCAACGTATAGTACACGGTCTAAGTCTACGGATGTGTCAAGGCCGTGTGCAATTAGTCAGTGTCGACCACGATCGGAAGACATGGGCGTGTAAAGGGGTGCACGGGCGTGTCCCAAACCACATGGGCGTGTGCCTTAACCGTGGGGCATTTGGCAGAATGCTTGGGTTTTTAAGCACGATTGTTGAACATGGGCGTGTGTGTCTACACACGGGCATGTCTCATTCTACACGGGCGTGTGGCCCCTGTTTCAAAGAAAAGTTTCTTTTAACTCGTAAAAGTTCCCAAACGCAAGCTTAAGGCCTCGTAGGCCCACGATACGAATGTCTTGACTAAGAAAGAGAAGTTTTTAATTTGAAACGAAATTTTACAGCCCGTAAGTGTATGATTAAGTAGTTAAAGCATAGTAATATCTCGTATCCGATCTAAGCCTCGGACTCGGGTATGGGGTGTTACACAACATTTCGTAAACATTTATTATTATCAATAGTCACATAAACATACATAATTCAATATAAACACGTTTATTTGTATAATGACTTACCTCGAGTTTGGTTTAACGAAAATGGAAATGGCTACTCGGTTACTTTCGCTTTCCCGCGATCTAAGTCTGATTTCTTCGGTTCTTGATCTATACATATTCAAATTTAATCCTTTTATTCATTAACTCATCCAATTCAATCCAAATATACATATTTAAGGCAAGTTGCAATTTAGCCCTCACATTTGTACATTTTATCAATTTAGTCCATTTTTCTCAAAACATCAAATACACAAAATCATCACATGCTCTTGCTTAGCCGAATGCTTATGTACATCATACAAGCCCATATTTTCCATCAAATTTGCAATTTAGTCCCTCAAATTGCTATTTTCTCAATTTAGCGCTAATTAGCTAAATTCATCAAAAATTCAAGAACAACATATGTTCATTAAACACATATCTTTCATTTAACACCAAAACTTATCACAAAGCTCACCATTTCATCAATGGCACATCTCATAAACATCATGAATTCTTCAAATTACAATATGGGCTTGATAGTAGACTAAGCAACAATCTCAAAAACATAAAAATCATCAAAAATCAAAGTCAAAACTTACCTTAATTGGACTAGATTAGTGCCGAACCCTAAATGGTTTTCTTCCTTTCTTTTTTTCTTTCACATTCGGTTGAAGAACATGTAAAATGAGCACTATTTCCAAGCTTTGTTTTTATTATTATAACATATAATATGTTATTTTCATTAATTAAACTTTTATATAATATATATATAAAACAACATATTTTTCATTATGCCGTCCACTAATCTCACTTTTGGCAAATTTGCAACATAAATCCTCCTATTTAAGGAGACACAACAATTAGGCTACTCAATCAATTAGAAGACTACTTTTACCTTTTTCATGATTTAGTCCCTTTATCAAATTAATCACACAGACAGACAAATTAACTCACAGAAATTTATCACATTTTTATCACATTCTTAATCACATATCATAGGCACAGAAAACAATATTAAAATAATTTACTGACTCGGAGTTGTGGTCCCGAAACCATTTTTCCGACTAGGGTATAAATCGGATTGTTACAGATGGTGAATTATGAAAGATATATGTTTGATTAATATGTTTTGTCTTTGGAGTTTTGGTAATTTTGAGTAATTTGGACTAAATTGAGAAAATAATATTTTGAGGGACTAAATTGTGAAATAAATGAAATGTGTGGATTTGAATGACCATGGGTGATATTCGGCCAAGCATGAATATTATGAAATTTGGTGTATTTTGTGATTTTGTGAAATAGGGACTAAAATGTCCAAATGTGAAAATGTGAGGGTTAATTTGTAAATTGCCCTAAATATGTGTTTTTGGATTGAATTGAATGATTTGATGAATAAATGGATTACATTTGAATATGTATAGATTAAGAACCGAAGAAAATAGAATTAGATCGCGGAAAGTCGAAAGTGATCGAATAGTCGAGTCCGTACGTTAATCGAATCCGAGGTAAGTCGATATATAAATAAATGTATTTGATTTCAGCTATTTATGCATTTATGAAATTTAGATGGCTATGAATAATTCTCAAGATGGTATGTATGTGAAATCCGAGGATATATCGATAAGTTATAAATGTCTGAGAAGTCCCGTACGAACCTAGGAATAGATAGGAATTACGTATGTCATGACATAGGTTTCTAATATGTGAGATCATGTAAGACCACGTCTGGGACGTTCGCATTGATTCAAGATATCGTGTAAGACCACATCTGGGATGTTGGCATCGATATGAGATTTACGTGTAAGACCATGTCTGAGACATTGGCATCGTATTGATTCGTGTAAGACCGTGTCTGGGATAGTGGCGTCGATATTTGGTTACATGTAAGACCACATCTGGGACGTCGACATTGTACGACTATTCCGAGCACTCCGAGTAACCTATTAGATTCCGAATGGTTCAATGAACAAGTCCGAGAAATGAATGACTATGTGAATTGTACATCCGTTTCAGGTACGTTGATACGTATGCTTTGTATAAGCATTAAAGGTGAGTAAGTATGTGCATTGATGCAAAGGAAAATTTGAGATATATGTATGTTTGAGATATGAGCAAGTGAGATACTTGAAATATGATGAATTGGTAAGCAATGGCAAACCAAGTGAGCCAAAGAGATTATTTATGTGCTTGAAATGAAGATATGTTAATGAATTCAAATAGCTATCCTTATGAATGCTTTATGTTAAGTTTATTTTTATATGGCTTACTAAGCTTTGGAAAGCTTACTCTGTGTGTGTTTACTCTGTTTTATAGGTCGTCAAGGTACGAGAGGCTCGGGAATCATCAAGGATCATCACCACACTATCAAACTCAACTTTGGTACTTTTGAATCTGTATATAGCTAAATATGGCATGTATAGGCTAATCAATTTGGAATATGTTTGGAATATAAGTAGCCATGTGATGTGGCTAGATAAATGTTGGTAATATGCATGAGTGTTTATGGTATATGATGCATGTTTTGGTATGGCTTGATGATAATGAAATTATCTTATGAATGGCAAGCTTATTGATGGATTGATGCCTTAGTGAATTGGTGGAATTGTGGATGAATCATGCATGGTTATACATGTGATTTAGTTGTGCAAATTGGCATATTAGTTGGCATGTTTAGAAATGTATTTGAATGTGTTGAAACGATGACCATTTGGTGTGATTTTGGTTGCCAATTGTGTTTGGAATATGCTTGCATGTGCTGGTAGGGATAGACCCAAGTGTGGGTGGCATTCTGGCCTTGCAAATGGCCTATTTATGCCCACACGATTGAGTACACGGGCGTGTGGCTCGGCCGTGTTCTTCGTGGTTGCAATTCAAAGCAAGTCAGATTCGACCACGGGCTGGACACACGGGTGTGTGACTGGCCGTGTGGTGCAAGTCAGTAGCGACCACGGGCGAGGCACACGGGCGTGTCCACGGTCGTGTGGACAAGTCAGTATGTATGCCCTATTTAGACACGGCTTAGACACATGGGCGTGTCTGAGGCCGTGGGAGGCACACGGCCTGCCCACATGGACGTGTGACCTTTGTAACTTAGAAAAAAAATTAAATTTCTGATAATTCTCATATGTGTTCGGTTTAGTCCCGACCCTATTCTAAAGCATGTCTAAAGTCTAGTTGACCTAACTAAGGGACTCTTTGACTTGATTTGTTGAGTAATGATATGAAATGAATTTGATTGTTTCCGATCAGTCCGGTAATACCTTTAATCCTAATCTGGTGACGGTTACGGGTTAGGGGTGTTACACACTAGCACACATATCAATGCCGATGCCATGTCCCAGACATGGTCTTACACTGGCTCTCATATCGTGGCCGATGCCATGTCCCAGACATGGTCTTACACTAGCACACATATCAATGCCGATGCCATGTCCCAGACATGGTCTTACACTGGCACACATATTGCCATGGTCCAACCATGGTCTTTACCGTCAATTCATCACATGTCGAAATTCGATCATACTCCGCCTGCATTTCTCTTAATTTGATCTTTCAATACAATCTCGTAATTTTTATATTATTCATGATCCAATAATAACATACAAAGTAACACATGATATCAGTTAAGCATTTAAACATATCAAATTTAATGCTTATTAACATACGAACTTACCTCGGTATGAAACGACGAAATAAGTCAATTACTCGATTATCTTGCTTTTCCCCCGATCTAATTCTGAATCTCATCTTCTTTGATCTATAACAACACATTTAATTTATTTATTCATCATGCTACTCAAATTAGCCCAATTTCACATTTTTGGTAAAATTATATTTTTACCCCTAAACTTTGTCATATTTACACTTTTGCCCCTGGGCTCGTAAAATGAAATTCATTCAATTTCTTTGCTACCATGCCTATTCGAATATTTATCATACTTACAGCAGCCCACATTTTTCACATATTCACACTTTTACCGCATAATTTATCATATTTCTCAATTTAGTCCCTAATCGACATTTCTATCAATAATCACTTTACAAATGTTGTTTATCCAACAACAAGGATGTATTTTCTATCATTAATTATCAAAATACACACTTTATCAACAATGGCAAAATTCACAAACTTTAATAGTTTTGAAACCGAAGGTACGTGATAGCTAAATCGAGTTACCACGACTCCGAAAACATAGAAATCATTAAAAACGGGGCAAAAACCACTCACCTATCAAGCTCCAAAGCTTGGCCGAATGAAACCCATTCCATGGCTGCCATTTTCCTTTTTTTTCTCTATTACGATTGAAGAAGAAGAAAAATAAAGAGGATAGCTTTTGCTATTTTGTCTTATTATACCTATTAACTTATTTACCAATTTAACCTTTTAATAACTTTACCAAATCCACCTACTACATGTCCATCTTTGTCTCCTCACTTTCCTATTGGTATAATTACTATGCAAGTGCTCATACTTTTTAATTTTATATCTATTTAGTGCCTTTATCTATTAAACTTCAAGCTTTGCACCTTACGCGATTTAGTCTTTTTTATCAAATTGAGCACTCAAACGAGGAAATTTCTTTACGAAAATTTCACACAACTTTAGTATCATACTGTAGACATCAAAATAATAATAAAATAAATTTTTTGATGTCGAATTTGTGGTCCTGCAACCACTGTTCCGACTAGGCCCAAAATCAAGATGTTACACAACACCAACATGACGTTAGGAATTAATGAGCGAAGGGTGTTTTCGTCCGCACAATGAACTTTAACACAAAAACATCAGCTGAATTAGGTCAATGATCAGTGGCCAACCCTAGGCTTATAAATAGAAGGCTCTAAACACTTTATGGACAATTTTTTATTCAGTTTAGTTTTTCATTTAGTTTAGTTTTTACTTAGTTTCAATTTCCATTTAAGTGTAATTTATATTTTCCTTTAAGTTTAGTTTTCTATTTCGTTCTTCATGGGGTTCAGATTATATATCGCGATACTCTTCAATGGATTATTGTTTGCGCACTTATCATTATAATATTAGGATTTTTCTCATCTCTGTTCTTGGTTTATTTATCATGCTTATCTTTCTTATCAATTCTTTGCATGTGTTAAATCTATAGGGAACTAATCCGGTAACTGAGATTAACGAGTGGATGTGAGATTGATTAACTTTTATGTAGGGTTTCTTAATGGATCAACTGGTCGGGATAGGAAAAATTTAACACCCTAGGCTTGACAACCCTAGAAAGTCATATAGGTGGGAATGAACTCGAAATCAGTATTGTCTATCCGTGAAAACTTTACCCCAATCTGGTCTGGACTGTGACATTGAGACATAAGTAGTTCTTGCCGACTCATTAGGTTAGTGGAAGGCCGAGAGGCCCTGCTAGGTTAATGACTAGTTGATTCAATAGAACCCGAAATAGGATTTAATTATGAAAACTAAAATGAGTTAGTCTTCTATCGTTAAAACAGGTAGAATCTACAATCTGTTTCCATAATAGTTTTTATTATTTTTATATAGAATAGTTTTTCTCATCATCCTATGATTAATCGTAATATATTTTAATTAAATTACTAACTAGACCACTAGCATAAAAAATACTATTAGCTTAGTCTCGCATTTCTAAGGTAAGATCCTCATAGTACTTTTATACTTTATTGTAGCAATATTCTCACTTCTGACATTGGTACGTCGAGAGGCAGTCACGGACCCACCATCTAGGAAAAAACACACAACCTAATGTCAATTTCCTTGAATCTAGACACATTTGGAAGTCAAAATCAGTATATCCTATAGGAGTAAGATCTATCTAGAATACATAAGCATATAATCCCTTGTTCTCCTAAATATTTGAGTATATGCTTAATTGCTTGCCATTGTCTTGGTCAAGGATTCGCCTGATATTGACTTACGAACCCCACTGCAAAACAAATTTCAAAGTGTGAGCATAACATAGAATACATGAGACTTCCTATTGTCGAGGCATAAGGAACATTTCTCATGTTTTATCTTTCTTCTGCTGTCTTAGGACAGTGCTCCATAGAGAGGTGAAATCTCGATACCGAGGGTTGATTTGGCTTCTCCGAATTGGTTATTGCATAATGCTCTAATATCTTGTTTATGTGTGAAGCATGAGATAATGCAATCATTTTGTTCTTTCAATCCCTTTGGATTCAAATGCCTAGAAAAAATTAGCTTCTCCCAAGTCCTTTATGCTAAATTGTTGAGTTAACCACAGTTTGATGACAAAGTCCCTACATCATTCCCAATAGTACATTGTCGTAGACATATAGAATGAGAAAGACCACATTCCCATCCCCTAAATGTTTATAAACACAAGATTCATTTACGTTTTGCTCAAATCCAAAAGTCATGATCAAATCTTTGATTCCATGAGCGGGATGCTTACTTAAGTCCATACATGGATCTAAGTAGTTTGCAAACTCTATGCTCATTTCTTTTAGCTATATATCCGATGGGTTGCAACATATAAATGCTCTCTTTAAGATAGCCATTTAAAAATGTTGTCTTGACATCCATTTTTCAGATCTCGTAATCGAGAGTCGCCGCTATGGATAGCAATATGCGAATTAACTTGAGCATGGAAACCTAAGAGAAGGTTTCTTCGTAATTGATACCTTCTTTCAGATTATAACCTTTTGCTACAAGTCTAGCCTTATAAGTTTCCAATTTTTCATCTGCATTTCCTTTCCTCTTGTAACTCCACCTACACCCTATGGCTTTTATCCCTTTTGATAAGTCTACAAGTTCTCACACTGAGTTGGAGCCCATAAAATCCATATCAGCTTTCATAGATATTTTCTAGAGCTTGGAATCAGCACTATGAATCATTTCGTCATATGTGAGCTTGTCATCAACTTCCTGTTTAGCAAACTCAATGATAAAACCACTTTCGCCAGATTGGAAGAACTCAGGCCAATGAAAGACCATCCCACTACGATGAAGCACCTTATGATGCTGATCATTTGCAAGTCTACTATTAGAAGTTGGTTCTGGAACCATTTCTATAGGGTTTTGTATTTTTCTTGAAAGCTCCTCGAAAACATCTATACTTCGAGGTTTGAAGTTATTCATGTAACTTTCTTCAAGGAAAGTAGCGTAAGTTGACACTATAATAGTTTGCTCTTTCGGGTTAAGAAACCACAATTTGTTCCCTTTGGATATCCTACAAACATGCAAAATTATGTTTGTGAGTCCAACTTCCTTGCATCCTTGTCCAATACGTGGGTTGGACATCCCATAATCCTCAAATGGTTTAGAATTGGCTTCCTACCATGCCATATACCCAAAAAGAGATTGGCAGCTTCGAATAACTTAACATCGAACATACCATGTCTAATAATGTATGATTCCTTCTCTCTGCCATGCCATTCTATTATGGATTGTCAAGCGTGATTACCTGGGATAGAACCCCATTCTCTATGAGGTACCCTAAGAAGTCATCAGATAAATATCCCCACCTTGATCAGACCGAAGTGTCTTTATGGGTAAACCTAGTTGTTTCTCCACTTCTGCATGAAACTAACCGCCTCCAGATGTACTAACGTCTAGAGTGTAAATCCTACAACCAAATATTATTGTTAGGCGATTTCTACAAGTATACAGGTCAGGTTGCAATATAGATTTATACAATGAAGTATTAGAGTACTCCGAGGATTGTACCCAAAGGAGGCAAAACTAAACTAATTCTAACTTTGAGGGTAATAGATCTAGTTAGTAATTTAATTAAATTATATTACGATAAATCCTAGAGTGATGGAAATTCATACTTTATAAAAAATAATTAAAATGCATAAAAATAAAGATGGAAAACAAATTTGTAGATTTGATCAATTCTAAGGACGGAAGACTAACTTACTTCAGTGGTCATAACTAACTTCTACTTCGGGTTCTTTTTAATCAACTAGTCATTAACCTAGCAGGATTTCTTGTTCTTCCACTAAACTAATGAATCGGAAAGAACTACTTATCTCTCGACCTCACAGTCCAGACCAGATTGGGATAAGTGTTCACAGATAGGCAATACCAATTTTGGGTTCATTCCAACCTAGATGACTTCCTAGGGTTGTCAAACCTAGTGGTTTTAAGTTTTTCCTATCCCAATTAGTTGATCCGTTAGGAAACCCTACATAGAAGTTAATTACTCCTACGTCCACTCACTAATCTCCCATAAAAGGATTAGTTCCTCATGAATCTAGTAAACATTATAAACTTGATTGAAAAGATGTGTAACGCCCCAAAATTTTAATTTTTGTCTTGTGAATGTGTGACAACTATGTATCTGCTTTAGTGGTTGAGTGTTCTGGGTGTGTGTGAGAGGTCCCAAGTTCAAGCCATGACTTGGGAAAATTTTGGTATTTTTATAAATAAAGCCTTAACCTTGCTTAAAGGGTTTAAGTTTAATTGTTTGTAGGCTTATATCAGAATGGGCCTAATGGTCTAGTGATTAAGTTGGGTGTTGGTAAGTTGGAGGTCCTGTGTTAGAATCAAGGTGTAAGCAAGAGAATTTATTTTTACCTCGGTTGACTAAGAGTGTTTGAGTGAAGTCGGAATTCTACTAATGGTGGAGATAGTGGACGGTTTTAGGAGTGTTTTGTGGGATTAGAGGAGTGAAATTAGGGATTTGGGGGTTATCTGAGATATCTTCAAATTTTTTTGTATTCTCTTCCCAATTTTGGCCCTATCTTCCTCTTTTCCCATTTTTTTCTGATATTTTGTTTCTTCTACACTCATTGTCGAAACTTTGTTCTCTGCTCATCCTTTCCTTCTTTTGTTTCTTTACTTTTCGATTCTTTTGTGCATCATGGACTACACGCATTCGGGGTTAATTGAAGGGCTGAAGATTGGTCATCGACGTTTTAAGTCTAAGGAATTCTTGTTCTTGCTCGAGGGTTCGAGAGTGCTCGTGGTTGCTTTAGCATCGATTCGATACCAGGTGTGTACCCAAAAATGCAGAAAATGGGGTTTGGACAAAAGTCAAAAACCTCACTGTCGACACCACACAGGCGTGTGGTCGCCCGTGTGGTAGGTCGAGTGACACAACATAGCCGTATGATCGACGCAGCCAGGCCGTGCGCACAAGACACGGCCGTGTGATGGCCAGGTGGGCCGTGTGTGACACACTGGCTAGATTGATTTAGGCCGTGTGGGCTACACCGACGTGTGGTATTTTTGGCCAGGCCGTGTTATCCACACGGCCAAGGAAAATTTGGGCCGTGTGGGCCACACGGGCGTGTGGGCCCACACGGGCAGGCCACATGGGCGTGTGAGCCCATTTTTACTGTAATGTTTGTTAAGGTTGCACGGGTTGCCCAAGACGACTGTGAACCTTCCGTAGGGTCGTAAGCATTACGTAGACCCTCATCTGTGTGGAATTGATTGTGTGGATTATGTACTAAGCATGTTATATATAAGCATGTATACTGAACTGTATGTGTATTTGATAGACTTGTGATAGCATGACATTCCATTATATGTTGCATAACATTAGGGTGGGATGATATTATTTGGAGGAAGTGTACTGAAAGGCTCTTAAGCCTAATATCTGGCAGCTCAGCTGCAAATTACTGTTTATGTGCCGTATTAAGTACTATCTGGAGTGTAGGGATGGGTGGGTTGATTTAATCCCCACATGGAGTGTAGGGTTGGACGGAGATAGTGTGTAGAGGCTGGTTGGGTAAGACTTTGCTACTGAATATTTATGACTGATACTGATACTGTGATGGGCTAAGACCCTACTGCATACGTAATATTGTACTGAGATGGGCTAAGGCCTAAAATGTTACTGATACTAGAAAGGGCTTAGGCCCAAGATTGTTTTGGCTGTGCACTGTGCTTGCTATTGTTTGTTTTTGAGGGATTACACACTAAGTTTACGTAAAATCACCCTTTTGTTTAATGTGCACAGGTAATCCCCAGACATAGACGGATCGGTGCGACGGAGGACTCGATGGTGGCCACGGTTCTGGACTGTCATGGTTTTAATTTATAATTATTGGTTTTATTTTTATTCTATTTTTACTGGTCAAATTTTTGAGTTGTAATTGGAGTTTCGGACTTTGGCTTGGTTTTGGGTTTTAAATATCTTTACTTTATAGATTACAACTGCTAGTAGTAGGAAACCTCGGTTTTCAAAAGAAACAAATGATTTTCAAAAACGCACGATTGTTTTAACTGTTTAAAAAGCTTCCGCATCGAATAACATTTTGAAACTATCGACTAAGTGAGTAACACGATTCTGGAACTAATAAAGATATTAAGATAAGTAATTCAAAGGAAATGGTTTTATCGCGATGGCACAGTTTTCAAACACCCTATCATGTGACATCGCGAGATCTGGCCATAGCATCTAGGCCGTGTTTAGGGTGTTACATTTAGTGGTATTAGAGCCAGGTTGCAAAACTCGGCTGTGGATTATTGGTTTTAAAATTTGGTTTTGAAGAATTTATTACAAAATGATTTGAAATGTTTTATTGAGTAAGTGATACACCGAGTCTCCGGTGCCGATCCTGTAAGTATTCTAAACTGTGAATTGTTTTAAACTAAAACTGTTATTGATAATATATTCTGAAACTACTATAGGTAGTATGCTATATTGAAAACACTTGAATTACCGATAATATTCTACATAAAACATCTGTTAATAAATATTGAACTGCAACTGATTCATAAAATTTCTAAATACAGATAATTTGATTAGATATGAGCACACGAGGTATCCGCGGACGGGGTATTAGAGGCTATGGTAGAGGCCGTAGAGGGGCTCGAGCTGGGTCCTTATCTTCTGGCAACCTGCCTAACTTGGCTACTAGTGAGACGCCAGTGTCGCCTGCTACTGAGACTGGGTCTCAAGATCAGATGGCTGGGGACGACGCATTGTCCCAAGCTATGATCAAGATTTTGGAGAGGGTCGCTTGGCCCAATACTGGATCTGGGGGCCGAGGGTCGGTTAAAGAACGACTCCGGTCCAATGGGGCTGAGTTATTCAGGGGTGTCACATGAGTTGCCCCTAATGTGGCCGAGTACTGGATTGAGGCCAGGGAGAGGATCATGGACGATCTAGATTACACCCCAGAGCAGAAATTAAAGGGTGCAGTCTCGCTGTTGCATGATGAGGCATATCAGTGGTGGCTTACTGTTAAGGAGTGCACTCAGCCCAAATGATTAACCTGGGAGTTCTTTAAGACCACCTTTCAGGGAAAATATGTGGGAGCCAGTTACGTGGATGCCTGTAGGAGGGAGTTTTTGAATTTAACTCAGGGAGATTGACCAGTGGCTGAGTATAAGGCTAAGTTTCTGAGACCGAGCCGCTATGTGTGAGGTATGGTGGCATCTGAGTACGAGCGATGTGTTCGCTTTGCGGATGGCCTCAGAGATAACTTGCGGGTTTTGATAGCTCCGCAGAGGGAGCGGGAATTTTTTGCCTTGGTCGAGAAGGCAAAGATCGCCGAAGAGGTTAAGCGCACTGAGCGCCAAAACCACGATAGAGAGAGAGGTAGGAACAAAAGGGATTCGGAGCCCTCGAGTTCTGTACAGAGGCCTAAGAAAAAGGCCAGAGCTGATGGGCTAGTTAGAGCTGGGCCCCTTGTTGTTACTACTGGACTGTAGCCATGTACCAATTATGGTAGACGCCATCAGGGCGAGTGTTGGAAGAGGACTGGGGCATGCTTGAGATGTGAGTCATTATAACATCGCATTAGAGAGTGTCCGCTGAGGGCTAATCAGAGGCAAGCTCTGGGTACTGGTACTGTACAGCCACTGAGGGTAGTTCAGCAGCCACCTAGGAGCCGTGGTCAGGCTAGAGGTGGTAATGGTATGGGCCGTGGGCAGAGAGCACCGGGCAGAGGTGCCGGACAGACTGAGAGGAGGCAGTCGGCTCTAGTTTATGCTGCTTGACGCTGAGAGGATGGAAATGCTCCTGATCGTTGGTATCGATTGTCTTAATATTTATATAATGATTGATGTAGCCTAAAAACTAACTATCACCACGATTGAGGTAAGTGCACCTATCGAACAGTAGTATAGCTTAGTGGCAAGACCGAATTGTCGAACCCAAAGGAACCAAAAGTACTAATATTGACTTTCTTCTTATTATTTAGCCTAAGAATTGAGGGAATTTTTATTTAATCTAAAATTAACTGACTACTAAGCTAAAGACGCTAAGACAAAGAGAATGAATTGGGGAAATACTTGTGGGAAAAACCAATTGATTAAGACAATACCCAAGGAGGAATCCACCTAGACTTCACTTGTTATTTAACTCTGAACCAGACGATTTATTCACTTGACCTGATCCGTAGGATTCCCTAATTTATATTAATACCTCTCTCGAGGCTACTAACGTCTAACCCTAGGTTGATTAATTGAAATCTCTTTCTAATTAAAACCCCTAGGATTGCATTAACTCGATCTATGGACTCCTATATTAGGTTTGACCCTAATCCGGTAGATTTTCGTCATCCTATCTCTAGGGTTGCGATCAACTCCGCTTAATTATGCTAGATCTACTCTTAAACAAGGACTTTTGCTCCACTGCCTAAGCACATCACTACTTGAATCAATATCTTGAAATATCAAAACAAGAATTAAGAACACATAATTAAGAACAAATCAAGTATTTATCATATAGTTCAGAAAACAATAACAAGATCCGTCTTAGGTTTCATCCCCCTCAGGTATCTGAGGGGTTTAGTTCATAATAATAAATGAATACATCTCAGAAGAAAAGATAAAACAAAACATAAGAAAACCCTAAAACCCCTGAAGGAATTGAAGGAGAGATCCTCCGTCTTGAGTATGATTTCGGCTTCTTGAGATGAATCAACTGGCTTTCTTCGAGTAAATCCCACAATTTTGACCTCTCTGGCTCGGCTCCTTGGCCTAGCTGGACGCCCCTTTCAAGGTTGGCCTTTAGGGTGTTTATATAGGCTTTTGGAATGTCTTTCTTTGCCTCTAAGTACCCTATTCCGAGTGAAATTCCTCTTTGTCACGACAGGGACCCGCCCGTGCAACACGCCCGTGTGATTCGAATCCAGGCCGTGGTCGAGTCTGCTAAAGCGGCACGGCCATGTGGATTGGGCCCAGGCCGTGTTGATTTTCTTACTTTGGCCTCTTTGGTCCGTTTTTAGCCCGTTTCGTGTTCTTTTCATCTTCTGATGCTTTCCTAAGTATAAAACATGAAATAAAAGGGTTAGGAGCATCAAATTCCACGAATCAAGGGATAAATCAACCAAAAAGCATGCTAAATATGGGATTAAAATATGTATAAACCACGATTTATCAAATACCCCCACACTTAAGCTTTTGCTTTTCCTCAAGCAAAATTCTCAACTCACAATTAAAACGAACTTCCTCAATTCATAACCTTCATTAACAGTGTTTCATCATAATTCATAGATAATTCATACATGGATAATTTAACCAAAAAGGTTCCTAAAGATTCAAACAATCAAAGTCATAGTTTTTATAGCACGAAAAATAGGTGTTTCCCCTTACCTAAATAATAACCTTTAATTCAAAATCGAAAAAAGTTGACATCCTCACTAAAGATTCACTCAAATCACTCAAAGTGTTTAAGGTTCAAAATTAAGCACTCAAAAGTCGAACATGAAAGGTTAATCCCATAGGCTTGCATGAAAATCAAATCTCCACCACTATAAAATGAAATGATACACAAATCAAAAGGTCTTTAAAAAGGGTTGTAACGGGGCTGGGGTTAAAGGTGTGGATAAAGGCTGAATTAGAGGGTTAAAATTGAGATTGAATTGACAATTTACCTAACTAGAAAAATGAACTAATCCTAAATAATTACATCAATTAAAACTTCATTACTAATAATTACGAACTTCTACTTCAAGATGTTGAATTTAAACGTATAAGCTCACTTAATCATAGAACTAATAATAAATACACTTCGATTTTTTTTAAGAACAAATCAAGTACAATAATAATAAGATAGAATTTAATAACTGAAATAGAAAACATAGTTAGGCAACTTCTCAAATCAAATCTCGACAAAAAGAGTTAGTCAAGAGAAGTGGTGATAACAAATACAAGATGGGTTTTGGGTTAATATTAGTGGGTGAGTCAATAAATGGTTTGTTAAGATCAAAGGGGTTCACTAGGGGTTAATTGTGAAGGTAGGCTTTTTATGGAGTAAGTGGGTTAAAACCTAGGTGCTTTTATCATCTCAGTATATCAAATCAAAAGTGTGATCTTGACATGTATAATCGGAGCAAGTTCTGGAATAACAAATCAATGTTGACACACTCATAATCAATAAAGTGAGCACGAAAAATGTATGCTCTGAAAGGCTCAAAATCTCACCAAAATTATGGGCTTTTTGATATCAACCTTGTAAATTTCAAACTTCAAAGTAATAATTAGATTCGGGTAGACAACCTAACAAAATTTTTACTTCTGAAAAATAGACTTATCCTGCTTGATTCTCTAGTCTCCTAAAGTTTAAATCATCACTACATAATTATCAATGAATTAATCCAAAAAATATCAATAAAAATCATGAATCAAAGGAAATTTCATTCTAACAGTAATATGAGAACATTTACTTAAGAACAAGATATAATTTAGGGAAAGTATTGTTGACACCTCTCCATAATAATTAATTCAGGGATTTGAGAATAATGAAAAAAGTTAGGCACTTTTAAGATTCAACCCCCCCACACTTAAGATGGACATTTCCCTCAATGTACAAAGGTAGATATATATACAGAAAATTAAAAGATAGGGCGAGAAGTGAAACTTCCTGAATTTTTTTATGGGGTCACAATATTCGGGCCGCATTGGAGGAAGACATTTCTGTAGAGGTGGATACTAGGGTCGTGGTGGTGTGATTCCCAAGCAGCCTGAAGAACCTAAAACCAAGAAACTAAAATAAAATAAACTAGATTTAGCATAAGAGAGTCAAAGAGAAGGAAAATAAAGGAGAAGAGAAAAGACAAATAAAAACTAAATGGCCTCAAGCGTCCTCGGCTTGTCGAGTAAATGAAGCGGCCGGTATGAACTTATGTAGATCGGTCTCCCATAGGGATACTGTGCTAGGGTCCTTCCGCTTCTTCGACATAGGTAAGGTGAAAATGAAGAGTTTAGGACAGGAGAATGAGAGGGAATGGAAAAGAGATGGGTGAAAGGGAATGGAAGAAAAGGAATGGGGAGTAGGTTGGAAAGGGAAAGGGGTGTTTTTAAAAAGATATTTCAGGTCTGGTACATCCCCACGCCCGTGTGTCGTAGGCATTTTGTGCCGCACGGCTGTGTGGTGGCTCGTTCGTTTCTCCCACGCCTGTGTGAAAGGACTCCATGCCCATGTCTCTTTCTCAATGTCGGCCACGGCCTCAAAGCACGGGCGTGGCTTGATCGTTGTTTTTATGCGATATCAAAGTCTTAAAATTTATAATGAGAATGATCGAACCTGGAAACAAACTATGACAACAATTTGAGGCAAGCGCACCTATCGAACAGTAGTATAGTTAAGCCAAGACCGGAATATCGAACCCAAAGGAACTAAAAGTACTAATACTAACTTTATTTTTATTATCTAGCCTAAAAAAAAGGGAATTTGTTGTTTAAATCTAAGTTAACTAATTATTAAACTAAAGACTCTAAGACAAAGAAGAATAAATTTGGGGAAATACTTTTGGGAAAAAAGAGTTGATAAGGACAATACCCGAGGAAGAATCCGCCTAGACTTCACTTGTTATCTAACTCTGAACCAGACAATTTATTCACTTGACTTGATCCGTAAGATTCCCTAATGTATATTAAACCCTCTCTCGAAGCGAATAACGTCTAACCCTAGGTTGATTAATTGAAATCTCTTTCTAATTAAAACCCCTAGAATTGTATTAACTCGATCTATGGAATCCCATATTAGGTTTCACCCTAATCCGGCAAAATCTCGTCACCCTATCTCTAGGCGTGCGATCAACTCCGCTTAACTGTGCTAGATCTACTCTTAGGCAGGGCCTTTTGCTCGTCCACCTAAGCACATCAAACTTGAATTAATATCCGCGAAATATCAACACAAGAATTAAGAACACATAATTAAGAACAAGTCAAATATTTATCATATAGTTCAGCAAACGATAACAAGATTCATCTTAGGTTTCATCCCCCTCCGGTATCTGAGGGTTTAGTTCATAACGATAAAAGAAAACATCTCAGAAGAAAAGATAAAACAAAACATAAGAAATCCCTAAAACCCCATGAAGGAATTGAAGATGAGATCATCCGTCTTGAGTATGATTCTGGCTTCTCGAGATGAATCAACTGGCCATCTTCGAGTGAATCCCCACAAATCTGCCTTCTTCGGCCTAGCTGGACGCCCTGACAAAAGGCTTCTGTCGACTCCCACTTTTAGGTGATACTTAGGGTGTTTATATAGGCTTCGAAATGTGTTACTTCGCCTCTAAGTATCCTAATTCGAGTGAAATTTCTCTTTGTCACGGCAGGGGCACGGCCATGGAACACGCCCGTGTAAATTGTGGCCAGGCCGTGTTGGGTCTATTGATAAGGCACGGCCGTGTGGTCTCGGGCCCAGGCCATGTCGATTTCGTGATCTGGCCTATTTGGCCCGTTTTAAGCCCGTTTCTTGTTCTTTTCATCCTTCGGTGCTTTCCTGAGTATAAAACATGAAAACAAAGGATTAAGAGCACAAAATGACATAAAATAAGGGATAATTCATCCAAAAGCATGCTAAATGTGGGCTTAAAATATGTTACTATTACGGTTTATCAAATACCCCCACACTTAAGCTTTTGCTTGTCCTCAAGCAAAATTCTCAACTCATGATTAAAACAAACTTCCCTCAATTCATAATATTCATCAATAGTGTTTCATCATAATTCAAAGATAATTCATACATGGATAATTCAACTCAAAGAGTCCTAAAGATTCAAACAGTCTAAGTCATACATATGTAGCACAAAACATAGGTGTTTCCCCTCATCTAAATAATTACCTCTGATTCAAAATCGACAAGAATTGACATCCTCACTAAAGATTCACTCAAATCACTCGAAGTGTTTAAGGTTCAGAATTAAGCACTCAAACGTCAAACATGAATAGTTAATCCCATAGGCTTGCATGAAAATCAAATCTCCACCACTATAATATGAAATGATGCACAAATCGAAAGGTCTTTACAGGGTTGTAACGGGGTTTGGGTTAAGGTGTGGGTAAGGGCCGAATTAGAGGGTTAGAATTGAGATTGACATGACAAATTACCTAAGCAGAAACAAAAAACTGAATATAAGTAATTACATCAATTGAAAACTTGTAATAATAATACTACTACTAATACGAGCTTCTTTTTCAACAATTTGGAATTTAGACGTATAAGCTCCTTTAATTACAAAACTAACAATGAATATACTTTGATTATTTTTTTTTTATTTTTTTAAGAACAAGTCAAATACATAATAAATGATGAATTTACTATCGAAATAAATAGGCAATCGATCAAATCAAATCTCGATATAAAGGTAGTCAAAAGGAATGGTGATAACAAAAACGAAGGGTTTTGGGTTAATATTAGCGGTTGAGTCAATAAAAAGGGTTGTTAGGATTAAACGGGGTTCACTAGGGGTTAATTGTTGAGGTAGGCTTTTAGTGGAGTAAGTGGGTTAAAACCTAGGTGCCTTTATCATCTCTATATATCAAATCACAGGTGTGGTCTCAACATGTATAATCGATGCAAGTTCTAGAATAACAACTCAATGTTGACACACTCATAATCAATAAGTGAGCAAGAAAAAGAATATATGCTCTATAAGCTCAAAATCTCACAAAAATTATGGGTATTTTGATGTCAACCTTGTAAATTTCAAACTTCAAGGTAATATTCAGATTCAGGTAGACGACCTAGAAAATTTTAATTTCTGAAAAATAGACTTATCATGCTTGATTCTATAGTATCTTAAAGTATAAGTAATCAATGCACAACTAACTATGACTTAATCTAAAACATATCTGTAAAAATCATAAATCATTGGAAATTTCACTCTAATCATAATATGAGGAAATTACTTAAGAAATAGGACATAATTCAGGATTTGAGAATAATGCAAAAAGTTTGGCACTTTTAAGATTCACCCCCCCAAAAAAAAACTTAAGATGTACATTGCCCTCAATGTACAAAGATAAATATAAATGGTATAGTAAGAAAATCAAAAGGGAGGGAAAGAAGTGAAACTTCCTGAATTTTGGATAAACCGTAATAGTAACATATTTTAAGCCCACATTTAGCATGCTTTTGAATGAATTATCCCTTATTTTATGTCATTTGGTGCTCTTAATCCTTTGTTTTCATGTTTTATACTCAGGAAAGCACCGAAGGATGAAAAGAACAAGAAACGGGCTTAAAACAAGCCAAATAGGCCAGATCACAAAATTAACACGGCCTGGGCCCGAGACCACACGGCCGTGCCCCATCAATAGACCCAACACGGCCTGGCCACGATTTACACGGGCGTGTGCCATTGCCGTGTCCCTGTCGCGGCCAAGAAGATTTTTACTCGGAATAGGATGCTTGGAGGCAAAGAAACTCAATCCAAAGTCTATTTAAACACCTTAGTAGGAATTCTACTTGGATTAGGATTCTTAGGGGCCAAGTAAGGCATCTCAAACCTATATAAACATCCTAGGGGGCAACTTCAGGGGGAGTTCGGCAGAAGCCTTCTACCAGGGCTTTTGTCAAGGAGTCGACAGAAGCCTTCTGTCAGGGCGTCCAACTAGGCCGAAGGAGGCAGATTTGTGGGGATTCACTCGAAGATAGCCAGTTGATTCATCTCAAGAAGCCAGAATCATACTCAAGACGGCGGATCTCCTCTTCAATTCCTTCACGGGGTTTTAGGGATTTCTTATGTTTTGTTTTATATTTTCTTCTAAGATGTTTTCTTTTATCGTTATGAACTAAACCCTCAGATACCTGAGGGGGATGAAACCTAAGATGAATCTTGTTATCGTTTGCTGAACTATATGATAAATATTTGACTTGTTCTTAATTATGTGTTCTTAATTCTTGTGTTGATATTTCGCGGATATTAATTCAAGTTTGATGTGCTTAGGTGGAGGAGCAAAAGTCCCTGCCTAAGAGTAGATCTAGCATAGTTAGGCAGAGTTGATCGCACGCCTAGAGATATGGTGACGAGATTTTGCCGGATTAGGGTGAAACCTAATATGGGATTCCATAGATCGAGTTAATGCAATTCTATGGGTTTTAATTAGAAAGAGATTTCAATTAATCAACCTAGGGTTAGATGTTATCCGCTTCGAGAGAGGGTTTAATATACATTAAGGAATATTACGGATCAAGTCAAGTGAATAAATCGTCTGGTTCAGAGTTAGATAACAAGTGAAGTCTAGGTGGATTCTTCCTCGGGTATTGTCCTCATCAACTGGTTTTTCCCAAAAGTATTTCCCAAAATTTATTCTTCTTTGTCTTAGAGTCTTTAGTTTAATAATTAGTTGATTTAGATTTAACAACAAATTCCCTTTATTTTGGGCTAGATAATAAAAATAAAGTTAGTATTAGTACTTTTAGTTCCTTTGGGTTCGACAATCCGGTCTTGCCTTAACTATACTACTGTTCGATAGGTGCGCTTGCCTCAAATCGTTGTCATAGTTAGTTTCTAGGTTCGATCATTCTCATTATAAATTTTAAGACTTTGACATCTCATAAAACACAACGATCAAGTTTTTGGCGTCGTTGCCGGGGAACTAAAATATTAAGTAAGCTCAATTTTTATTACTCTAGCCATATTTTATTTTTACAATTAGATTTTATTTTTATTTTGCTAATTTTTCTTTTATTTTCTTTTGTCTGGTAATTTTAGTTTATGTAGGAGATGGCACTGAATAACTATCAGTGGCAAGTTATGAGGATAAAGCCAACAAAAGCAGCTGATATCTACAACCTCGACGCAAATAACTGTGCTATCAAACGATTAGAGATGTTACATAAAAAAATTTGATGGTTTATACGGTTCTTCGCAGGTACATCCAGTTATGCCGTACGAAACAAGCGGAGGTGTGGCGAATCCTGAGTACCCACCCTACGGATATGGCATGGAGAACGAACAAGTCCACTATATGGGTAACTATTTTAGACCTCAAAATAATTTTTATAGTGACACTTATAATGCAGGTTGGAGGTACCATCCCAATTTCTCGTGGGATGATCAAAGTAGCCAAAGACCGAAACTTCCTCCAAATTTTCAACAACCACCTCACCAACAGGAAGAGGAGTTAAACCTTGAGGAGATGCTGACAAAATTCGTAGCAGCCACAGAAAATCCAGATTTTCAACAACCACATCACCAACAGGAAGAGGAGTCGAACCTTGAGGAGATGTTGACAAAATACATAGCAGTTTCAGAAACTCGTTTTCAGAAAATAGAAACAAAACTTAAAGCATCAACACAGGAGCTCAAAGATCAAATTGGGCAAATCACCAAGATCTTATTAGAACAACCACAAGAAAGCTTGCCAAGCAACACTGAAACTAACCCAAAAGAGCAAATTCAAGCCGTAACAGCTCATGACAGTGAAAGGTTAGTGGAATCTGACCCGAGGCAAGAGATTGTGGTAAGTGAAGGTAAGGTTGAGGTAAGCCATAATGTACCAAACCCGGTTATTACAGAGTACCAAGCTTGTGTGCTATACCCCAATGCGATAAAGAAAGACCGCACAGAGGAGCAATTCGGTAAATTTCTTAACCCTCCAAAGAAGTTACATATTAACTTGTCGTTTCTTGAAGCTCTTTCGCAGATGCCAGATCCTAGACCTCGTGTCAATAAAGAAGAAATTCATGAGGAACGAAAGCTTCGGATCGATAAACTAGACGAGTGGAAGATACACTTCAAAGAAATACACGAAGAAAAAATGAGGCAACTCCACGAGAAACTTAACGATGGGACAACCCAGCTTAAGATAGGAGATCAGGTACTCAAAATCTTCCCAAATGGAACAGTCGAGGTAACCAATCCTAAATTCAGCACTTTTAAGGTAAACTCTACTTGAATTGAACTATATATCAATAACCGCATTGATCGCATGAGAAAGGATTTTCTCCTGCTCAAACCACCCTGATAATGCGAATGAGAGGTAAGTCTAGCTCAAGAATTTAAACGAGCGCTTCTCGGGAGGCAACCCAAGCACTAACCCTACTAATTAGTTTAGTTTTATTTATTTCCATGTTTAGGCGCAGGTTTTCCATACTCACACGGCCTTGCACATGGCCGTGGTCGTGGTCGTGTGGGCACCATAGGTAGGGAAAAGGGCGTGGCTGTAGACGTGTGGCAACAGGACAAAAAAAATTTTCCCAAAACACGGGTTGCATCTCTATTTAGACCCCCTTCTTCCTTTTTCTTTTCCAATTGTCTTTCTTCCTTCATTTTCCATTATTTACTTTTATTTTTATTTTTATTTTTACTTTCTTTATTATTTTCTTCTTATTCTTTATGCCGCTTAGATTTAGCTTAGGATACAATAAAATCAGGCTGGCTGATTCGAGGATTCAAATTCAAACGGTTCGAGGCGCTCCCCCACCTTCACCTCTGCCAATCCTATCCAGTTTCTTTTCATTAACTCCATCCAAAATTCAGGAAGTTTCACTTCTCCCCCTATCTTATGATTTTATTATTATTTTGCTATTATCTATCTTCGTACATTGAGGGTAATGTACATCTTAAGTGTGGGGGGTTAACTATAGTATTATTTGAAAATCCCTGAATTATGCCTTGTCTTAAAGTAAGTTTCTCATATTATGATTAGAATAAAATTCCTTTGATTTATGATTTTTGTTGACTTGTCTTGGATTAAGTCATTGATAATTGTGCATTGATAATTAAATTCTAAGATACTAGAGAGTCAAGCATGATAAGTCTATTTTTCAGAATTAAAAAATTTTCTAGGTCGTCTACCTGAATCTGAATATTAACTTGAAGTTTGAAATTTACAAGGTTGACATCAAAATACCCATAATTTTTGTGAGATTTTGAGCTTATAGAGCATATATTCTTTTTCTTGCTCACTTATTGATTATGAGTGTGTCAACATTGAGTTGTTATTCTAGAACTTGCATCGATTATACATGTCGAGACCACACCTGTGATTTGATATATAGAGATGATAAAGGCACCTAGGTTTTAACCCACTTACTCCACTAAAAGCCTACCTCAACAATTAACCCCTAGTGAACCCCGTTTAATCCTAACAACCCTTTTTATTGACTCAACCACTAATATTAACCCAAAACCCTTCATTTTTGTTATCACCATTCCTTTTGACTACCCTTATATCGAGATTTGATTTGATCGATTACCTATTTATTTCGATAGTAAATTCATCATTTATTATGTATTTGACTTGTTCTTAAAAAAATAAAAAAAATAATAATCAAAGTATATTCATTGTTAGTTTTGTAATTAAAGGAGCTTATACGTCTAAATTCCAAATTGTTGAAAAAAAAGCTCGTATTAGTAGTAGTATTATTATTACAAGTTTTCAATTGATGTAATTACTTATATTCAGTTCTTTGTTTCTGGTTAGGTAATTTGTCATGTCAATCTCGATTCTAACCCTCTAATTCGGCCCTTATCCACACCTTAACCCAAACCCCGTTACAACCCTGTAAAGACCTTTTGATTTGTGCATCATTTCATATTATAGTGGTGGAGATTTGATTTTCATGCAAGCCCATGGGATTAACTATTCATGTTTGACGTTTGAGTGCATAATTCTGAACCTTAAACACTTTGAGTGATTTGAGTGAATCTTTAGTGAGGATGTCAATTCTTGTCGATTCTGAATCAGAGGTAATTATTTAGATGAGGGGAAACACCTATGTTTTGTGCTACAAATGTATGACTTAGACTGTTTGAATCTTTAGGACTCTTTCAGTTGAATTATCCATGTATGAATTATCTTTGAATTATGTTGAAACACTATTGATGAATATTATGAATTGAGGGAAGTTTGTTTTAATCATGAGTTGAGAATTTTCCTTGAGGACAAGCAAAAGCATAAGTGTGGGGGTATTTGATAAACCGTAATAGTAACATATTTTAAGCCCACATTTAGCATGCTTTTGGATGAATTATCCCTTATTTTATGTCATTTTGTGCTCTTAATCCTTTGTTTTCATGTTTTATACTCAGGAAAGCACCGGAGGATGAAAAGAATAAGAAACGTGCTTAAAACGGGCCAAATAGGCCAGATGACGAAATCGACATGGCCTGGGCCCGAGACCACACGGCCGTGCCTCATCAATAGACCCAAAACGGCCTGGCCACGATTTACACGGGCGTGTGCCATAGCCGTGCCCCTACTGCGGCCAAGAGGAGTTTTACTCGGAATAGGATGCTTGGAGGCAAAGAAACACAATCCAAAGTCTATTTAAACACCTTAGTAGGAATTCTACTTGGATTAGGATTCTTAGGGGCCAAGTAAGGCTTCTCAAAGCCTATATAAATATCCTAGAGGGCAAATTCAGGGGGGAGTTCGGCAGAAGCCTTTTGCCAGGGCTTTTGTCAGGGAGTCGACAGAAGCCTTCTGTCAGGGCGTCTAGCTAGGCCGAAGGAGGCAGATTTGTGGGGATTCACTCGAAGATAGCCAGTTGATTCATCTCGAGAAGCCAGAATCATACTCAAGACGGAGGATCTCCTCTTCAATTCCTTCAGGGGTTTTAGAGATTTCTTATGTTTTGTTTTATCTTTTCTTCTGAGATGTTTTCTTTTATCATTATGAACTAAACCCTCTCAGGTACCTGAGGGGGATGAAACCTAAGATGAATCTTGTTATCGTTTGCTGAACTATATGATAAATATTTGACTTGTTCTTAATTATGTGTTCTTAATTCTTGTGTTGATATTTCGCGGATATTAATTCAAGTTTGATGTGCTTAGGTGGAGGAGCAAAAGTCCCTGCCTAAGAGTAGATCTAGCATAGTTAAGCAGAGTTGATCGCACGCCTAGAGATAGGGTGACGAGATTTTTCCGAATTAGGGTGAAACCTAATATGGGATTCCATAGATCGAGTTAATGCAATTCTAGGGGTTTTAATTAGAAAGAGATTTCAATTAATCAACCTAGGGTTAGACGTTATTCGTTTCGAGAGAGGGTTTAATATACATTAGGGAATCTTACGGATCAAGTCAAGTGAATAAATGTGCAGTTCGAGTTAGATAACAAGTGAAGTCTAGGTGGATTCTTCCTCGGGTATTGTCCTTATCAACTGGTTTTTCCCAAAAGTATTTCCCCAAATTTATTCTTCTTTGTCTTAGAGTCTTTAGTTTAATATTTAGTTAATTTAGATTTAACAACAAATTCCCTTTATTTTGGGCTAGATAATAAAAAAAAAGTTAGTATTAGTACTTTTAGTTCCTTTGGGTTCAACAAACCGGTCTTGCCTTAACTATACTACTGTTCGATAGGTACGCTTGCCTCAAATCATTGTCATAGTTAGTTTCTAGGATCGATCATTCTCATTATAAATTTTAAGACTTTGACATCGCATAAAACACAACGATCACTCATCCAAAAACTTGATCGTTGTGTTTTATGCGATGTCAAAGTTTTAAAATTTATAATGAGAATGATTGAACCTAGAAACTAACTATGACAATGATTTGAGGCAAGCGCACCTATCGAACAGTAGTATAGTTAAGGCAAGACCGAATTGTCGAACCCAAAGGAACTAAAAGTACTAATACTAACTTTCTTTTTATTATCTAGCCCAAAATAAAGGGAATTTGTTGTTTAAATCTAAGTTAACTAATTATTAAACTAAAGCCTCTAAGACAAAGTAGAATAAATTTGGGGAAATACTTTTGGGAAAAACCAGTTGATAAGGACAATACCCAAGGAAGAATCCACCTAGACTTCACTTGTTATCTAACTCTGAACCAAACAATTTATTCTGAACCAAACGATTTATTCACTTGACTTGATCCGTAAGATTCCCTAATGTATATTAAACCCTATCTCGAAGCGAATTACGTCTAACCCTAGGTTGATTAATTGAAATCTCTTTCTAATTAAAACCTCTAGAATTGCATTAACTCGATCTATGGAATCCCATATTAGGTTTCACCCTAATCCGGCAAAATCTCGTCACCCTATCTCTAGGCGTGCGATCAACTCCACTTAACTATTCTAGATCTACTCTTAGGCTGGGACTTTTGCTCCTCCACCTAAGCACATCAAACTTGAATTAATATCCGTGAAATATCAATACAAGAATTAAGAACACATAATTAAGAACAAGTCAAATATTTATCATATAGTTCAGCAAACGATAAAAAGTTTCATCTTAGGTTTCATCCCCCTCAGGTATATGAGGGTTTAGTTCATAACGATAAAAGAAAACATCTCAGAAGAAAAGATAAAATAAAACATTAGAAATCCCTAAAACCCCCTGTAGGAATTGAAGAGGAGATCCTCCGTCTTGAGTATGATTCTGGCTTCTCGAGATGAATCAACTGGCTATCTACGAGTGAATCCCCACAAATCTGCCTCCTTCGGCCTAGCTGGACGCCCTGACAGAAGGCTTCTGTCGACTCCCCCTTTTAGGTCATACTTAGGGTGTTTATATAGGCTTCGGAATGTGTTACTTCACCTCTAAGTATCCTAATTCGAGTGAAATTTCTCTTTGTCACGGTAGGGGTACGGCCATGGCACACGCCCGTGTGAATCGTGGCCAGACCGTGTTCGAGGCTGCTGAAGGAGCACGGCCGTGTGGTCTTGGGCCCAGGCCGTGTCGATTTCGTGATATGGCCCATTTGGTCCATTTTAAGCTCGGTTTCCGTTCTTTTCATCCTCCGGTGCTTTCCTGAGTATAAAACAAGAAAACAAAGGATTAAGAGCACCAAATTACATAAAATAAGGGATAAATCATCCAAAAGCATGCTAAATGTGGGCTTAAAATATGTTACTTTTACGGTTTATCATGGCTTATGCCCATGTGGCTTCTTCAGTGTCGGCCACGGCCATATCGCACGGCCGTGGCAATTTATAGCCGTCCGTGACCTGGGGATTTTTTTCGTCCTTGCTTGTACGACCTCTGCCATGCCAGTGTGTAAATTCGTGATGCGCACACGGCCACGGCCATGCCCGTGTACAAGGCCGTGTGGCACGAAAACCTACACTTTGGTTGGTTAATAGTTAGATGCTACAAAGGGAAAATAAAAGTAACAAATAAAAATATAAAAATTAATGGAGTTAGTGCTCGGGTTGCCTCCAGAGAAGCACTCGTTTAAAGTCTTAAGCTAGACTCACCTCTCATTCGCATAATCAGGGTGGTTTGAAGAGTTGAACACCCTCTTTCATGCTTTCAGTTCTACTATCATGATATAACTCGAGTCGAGTAGCGTTTACTTTAAAAGTGCCAAAAATAGGATTACTTACCTTGACTGTTCCGTATGGGAAAACATTGATTACCTTAAAAGAGATTTCTTCGTTTGTTTTAAGGTCTGAAGGAGATATTCGAGGGTCTGTTTTATCTAATAATACTTGATCTCCGATCTTTAATTTGTTTGTCCCATGGAATGGCATTGGTTCTGCTGCGTGTATCCCTAATTTCTCCTTTAAAATGTGTCTTCCACTCGTCTAGTTCATCGATCTGAAGCCTTCGTTCCTCATGAGTTATTTCCTTGTTTTCATGAGGTCTAGGATCTGGCTCAGTTGTGTAGTTCCGTGGTGCTTCTTGTCAGGAAGGTTGAACAAATTGGTTATCAATTGAATTTACTTTCTCACCTCTATCACTCGATGTCCTAACCGAGTCAAGAGCTTGAAGAGTGACTGTCTTGTCGCCTACACGAAGTATGAGTTCGCCTGTATCAATGTCAATTTTAGTTCTAGCAGTTGCTAAAAAGGGTCTTCCTAAAATTAAAGGGATCGTATTGTCCTCATTCATGTCTAAAACAACAAATTCTACTGGGAATATGAATTTATCAAATTTCACAAGTACATCTTCAATTATACCCCTAGGAATTCTAATAGTTTTATCAGCTAATTGAATGCTCATCCTAGTTTGTTTGGGTTTCCCTAGACCTAGCTGTTTAAACATTTTATAAGGCATAACATTTATACTTGTCCTTAAATCAGCTAAAGCATTATCAATAGATAAACTACCAATTAAGCATAGAATTGTAAAACTCCCTGGATCTTTTAATTTTCGTGGTAGTTTGTTTTGTAGAATTGTTGAGCATACTGCGTTTAGCTCCACATGCGATGCCTCGTTTAACCTCTGTTTGTTTGTCAAAAGCTCTTTTAAAAATTTCCTTGAATCTGGCATCTGCGAAAGAGCTTCGAGAAACGGTAAGTTAATATGTAATTTCTTCAAAATTTTAAGAAATTTACCGAATTGTTCGTCTGTGTTGTCCTTCTTCATCGCATCGGGATATGGTATACGAGGTTGATACTCTTTAATAACCGATTTTGGCTTATCATGACTTCCCTCAGCTTTACCTTCTTCTACCACATTCTCTTACCTTAAATTGGGCTCATCTCACCCTACACCATCATGAGCTGTTATGGCTTGAATTTGCTCCTTTGGGTTAGTCTCAGTGTTGCTTGGTAGGCTTCCTTGTGGTTGTTCAGAAATTAGCTTAGCAAGTTGCCCTAACTGGTTCTTGATCCCTTGAATCGATGCTTGTTGATTTTTAAGTGTTGTTTAGGTATTTTAGAAACGTGTTTCTGACACCGCTATGAATTTTGTCAGATTCTGGGGATTCCTTTGTTAAGGACATCAGAACGGTAAAGGATTTTCCGGACGTCTTTCCTGAGGAGCTACTTGGTTTACCTTCAGATCGTGAAGCGGAGTTTGGTATTGAGCTCTACCTGGTACAGCTCCAGTGTCCATCGTTCCCTATTGAATGGCACCGAAAGAGCTTGTGGAGCTAAAGGCTCAGATTCAGGAGTTATTGGATCTTGGGTTCATCCGTCCTAGTGTGTCTCCGTGGGGAGTACCGGTACTGTTTGTGAAGAAGAAGGATGGATCCATGCAGATGTGTATCGACTACCGGCAACTGAACAAGTTGACCATTAAGAATAAATACCCCCTACCGAGGATAGATGATCTGTTTGACCAGTTTCGAGGAGCTTCGGTGTTCTCTAAGATTGACCTCTGATCTGGGCATCATCAGTTGAGAGTCAAGGAGGCTGACGTACATAAGACGGCATTTAAGACTCGTTATGGTCACTACGAGTTCCTAGTAACGCCATTTGGACTGACTAATGCACTGGCAGCTTTCATGAATTTGATGAACCGAGTATTTCAGCCTTATCTGGATCAGTTTGTGGTGGTGTTCATCGATGATATATTGGTGTACTCGAGGACTGAAGATGAGCATGACGAGCACCTTAGGGTTGTTCTGCAGACTTTGAGGGAGAAGCAGCTATATGCTAAGTTTAGCAAGTGTGAGTTCTGGCAACGTGAGGTGACATTTCTGGGTCATGTGGTTTCTGCTGAGGGGATTCAAGTTGATCCTCGAAAGATTAAGGCTGTGTTGGAGTGGGAGAAGCCTAGGAACGTGTCTGAGATCCACAGTTTTTTGGAACTGGCGGGTTATTATCGGTGATTTGTAGAGGGCTTCTCATTGATTGCGGCACCCTTGACTAAGCTGCTACGTAAGGGTGAGCCATTTAACTAGACTGATGCGCAGCAAGAGAGCTTTGAGAAGCTCAAGACTGTACTGACCGAGGCTCCAGTCTTGATACAGCTAGAACCTGGGAAGGAGTTCACATTTTATAGTGATGTGTCACATGTCGGTTTGGGATGTGTGTTGATGCAGGATGGTAAGGTGGTAGCGTATGCGTCTCATTAGCTTAAGACTCATGAGGCAAATTATCCGACGCATGACTTGGAATTGGCCGCGGTAGTTTTCGTACTGAAAATCTGGAGGCATTATTTGTATGGTGAGAAGTGTATCATCTACACTGATCACCAGAGCCTCAAGTATCTCCTTACTCAGAAGGAGTTGAATCTTAGGCAGCGTAGATGGATTGAGCTACTCAAGGACTATGACTGCACCATTGAGTACCACCCTGGCAAGGCTAATATGGTGGCCAGTGCACTGAGCCGTAGAGCTATGACTGATTTAAGGGCGATGTTTGCTCGCCTCAGTTTATTTGATGATGGTAGTCTGTTGGCTGAGCTTCAGGTTAAACCGACTTGGATAGATCAGATTAAGGGTAAACAGTTGCAGGACGAGTCTTTGGGTCTTCAGTTCTGACTGATTGAGAGTGGTAGCACTACAGATTTTGGGTTGAACTCTGAGGGTGTGTTATGTTTCTGTGGATGGATTTGTGTACTGAATGACACTGATTTGAGGTAGTCCATATTGAGGGAGGCGCATAGTAGCCCTTATGCTATGCATCATGGTGGGACTAAGATGTATCGAGACCTCCGTGAGTTGTACTGGTGGCCAAGACTGAAACGGGAAGTTACTAACTTTATGGCTAAATGTTTGACGTGCCAGCAAGTTAAGGCTAAGCATCAGTTACCTTCAGGTTTGCTAAAGCCGGTTAAGATTCCTCTTTGGAAGTGGGAGCGTGTAACGATGGACTTCGTAAGTGGGTTGCCCCTAACACCCACTAAGAAGGATTCAGTATGGGTTATCGTGGATTGATTAACTAAGTCTGCCCACTTCATACCGGTTCGTACTGATTATTCACTGCAGAAGTTGGCGAAGCTTTATACTTTGGAGATAGTGAGACTGCATGGAGTACCAGTTTCTATTATCTCTGATAAAGATCCTCACTTCACGTCTTGGTTTTGGAAGAAGCTACATGAGGCTCTGGGTTCAAGATTGGACTTCAGTACTGCGTTCCATCCTCAGACAGATGGTCAATCTGATAGGGTGATTCAGATACTGGAGGATATGTTGAGGAGTTGTGCGATTGATTTCCAAGGTAGTTGGGAGGATTACCTATCGCTAGCCGAGTTCACTTACAACAACAGTTTTTAGTCTAGCATTCAGATGGCACCGTACAAGGCTCTGTATGGTCGTAAGTGTCGTACACCGCTATGTTGGACTGAATTGGATGAGCTGTATTGGGTCTGAAATTAGTCTCTAAGATAGAGGATAAGGTTCGACTGATTCGGGATCGTCTAAAGGCGGCTTCTGATAGACAGAAATCCTATGCTGATCTGAAGAAGCGAGAGATTGAGTATTCTATGGGGGACTTGGTCTTTCTTAAGGTCTATCCATGGAAGAAGATTCTGAGGTTCGGTCGTAAGGGCAAGCTAAGCCCTAGATTTATTGGACCGTACATGATTCTGAAGCGAGTGGGACCGGTCGCTTATCAGTTGGAGCTACCTCCAGAGTTAGACCGTATTCACGATGTGTTCCACGTCTCGATCTTAGGGCGCTACCGCTCTGATCCTACGCACATTGTTCCTTTTGAAGAGATTGAGGTTAGGCCAGACTTGACCTTTGAGGAGGAGCCGGTGCAGATTTTGGATCGTGACGAAAAGGTTCTGAGGAAGAAATCTATCCCTCTAGTAAAGGTTCTATGGCGTAACCATAGCACTGAGGAGGCCACGTAGGAGCCTAAATATGCGATGCGTCAGCAGTATCCTCACCTATTCTGGTCAGGTAAATTTTGATAACGAAATTTTCTTTTAGGGGGTAGAGTTGTAACGCCTCAAAATTTTAATTTTTGTTTTGTGAATGTGTGACAACTATGTATCTGCTTCAGTGGTTGAGTGTTCTGGGTGTCTATGTGAGGTCCCAAGTTCAAGCCATGACTTGGGCATATTTTGGTATTTTTATGAATAAAGCCTTAACCTTGCTTAAAGGGTTTAAGTTTAATTGTTTATAGGCTTATATCAGAACGGGCCTAATGGTCTGGTGGTTAAGTTGGATGTTGGTAAGTTGGAGGTCCTGTGTTCGAATCAAGGTGTAAGTAAGAGAATTTATTTTTACCCCGATTAACTGGGAGTGTGTGAGTGAAGTCGGAATTCTGCTAATGGTGGAGGTAGTGGACGGTTTTGGGAGTGTTTTGTGGGATTAGTGGAGTGAAATTAAGGATTTAGAGGTTATCTGAGATATTTTCAAATTTTTTTGTATTCTCTTCCTAATTTCGGCCCTATCTTTCTCTTTTCTTAATTTTTTTCTGATATTTTGTTTCGCATACACTCATTGCCGAAACTTTATTCTCCCCTCATCCTTTCCTTCTTTCGTTTCTTTAATTTTTTGATTCATTTGTGCATCATGGACTACACGCATTCGGGGTTAATTGAAGGGCTGAAGATTGGTCATCGACGATTTAAATGTGTGGAATTCTTGTTCTTGCTCGAGGGTTCTGGAGTGCTCGTGGTTGCTTTAGCATCGATTCGATACCAGGTGTGTACCCAGAAACGCAGAAAATGAGGTTTCAGCAAAAGCTAAAAACCCCACTGTCAACGCCACACGGGCGTGTAGTTGCCCGTGTGGTAGGCCGTGTGACACAACACGGGCGTGTGATCGACGAGGCTAGGCCGTGCGCACAAGACACGGCCGTGTGATGGCTAGGTGGGTCGTGTGCGACACACGGGCTAGACTGATTTGGGCCGTGTGGGCCACACGGGCGTGTGGGCTCACACAGGTAAACCACACGGGCGTATAGGCCCACACGGTTAAACCACACGGGCGTGCGGTATTTTGGGCCAGGCCGTGTGATCCACACGACCAAGGCAAATTTGGGCCGTGTGGGCCCACACTGGCAGGGCATATGGGCGTGTGAGCCCATTTTTACTGTAAAGTTTGTTAAGGTTGCACAGGTCGCCCAAGATGACTGTGAACCTTCCGTAGGGTCGGTAAGCATTACTTAGACCCTCATCTGTGTGGAATTAATTGTGTGAATTATGTACTGAGATTGTTATATATAAGCATGTATACTGAACTGTATGTGTATTTGATAGACTTGTGATAGCATGACATTCCATTATATGTTGCATTACATTGGGGTGGGATGATATTATTTGGAAGAAGTGTACTGAAAGGCTCTTAAGCCTAATATCTGGCAGCTCAGCTGTAAATTACTATTTATGTACCGCATTTGATACTATCTGGAGTGTAGGGATGGGTGGGTTGATTTAATCCCCACATGGAGTGTAGGGTTGGAAGGAGATGGTGTGTAGAAGCTGGTTGGGTAGGACTTTTTCTTTGAATATTTATGATCGATCATCGTCATTGTGATAGGCTAAGACCCATACCGCATACTTAATATCAGATCGAGATGGGCTAAGGCCCAAACTGTTACTGATACTAGAAAGGGCTTAGGCCCAAGATTGTTTTGGCTGTGCACTGTGCTTGCTATTGTTTGTTTCTGAGGGATTACACACTGAGTTTACGTAAACTCACCCTTTTGTTTAATGTGCACAGGTAATCCCCAGACATAGATGGATCGGTGCGACAGAGGACTCGATGGTGACCACGGTTCTGGACTGTCATGGTTTTAATTTATGATTATTGGTTTTATTTTTATTCTATTTTTACTGGTTAAATTTTTGGGTTGTAATTGGACTTTCGGACTTTGGCTTGGTTTTGGTTTTTAAATATCTTTACTTTATAGATTACAACTGCTAGTAGTAGGAAACCTCGGTTTTCAAAAGAAACAAATGATTTTCGAAAACGCACGATTGTTTTAATTGTTTAAAAAGCTTCTGCATCGAATAACGTTTTGAAACTATCGACTAAATGAGTAACACGATTCTGGAACTAATAAAGATATTAAGATAAGTAATTCAAAGGAAATGGTTTTATCGCGACGGCATAGTTTTTAAACACCCTATCATGTAACATCGCAAGATCCGGCCATAGCATCTAGGCCGGGTTTGGGATATTACAAGATGAACATGAATAATAAATCAAGAATAGAGTTTAAGAAGAATCCTGATATATATTGATAAGCGTGCGAACACATTATACAAAGATTTGATGAATCCTCCAAATCCGATTCTTCGAAGATCGAAGTAGAAGCAAAAGTAAATTACAACGATAAAAGAAACCTAAGCACAAAATAAACTAAGGAAAACTGAAAACTAAATCTAAACGAAGTAGTAAACTAAAACTTGAATAAAAATTGATTATAAAGTGTTCAAAGATGTTTATTTATAGGCTCAGGGTTGGTTGCCATCCTTTGACCTAATTCGGTTGACATTTTTATGTTAAATTTTGTTGTGCAGACCAAAACACCTTTGGCTCATTAATTCCCCTTGTCAAGGTGGTGTCACGACATCATCGCGACATTGATGACAATTTTTAGCTAAGGCTTGATTTTAGGGCTATGTCACAACACCCTCTGCCTGTGTCGCGACACCCTCTAGTTGTGTCACGACACTGAAGGTAGTTTTCTCCTTTTCAGTGCTCTGCTCACTATGTTACGACATTGACACTCCGTGTTGTAACATTACGTCCAGTCTCGTGTTCCTATGCCTCCAAATAGTGTCTTGCACACTCAACAAATACGTTAGCCTTCCTTTAGGCCAAATTTGGCTCCTAAGGTCATATAAATAGCTCAAATCAAAAATTTTATTATTGATTACCTAAAGATGAAAACTAAGAAAAAACATAACTAAATTGCTTTTATATGAGCTCTTTAAGTACAGAAAAAGGTTTAATCTGCTACAACAAATTGCGGCAGATCAGAAACTCTTTGAATTTATCAAAGGTTTCAATCTTGCGGTGCATAAGGTATACATACCCATATCTGGAATAATCATCAATAAAGGTGACATAATATTCATAACTACCTCTTTCACTAACGCTCATGGGGTCACATACATCATTGTGCACAAGTTCTAAGGGTTTTCCAGCTCTCTTTCCTTTTGCATTAAAAGATTGTTTAGTCAACTTACCTTCGAGCAAATATTCATATTGTGAAAGATTGATTTCTTTAAGCGAACTTAAGATGTCATCTTTCACAAGTCTAGTGATTCTTTCTTAGTTAATATGACCAAGTCTCAAATGCCAAAGGTACACCTCATTAGAGTGAAAAGTTTTAAGTTTCTTATTTGATATTTCAGTATTAAGTAGTGTGTACATCTTTGGTTCGATAAAATAGAGATTATTTAACATCCACCCATTACAGATAAGATTGTGATTTCTAAATATTGCAATTTCATTATTAAAATTCACGGTCAAGCCGTATTTCTATAAACATGCAATTGAAATTAAGTTTCTTTTCAAACTTGGAACATAGAAAATTTCTTTCAAAATAATCTTCCTAAAATTATCAAAATAAAGATGTACATCTCCCACTACTTCAGCTGCCACAGTTGTCTCACTTCCGGTTCACAACAATAGATTCTTATCTCTAAGATCTTTCGTCTCCTCGAAATTGTAACCTCCCTAACCCGGCCTAAACGTTATAAATTGATTAAGAAGGCTACATTAGCCACCGAAATGGATAAGCTAACTTACTTTACTTTTGAATACCTTAAACGAACTCATTTTAGAGAAAAATCGTAGTTATACTTTGAGATAGTTTAAAAACATCCATTTATTAGGTCATCTGTACTTAAGATTCATTTTATTATTGACAGTTTTGTTTTAGAAAAACCATTTGTTCATCGCTTTACTTTGTAAAACCTTAATATTAACTAATGCAGCGGAAAAACATTAATCATGTCATTTTGGAAATCTAGTTGTCTTATCGATTTGTTTTTCAAAAATAGTTCCTTTACAATGCAACAGAAATTAACGAACAATGTCAACTTTTACTTAAGCCCGATATATGCATTTTCTTGTTATTATGCTTAAGTAATCCATGCATGCAAAAAAACAATCCCCAAATGAAAAGTTACCAAGCTACAGACCCGAAATAATTAAAAATTAGAAACCAAAACCAACAGACACTTATCAATAATAATTATAAAAAAATAGTCTAAGGTCCAAGGTGATTCTTCGTATGCTGGGTCCGGTCCTAGTTTTGAGGTTTACCTAAAAAGTTAAACACTATGGGAGAGTGAGTTTATGAAAGCTTAGTGTGAGTCGAACAGTTATTTAAATAGTCATAACTATCAAATACAATGAAGCATATTAACAATAACAGAATAACACAGAACCATCATTATAGTTTCATATCATTACACAGCCATATCAAATCGATGTCAAACGGTGTATGAGCATAGGGTGATGCAAATGATGCAATGCTAAAGTTCCTACCGAAACCATCCGCTGCACACCACGAGTTCCCTAGAACCCGTCTTCCAAACTCCAACAAATGCGAGCAAAGCTCGATGTGGTAAAACTACCAAATAAACATAATTGCAAAAAATTTGTCATTTAACAATAAATAAGATAAAATTGCCAATCTCCATAGTACTCCCGGTGCAGTGCACTGACTACGAATAAATGCATACTTAATATGTTGCCATTACTCCACGGAACTCCTCTATCACCCACAAAAACCCACCCCAATACACATGCAAGATGTCATTCAATTTTTATTCAAAGTCATAAATTCATTACTTTCTCATTTCAATAGCATGTTCAACATGCCCTCATACTATCATTTACTTTTATTCAATAAGATCACTTATCAATCATTCAAGTCACCATTAATATGGTGTCATTCAAACATGTCATAATTTCACATCAACTTACAACATTTTCGCAGTTCATGTATAGCAGACTTTCATACATTTTGTGGCAAATCATCCATACAAATATTTCATGCATACAAGCTTTATTCTTATTCTAAAACGTGTCATACATACAACCAACATGAAATACCAATAACATTAATCAACCACTCATAACAATACCAATCATACAATCATTCAGATAATCACGCAACTATACAAAACATGCCACATAGTTAGGGCTCGAAACGTACCTGATTCGGCCACTTAAAAATTATTTACTTAGCCATTTAGCCAAGCCTGACCAGCAATGTAACATCCTTAAATAGGGGCTATGATGTTTGAACTGTTTGCATGTGTATGGCTTGGTTGTGATATTAGGTGAGGTGTTTTAGGGTCTAGGGAGAAGCCAAGGGTAGTCCGAACTATAGGAAAATTTTTATTTTTAAGCTTTGGTTAAGGGAGTTTGAAGGAGCTAGGGGTTAAGAATATTTTGTGGTAAACTTTAGCACAAGAATTACCTTGGTAAAGTGGCAAGAAGGCGCCACTTAGGGCCTTAAGCAGTGACGCCACAAGCAGGGGAAGAAGAGCTTGGGTTCGAGCTGCAGAAATCCCTCACGCTAATTCTTTTTACGTCAGAGAGGGGAAGAGTTGTGCTCAGCTCAAACTCGATGGATAAGCTGTTGGACAAGTCAATGATTTGAACGGGTGGAGAAGAGAGAATTTAGGAGTTTGAACAATTCAAACTCATTTGGATGGTTGGCAGGAGAAGTTTGAAGAGTTTGCCGAAATTTGAATTGTGTGAGGAGGTGTAATTTGGAAGACTTAGGAGGAGTGTCGAAATTCCTTAGTGACATTTTCGGCTAGTCAAGCTTTGGTACATTCGGTTGAGAAGCGAGCAGAAACCTCTTTTGGCACTTATCGAACTCCTTTTGAAGCACCTAGCGAATCCCAAAAAGAACCATTTGAGTTTTCTTTCTTTTCCTCCTTTGAAACCAAAGCCAAAGCAGCACTTTAGGCTCTTGCTGATTTCTTTCTTTGGTATTAAGCCGAATCTCCATTTGAATTCCTCTCTTATTTCTTTGAAACCGAAACACTATTCTCCCTAAATCTCATCTCTTTTTGCTCTCCATTCTTATTGGTTGGCCGAACCTTCTTCTTTCTCAAGCCACTCTCTTTTCCATTGATTCTTTCATCTTCTTCTCACCATCATTCAACCGAATACTTCCCTTCCATTCCCTTATTTCATTTTAGCCGGATCTCCCTTGATTATTTCACCACCATTGCCGAAATCTCTCTCTCTATTTTCTCTTCTTATTTCAACACTTTGGCCGAATATCAACCACTGAAGATCTCTCTCTTTTCTTTTCTCTCATTGCATTGTAGATCTCTCTTGTCTTCTGCTCTAGTCGATTTTGGAGTGGGTAAGTGTTCTTGGCCGAATCTTTACTATTTTCTTCTCTTTTCTCTGTCGGTTCACATGGAAACAAAAGTCGAATTTTGGCATTTGTCTTGATTCTCATTCATCTGTGAAATTGGATTCTCCTAGGTTCTTCGGGATTTGGAAGCAGTGGATCGTGGTCATCTACTCTCTCTGTCAATTGGTTTCGTTAGGACTGTGGTAAGGTCTCATGCCGATTCATTCTTTCCCTTATTCTTTTGAAAAGTCGAAGGCTATTGCTTTATGTGGTTGAATGTTCGCCGATTGTAGGGGAATGCTGAGATCTCGCATATCTCGGGTTGTGGCTAGTATTCGAAAAATGTTAAGGTAAGGAGGGTTGCTAGATGCGTTAACTTTTCGGGGTTTACAAGTGAAGCCGAATGGCTTTTGCTAATGATCTTGGTTTGGCCGAATGTAGGTAAAGGGGGTCTAGTGCGTTAGATCGAGATCTTCGGGATTCAGTGATCGCGTTAGTAACCAGGTGTGTAACTTACACACTTCATAATCATTGTAAACTTGTTAATAACCTAAACTATGTTAAAAGCCGAAACTGTGTAGATTTCGATATGATACCTTTATGGGTATAAGCAAGGATTTCGGGTAAGTCCGTTTTGTTGAGATTACGGTACATGATTTCTGATGATGTTATCTATGTATGTTCGATATATGTCTAATGATTAAGCATGATGGCATGAATTGTATGTGCATTGCATTATTGTGGGTGATATGAGAGGAGGGGGAAGATTGATATCTGTGACTTTGGGTCACCAGTGGTTTGGCACCACTAGTGGTTTGGTACCACAGTTGATTTTTTGACTTTGGGTCACCAGAGGTTTGGCACCTCATAGCGACTCGTCCCAGTGGCTTAGCACCACAGTGGGTTGGCCCCACATTTGATAAAACGGGATTGTCGCCAGTGATTTGGTATCACAACGTGGGTTGGCCCCACAATTAGATTATTCGTGACTTTGGGTCACCAGTGGTTTCGCACCACATTATTATTGATATCAGTGACTTTGGGTCACCAGTGGTTTGGCACCACCAGTGGTTTGGTACCACACGGGGTAGAAAAAGGAGTTGTGGATGGCTAGGTTTGGGTGCATGATATGTTTGCTTGATTATGATTTGTGTAAGCATGTTGCAATAATCGGGAGGGGGATTATGCACTGAGTCTTGGTGACTTACCTTCTCCCTTATCTCTTCAGGTGATTCGTAGATCGCGGATGAGGAGCCGGGTGGACTCGAGGTGACCATGCGATAATTGCTTCGGTTTTACATGGACATTTGATTTGGGTATTTTACTTTAAATTCTGGTTTTTATTTGGGTTTGTAACAAGGCCTTTAAATTATGTTTTGGATTATTTTATCTCGCTTTGGATTTGGTTTTAAATATGACTAAGTAATTACTTGATTTGCTTTAATAACTCGATAATCAAAGTTTTCAAACTAAGCTACATAACGAGTTTTCTAAACTCTACCATCGGGTAATACAATTCACATGATTTCAAAGCAACTTAACATTTTCCACTATACGTACATCGTTTTCCCCAAACACAAGCAATCGAAGAGTTTTCACCGAAAATAAACCGTAACTGTTTTCTTGAATCGTTTTCACTCTGTGACATGCCAGATTCAGTCGTGGTGTGTTGACCGGGTTTGGGGTGTTATAATTTTGGTATCAGAGCCAAGTTCAAAAGCTCGACTGTGGGCCCGAGGCCCAAAATGTTTTAAAGTGTGGTTTTAAAAAGTGTTGATGGAAAAAATGTATGGTTTAGCATGGCACCGAGTCTCCGGCACCGATCCGCCCAGGTAAGTACCCTTAACTGATGGTTGCATATGATTATGATTATGATGATATATGTTATGGATGACTAGTGATAGTGGACTACCCTAGAGACTAGAACCTATATGACTCTGTGACTCGCGAAAACAAAACTCTGTAATAGAAACTGTTCATAAGACTGTGCCTTAATAATAGTGGAATAAAGACTGACGCATAAAACTTTTAAATCAGATAAGTCGAGACATTAGACATGAGCACTCGAGGTCGGGGTCGTAATACGCATGGACACAGTCGGGGTAGGATGACTGTGTCTGAACCAGTGGGATCTGGTCAGGGATCAGAGAATGAGATGCCACCACCACCACCAGCTGCTGGTGTTGAGTACCAGGATTAGACAGGGGATGATGTAGTATCGCAGGCGATGCTGCGAGTTCTTGAGAGGGTGGCTGGAGCAGGTGGAGGCACGGGAGCTCGTAAGTCCCAGATTCGGCGACTCCGAGCCAATGGAGCCGAGGTTTTCCGAGGTGTTTATGGTGTGGCGCCCAATACGGCTGAGTATTGGTTGGAGGCGACAGAGCGTATCATGGACGACTTGGATCCGATCGTTGAGGCGAAAGGGATAGTGTCGCTTCTTCGGGATGAGTCATACCGGTGGTGGCTCACGATTTGGGATGGTCTTTGCAGTGGATGATCTCACATGGGACTATTTTAAGGCGTGCGGCACTGTAAGTATATTGGGTCCGATTACATTGATGCGCATGTAAAGGCGTTCGAGGGCCGGTTCGGGGAGTAAGTCCGTGATCGAGTCTGAGGCATAATTCTTAAGGTTGAGCTGGTATGATCGAGTATCGTGGCTACGAGCACGAGCGATGTGTCGAGTTCGAGGACGGATTGAGGATGAGCCGAGATTGCGATTGCTCCACAAAGCAGGAGTGAGAGTTTGCCGTGTTAGTAGAAAAGGCTAAAATAGCCAAGAAGGGTAAAGGAATCGTGAGGCGAGAATCGGGACAGAATAGACATAAGAGAGGTTTTGGATCATCTGGTTCGGTCGGTAATTCTCAGAAAAGGGCTAGGCATGGTGGGCCAAATCAATCCGGGAGGCCTGTTACTGCTAATCAGGGTCCAGCGTAGTGTAATCGGTGTGGGAAATCTCATTGGGGAGAATGTTGGATTGGTGGAAAAGGATGCTTTGAATGTGGCTCGTTGGATCATCGGGTGAGGGATTGTCCACGGAAGTTAGCCAGGATTCAGTCTGAGGGCCAGGGTCGTGCTCAGTTTAGGAATGGGGGACCGCAACCGTAGAGGGGTCGTGGTTCTGGTAGAGGAGGTAATGGTTCTAGTCGGGGCCGCGGAGCACCGGGCAGAGGTGCAGGCAACACTGAGGCGAGACAGCCTGGATTGGTATATGCAGCGAGGCGTCGAGAGGAAGGCGACGCTCCGGACGTCATAACCGGTACGTTCTTAATCTTTGGATTACCATATACTGCTTTGATAGATGTGGGTTCGACGCATTCGTATGTTGCTAGTAGCATAGTGGAAACCATGAACCTAGACTTTGAAACTACTTCTAGGGAGATGACAGTAATTAGCCCTCTAGGTCACTCTGTAGAAGTAAATAAGCTGTATAGGGATGTACCCCTAGAACTCCAAGGGGTAGTGTTTGTGGCTGATCTGATGGAATTGCCGTTTGGGGAGTTCGATCTGATTCTTGGGATGGACTGGTTGGTGAAGTACCAAGCAAGTCTGGATTGTGCGGCTAAGCGCATGGTTTTGAAAACGGTTGAGGGTGAAAAAGCGGTGATGATAGGTAATAGAAGAGATTAGCTGTCCAACGTGGTGTCTGCTTTGAAAGCTGAGAAAATGGTCAGAAAGGGTTATGAGGCGTTTATGGTTCATGTGTGTGCCTTGGAGGCCAAGGAGTCAACTGTAGAGAATGTTCGAACGGTGAAGGAATTTGTCGACGTATTTTAAGAACTTCCGGTCTACCTCGGATCGGAAGTTGAATTTGGTATAAATCATTATCGGAGCTGCGCGGTGACTATCGCCCGTATAGGATGGCGCCGAAAGAATTGGTAGAGTGAAGGCTCGATTCAGGAGTTGTTGGATCGGGGTTTTATCCGCCAAGTGTTTCGCCTTTGGGAGCACTCGTGCTCTTTGTTAAGAAGAAAGATGGTACAATGCGGATGTGTATAGACTATCGCCAATTGAATAAGTCGACGATCAAAAACAAGTATCCGTTGCCCAGGATAGATGACTTGTTTGATCAGCTTAAGGGTGCATCAGTTTTCTCGAAGATTGATTTAAGGTTAGGGTATCATCAGCTAAAGGTGAAAGAGGCTGATATCTACAAGACGACATTCGCACTTCGGTATGGGCACTACGAGCTCGTAATGTCGTTTGGGTTGACTAACGCTACCGGGCGGCATTCATGGACATGATGAATCGGGTGTTCAAAGAAGATTTAGACCAGTTTTTCGTGGTGTTTATAGACGACATTTTGGTATACTCAAGGTCTGAGGAGGATCATGATGTGCATTTACGGATAGTTTTGCAGATTCTGAGGGAGAAGCAGTTATTTGCCAAGTTTAGTAAGTGCGAATTCTAGCTTAGGGAGGTGACTTTCTTGGGTCACGTGGTGTCAGCAGAAGGGATTAGAGTGGATCCTCGCAAGATTGAGGCGATATTGGACCGAAACCGCCTAAGTCGGGCGCGAAGTTCGGTGTTTTCTAGGTCCGCAGGATATTATCAAGATTTGTAGAGGGATTTTCCGAGCGCAAAGACCGTTGACCAGTTCTTTGAGGAAAGGAGTTCCATTTGTCCAGTCCGAGAAGCAACAGAAAGTTTTGACAAGTTGAAGAAGATTCTAGCGAAGCTCGGTTTTGATTCACTGAGGCGGGAAAGGAATTCACGGTCTCATTGTGATGCATCACATCTTGGCTTGGGATGTGTGTTTGTCTGAGAAGGAAGGTAGTGGCATATGCATCTCGGCGGTGAGACCGTATGAGGTTAACTATCCGACGCATGACTTGGAATTAGTCGCAGTGATGGTTTTCGCCACGAAAATATTGAGGCACTATTTGTACGGAGAGAAGTCAATAGTCTACACGGATCACAAGAGTCCAAGTACCTTTTGACTCGGAAGGATTTGAACTTGAGGCAGCGTAGATGGATTGAGTGTTGAAGGACTACGATCGCTCAATTGAGTATCATCGGGCAAGGCTAACGAGTGGCGCACGCGTTGAGCCGTAAGGAAGTATCGGACTTGAGAGCGATGTTTGCTCATCTTAGCTTGTATGACGACGGAGTCTATTGGCGAAGTGCGAGTTAAGTTGTCGACTTGGGTAGAGCAGATTAAGAGAAAGCGATTCTTTGGATGTGGGCTTGAATGCTCGGAGGTTGCAAGTTCGAATGGTTGGTTGGAAGGTTACAGCTTGTCCAATGCGAGTCTCGTGTTTTCAAGGGAAAGCTTGTATGTCGAAGGGCGTCGAGTTAAGGTAGAGGATTCTTCAGACGCACATAGCAGCCCATACGCTATGCATCCCGGAGGTAGCAAGATGTCCGGATTTACGAGAGCGATTTTTTGGCAGTCCAAACGGGAAGTAACCGAGTTTGTGGGTAAATGTCGACGTGTCGTAAGTCAAGGTGAACATCGGGCCGCTGGTTTACGCCGGACCGGTGAAGATTCCACGATGGAAGTGGGAAAGGATTACCATGGACTTTGTCGATGGGCACCCCTTACGCCTAGTAAGAAGGACTCGATCCTGGGTAATTGTGGACCGCTTGACTAAATCAGCTCATTTCATACCGGTAAGGGTTGATTACTTACTCGAGAAGTTAGCTAAGATGTATGTGGGAGAGATAGTGAGGTTGCACGGTGTGCGGTGTCAATTATCTCGGATAGGGATCCCGATTCACGTCAAGGTTACGAAAGCGTTGCATCAGCGTTGGGTACGCGGTTGGATTTTAGTACGGCATTTCATCCCGCATGCACAGACAGACGATCGGAAAGGGGTTATCTGATTTTGGAAGATATGTTGAGAGGTCGTGTTTTGGATTTGAGAGGTAGGAATAATTTCTACCGTTAATGAATTTTATGTACAATAATAGTTACCAGGCAAGCATTAAGATGGCACCATATGAGGCGTTGTATGGTAGGAAGTGTCGATACACCTACATGCCGGCAGAGTTGGGTGAGCGCGGATGTTGGGTCGGAGTTGGTTACTGAAGGCGAGGATAAGGTCAAGTTGATTCGGGCTCGTTTGAAGGAAGCTTCGGACCGCGAAGTCCTACGCCGATCTTAAATGGAGAGATATAGAGTTTGCCGTGGGAGACAAGGTCTTTTGAAGGTCTCGCCGTGGAAAAAAGTCTTTGAGATTTGGAAGAAAAGGCAAGCTAAGTCCAAGGTTCATTGGCCCGTATAAGGTGTTGAGACGAGTGGGACCAAAGAGCTTATCGGCTCGAGTTGTTGCAGAGATGTGAGTCGGATACATGATGTGTTCCACGTCTCCATGCTTAGACGCTACCGCTCGAGATCCATCGCATGTTGTATCGGTGGGGGAGATAGAGGTGAGCCCAGATTTGACTATGGAAGAGGAACCAGTGCAGATTCTAGATTGGGATGTGAAGGTTTTGCGCAAGAAGTCAGTTTCTTTGGTAAAGGTGTTGTGGCGAAACCATAGCGTGGAAGAAGCTACGTGGGAACCAGAGGATGTGATGAGACAGCAATACCCTCAACTCTTTTGACCGGGTAATTTCGAGGCTGAAATTATTTTTAAGGGGGTAGAACTGTAACATCCTTAAATAGGGGCTATGAAGTTTGAACTATTTGCATGTGTATGGCTTGGTTGTGATATTAGGTGAGGTGTTTTAGGGTCTAGGGAGAAGCCAAGGGTAGGCCCGAACTATAGGAAAATTTTTATTTTTAAGCTTTGGTTAGGGGAGCTGAAGGAGCTAGGGGTTAAGAATATTTTGTGGTAAACTTTAGCACAAGAATTACCTTGGTAAAGTGGCAAGAAGGCGCCACTTAGGGCCTCAAGCGGTGACGCCACAAGCAGGGGAAGAAGAGCTTGGGTTCGAGCTGCAGAAATCCCTTGCTGCTAATTCTTTTTGACGTTAGAGAGGGGAAGAGTTGTGCTCAGCTCAAACTCTGATAGATAACTATTGGACAAGTCAACAGATTTGAACGGGTGGAGAAGAGAGAATTTAGGAGTTTGAACAATTCAAACTCATTTGGATGGTTGGCCAGGAGAAGTTTGAAGAGTTTGCCGAAATTTGAATTGTGTGAGGAGGTGTATTCGGCTGGAAAACTTAGGAGGAGTGCCGAAATTCCTTAGTGACATTTTTGGCTAGTCAAGCTTTAGTACATTCGGTTGAGAAGCAGAACCGAAACCTCTTTTGGCACTTATCGAATTCCCTTTTGAAGCACCTAGCCGAATCCCAAAAAGAACCATTTGAGTTTTCTTTCTTTTCCTCCTTTGAAACCGAAAGCCGAAAGCACTTTAGGCTCTTGCCGATTTCTTTCTTTGGTATTGAGCCGAATCTCCATTTGAATTCCTCTCTTATTTCTTTGAAGTGAAACACTATTCTCCTAAATCTCATCTCTTTTTGCTCTCCATTCTTATTGGTTGGCCGAACCTTCTTCTTTCTCAAGCCACTCTCTTTTCCATTGATTCTTTCATCTTCTTCTCACCATCATTCAACCGAATACTTCCCTTCCATTCCCTTATTTCATTTTAGCCGAATCTCCCTTGATTATTTCACCACCATTGCCGAAATCTCTCTCTCTATTTTCTCTTCTTATTTCAACACTTTGGCCGAATATCAACCATCAAGATCTCTCTCTTTTCTTTTCTCTTGTTGCGTTGTAGATCTCTCTTGTCTTCTGCTCTAGTCGATTTTGGAGTGGGTAAGTGTTCTTGGCCGAATCTTTACTATTTTCTTCTCTTTTCTCTGTCGGCTCACATGGAAACAAAAGCCGAATTTCAGCATTTGTCTTAATTCTCATTCATATGTGAAATCGGATTCTCCTAGGTTCTTCAGGATTTGGAAGCAGTGGATCGTGGTCATCTACTCTCTCTGCCAATCGATTTCGTTAGGACTGTGGTAAGGTCTCATGTCGATTCATTCTTTCCCTTATTCTTTTGAAAAGCCGAAGGCTATTGCTTTATGTGGTTGAATGTTGGCCGATTGTAGGGGAAGGCTGAGATCTCGCATATCTCGGGTTGTGGCTAGTATTCAAAAAACGTTAAGGTAAGGAGGGTTACTAGATGCGTTAACTTTTCGGGATTTACAAGTGAAGTCGAATGGCTTTTGCTAATGATCTTGGTTTGGCCGAATGTAGGTAAAGGCGGTCTAGTGCGTTAGATCGGGATCTTCGGGATTCAGTGATCGCGTTAGTAACCAGGTGTGTAACTTACACACTTCATAATCGTTATAAATTTGTTAATAACCTAAACTATGTTAAAAGCCGAAACTGTGTAGATTTCGATATGATACCTTTATGGGTATGAGCAAGGATTTCGGGTAAGTCCGTTTTGTTGAGATTACGGTACATGATTTCTGATGAAGTTATCTATGTATGTTCGATATATGTCTAATGATTAAGCATGATGGCATGAATTGTATGTGCATTGCATTATTGTGGGTGATATGAGAGGAGGGGGAAGATTGATATCTGTGACTTTGGGTCACCAGTGGTTTGGCACCACCAGTGGTTTGGTACCATAGTTGATTTCGTGACTTTGGGTCACCAGAGGTTTGGCACCTCATAGCGACTCGCCCCGTGGCTTAGCACCACGGTGGGTTGGCCCCACATTTGATAAAATGGGATTGTCGCGATGATTTGGTATCACAACGTGGGTTGGCCCCACAATTGGATTATTCGTGACTTTGGGTCACCAAAGTGGTTTGGCACCACATTATTATTGATATCGGTGACTTTGGGTCACCGGTGGTTTGGCACCACCGGTGGTTTGGTACACACGGGGTAGAAAAAGGAGTTGTGGATGGCTAGGTTTGGGTGCATGATATGTTTGCTTGATTATGATTTGTGTAAGCATGTTGCAATAATCGGGAGGGGGATTATGCCTTTGAGTCTTGGTGACTCACCTTCTCCCTTATCTCTTCAGTGATTCGTAGATCGCGGATGAGGAGCCAGGTGGACTCGAGGTGACCATGCGATAATTGCTTCTGGTTTTACATGGACATTTGATTTGGGTATTTTACTTTAAATTCTGGTTTTTATTTGGGTTTGTAACAAGGCTTTTAAATTATGTTTTGGATTATTTTATACGCTTTGGATTTGGTTTTAAATATGACTAAGTAATTACTTGATTTGCTTTAATAACCGTGATAATCAAAATTTTCAAACTAAGCTACATAACGAGTTTTCTAAACTCTACCATCGGGTAATACAATTCACATGATTTCAAAGCAACTTAACATTTTCCACTATACGTACATCGGTTTTCCCCAAACACAAGCAATCGAAGAGTTTTCACCGAAAATAAACCAGTAACCTGTTTTCTTCGAATCGTTTTCACTCTGTGACATGCCAGATTCGGTCGTGGTGTGTTGACCGGGTTTGGGGTGTTACAAGCAAGCTTAGTCGACAATTATAACATTAAAAATTATATTTAAGAACTCAAGTTAACAAGTTAGGACCCACACCTTATTTTTTGTACTACTGCAGCACACTGGCGAAACCCGCGATTTCTACTTAAGACCTTAAATCGAGCCTAAATTAAAAATAAATATTTTATCAAATTAATATAACACTTAAATAGTCCAACAACACCATCTTATGGGTTCAACCCAAACAACATAACCATAACGATTTTTTAGATCTAAATTAGCTAGGTTGCTTTCACTGGTTTGATGCGAAACATACGCGCGAACGTCTAACGGCTTCACTGTCGGTTTGGGGAATTTAAGTCGGCACCTAACACAATTAAATACTGAAACATAAGTAGCTATTTTATCATTAAAATCTTTAATCCAATCAATTATCAATTTCCCTAATAATTAACTCAAAACTACGCACTAGCCCATAATCAACCACACTTACGCTTCCCGGATTGTCATATCTGAGTCGTCGAATGATAAAGACTGAATTTTTCCTAAATCACACATGATTAAGGCTGATTAGAAAGGGTTCAAGAAACCAAGATATTTCTATAAATAGATGGGGAAAAATAAAGAAACAATAGCCCCCTTTTGTGCCTTTAGGTGCGGCGTACCACCACCAACCGTGGTGAAATCAAGTCTGATTTAAAACCACAATTGAAATCACTTTAAAGGATGAAAAAATTACCCACGAAATCTTTAAAAATCACCCCAATTAAGTATCTAGAAAATTTGTTATTTTATTTAAAGATCCATCAAGAAGAACGAAAGAGAATGGCACTTACTCAAGCAAGAAGATAGGGGCGGCAATGGATTTCTTTTGGGGCATCAATGGAGGCCAATCTCAAGTACTAAAATTTCAAATTTAAGCCTGGAAATTTTATGATAAAATTACAGCAAGAAGAGGAAAATAATGGTGCAAAATCCCCTTACAAAAAGAAGAGAAATTGATGGTGAATCTTGGTGGCTTGGGCGATGGCACAGAAGGGAAGAAAGAAAGAAAATTGAAGAGAAAAGAGGATAGGAAGAGGGTGAACGGCTAAGGTAGGAAAATTTTACTTAAAAGCTGAAAAATACAAGAAAATTTTGTATTTATACCTAGGGCTCAAGGCTTGGGCAGCACAAATTAAGAAGAAGTAGAAATTTTAGAAAAAATTAAGCTATTTTGCAAAGGAAGGGAATCGAACTTGGGACTTTGATCTAATTTCCATGCTTCCTTATTTTTCCTTTAACCACCAAGCCAATTAATCATCCTTGAAACAATTTTACCAGCTTTAAACAAAAATTTTGGGATGTTACAGGTTTGAGGCAAAATTTTCAAAATAATAAAAATTGTGTAAGAGAGAGAATTTGAACTTGGGTTTCAAGGAACGTTTCACTAACACTTAACTAACAAACCAATACCTCTTTTTTTTTAAAAAAATATCAAAAATATGGGCGTGACCACTCCCTCTCAATTCACTAACTCAATTCTACTAACCCTCAATTTTAGGGATATGATAGAACCCCTATACAGAAACACAAACGTGATTAGTGGCTTCTAAGTCAATGACCTAGTGGTCTATTGAATCCTCAACTAAATTAGATTCTATCATAAAGAGTTTCATACATTTTCCTTTGGGGCCAGGTATTCCTTCGACTCTACAGGTTTCCTTAAAGTGCCCTTTCTTACTGTAGAAGAAGCATTTATACTTAGATAAGTCTTTAGGTTTTCTGGTTCTCTTCCTTTCCACTTGTGGTGGCCTAGAGACCTTAGCCTTTCCTATCTTAGTGCACTTTCCCTTCCCTTTTTAGGTGCGAATCAATGTTCATATTCTCTTAGATTGGAAGTGAACAAAATTTAGTAGGATTTACTATTCAAAAATGCAAAAGGTGTATATTTTATACAAGTTAAATACGTAAGGAATTCACTAAATTATCAATCTATTATACAAATGAAAGCATAATGTTTTTGTTATTTCAAGTGACTGACTTTGTGGTTATAAGGTAAGTTATTCTTACTTGAGTTTTTATGATAAGATGTGATAAATATTGTTATGTATTGAAAAATACTTCCTAATCTCATGTTGAGCAAAAATCATGGCTATTTGATTATCTTGATAACATGGATTACCAAGGATGTTGAAACTTATATGTACATGAAAGCATGATTATCATGTCTACCGATTTGCTATGAGATTTGTTTATCATGATGCATTACATGGGGTTGGGACATTGTAATGAGGAAGATGCGGCAATAATATTATGCAAATTTGATGGTTTATCCACAACCTACATGTTTTGGCAGCTTGTCTGTGAATTTGGTGGCTTTGTCCACAACTATATGTATTGGAAGCTTGTTTGCGAATTTGGTGGCTTTGTCCACATATATGTTGGTGTGTTTTGGATGGATGAGTTCTGGGGAACTCCTTTTGGTGTATAGCGATGATGGGTAGGATGTTTTAAAAGAAATTGCATAATGGTTTTATCAAAATTGCATTGCCATAATCAAGAGCATTAAATATGTAATTTTGTATATTGTGTATGTGTTTATTGACATATAATTTGTTATAAAATTCACACTGAGCTTTTTAGCTCACGCTTTAGTTTTCATAAACTTTTCAAATGATTTGCATATGGAGGGGTCTCTCAGATGAACTATTTTATAAAATGGTTATTAAACTTTGTAGGTTATTGTTTTGAACATTGGACATTGGACTATTTATGGGTTGTTTTTACTTATATTTTATAGACTGACATGCATGCATGATTGATGAACTTATAAGTGTTTTAAATTGTTGTTATCAAATATTTTAATGACTTAATCTAACTTTTAATAAACTTATAAATTTAAGTTTTATTTCTAAGTATTTTCAAAGTCCGCTGCGAAATATTTTACCAAAATCATTTTTAAGAAATAATTAAAATTGATGTTGCAAATTCTTTATTTTAATGATATAAGACGATAACTCGATAAAATAATGAACTTTTCGAATATTTATTTTTTAATAAATGTTATTCAAAAACTAAATTATTTAGTTTTTAAATTTTAAGTTTTCACAAAAATGACTTTAACATAGTTGTTTTTAACAAGTAAATTTTTTTCAATAGATTTAATATGACTTCCAAAATTTGGCCATAACGTCTAGGCTGGGTTTGGGGGGTTACATGATCTACCGATACTCCTATTCTTAAAAACAAATTAAAAATCATCCTAAAAATTAATATAATCCTTATAACAAAAATTAAAGATTCAGTCATCCTCCTCTCATTCATTATCTTTACTTCATTCTTCTTCTTCGCTCGCATGCTCTTCTTCTTCTTACTTAGGATGCATCAGCCCAAACATATCTGATGTATAATTGGGTACTCTAATTTTGTTCTACTATGAAAACTCCTAAAAGATTAGGCCTGATTCCTGCATCCAATGTATCATACAATCCAGCTTTAGATGACTGTTCTCACTAATTTCTTGTCGGGCGGTCGACTTTGCCTTCCTTTTTGACAAAGCCGGAGAGGCCGTCATCTCTTGTTGGCGTTTGTTCCACTCCTTCATTTGTTTTGTCCGAAGCTCAGTATACTGTGTATAAAAAGTGTCACAAATTATGCTTCGGGATGGCTTCATTGATTATTCTATGGATGCCATTGGAACGCTTGCTCTTTTGCATAGTGCCGTCACTAAGTGGGGAAAGAAGATTCTCACTTTCTGGCCACTAACACACCGCTTCATATTTTGATATATTCATTTCCCGAAGCATTATTTGTCTCTTCTACAAAACAGTGTAAAGCAAAACCATTTGAAAGGTATTGGCATTAGAAACATTTAAAGTAGCAGCAACTCATGCGCATAAAAATTGAATCCACATTTTCACTACAAGAAACATTATTGCTTGTTTGGGATATCAGTACCTAGGCGACACTTCCATTCACCCTTTCCTTCTGTTAGGAAGTTTATAACATTATCCATATTTATATCTCGAAAATAATCTAAATCAGTTTCTTCTACAAAGTTTCTTCCATAAAATGGAGTGTTATAAAATTTGCAAATGGCCCGAGGGGTAATTCTTACTTCCTTCCCTCACACCGATATTGTTTCTCATTTATGGCCTTCGGTTCTTTCAACTCTTGGTCCCACAATGATGCATAAAATTCCTGAATTACAAGGACCACAATAGAGTCTTTTGGGATCATACAGAAACACTCCCATCTATGATACCTAACCAAAGGCCAAATCTCCTGATAGAGGACCATCAACGGCTCAAATCCCATTTCTTGAATAAATGTTTTTCCCTAAAGTTCTAAAAAAAATATTTTTCAACATTTGAGTTCGAGAAATTTTAAGGGTTCGGGACAATCGATGGCTCCAGTTCATTAGTTCTTCTAACCTTTTGTGGAGACATCTTTCGATAATATCCTTAGTGTAGTCACTAATGAACAGTCAAGCAAAGTTTTCAATGAAATAGTAAAAATATGAGTTAAGAAACCTTAACCTCGAGTGGAGATGTGTCAGATTCCTTGTGAGATCTTGTTGCTTCATTTCCAGACAATTTTGCCAATCCTGCACCAAAAGAGATTACATGTAACGCCCCGAATTTTGGGTCTAGAAGAAATAGGTTTTGAACAAGGGAACAGTTAGGAGAGCGCACATAAATATTTAGTTGTGCAAGAAAGTGACATGAATGAATGTCTGCTTCAGTGGTTAAGTGATTTAGGAGTGTTTGGGAGTGTTTGAGAAGCCTGGGTTCAAGTCTTGGCTTTTGCAGAATTTTTAGTTTTGCTCTTAAATGAATCTGGATGCTGGCATTTAAGCCTTTTAAGTAATAGTTCTTGTTTTATGACACAAAAAGAACTGGTGATCTAGTGGCAAGGTGGCGTGTTGTGTAACTGTGGGGTCTGAGGTTCAAGTCCTGGGTTGCACAATGGAATGATTATTTTGCTGCTTGAGCTGTGTAGGTAGTGGAGTTGGACTGAAACACAGGTAAGGGGAGTTTGAATAGAATTTGAATGGAGTTTGAACTGGTCATTGAGAGGTTCAAGGAGGGATAAGGGGAGAGATTCTAGGAGAAAATCAAGGAGTTTGATTGAGAGGAAGTGTTGTGTCGTTTGGGGGAACTCTAGCTTTGAGAATTTGGCTAGGGAAAATGTTTGTCATTTTCGGCATTGGAGGAACATTTTGGTGTTAGCATCTGACGAATTCTCCTTTTCTTTTCTTTCATTTATCGGCTTTTGGTTCTTTTCGGTTTCTATCCTAGCCGATTCGCTCTTCTCCCTTGTTTTCATTTTCTTTTCTCAAATCTGGCCGAATAGTATATCCCTCCTTCCTTTCTCTATTTTCCTTTCGGTGTTCTTCTATTTTTGGGTTTGGCCGACTTTTCCCGTACTCTGCTGTGGTGTTGTGGTTTCGGTCTTGCAAGAGTTTTGGCGAATCGGTAGGTACTCATAAGTCCCCCCTTTTGATTCTATGTTATTTTTTTATGTGTTCAAATCCGTTTTCTTCTATCTTTTCTGAAATCCGAATGCTTCTTCTTACGTGTTCTAATTGCGATTCTTGTCTTTTCCTTGCGATGTGGTGGTTTGTTGGGTACTAGGTATTTCAGTGGAGTGAAGGGGTGCAAGTGACTGAAGCAATCAAAACCTTTTTCGTTCATCGTTCAGTTAAGGTAAAAGCATTATCTTGGGTTTCTGAGCATAGGCCGAATATCCCTATGTTTCTGCAAGTTTGATACTCATGGATTTAAGCCACTTGTGAATGATTCTACCTGATGAGATCTGTTGTTATTGCAGTAAGTCAGCAAGTAGCGTTCGATCGTTTTAGTCAGCGACCTAAGAGGAGTAAATCGCATATTACTCAGTCAAGTTTGGGTGCTTGAGAAACTTGGAGCGGTTGTGTAAACAGGTGTGTAAACACCCCACTGTAACTGTAGAACGGCAAAAGCCGAAAAGCCGAAAATACGGCGTTTGAGACCACACGAGCGTACGATCGCTCGTGTGGTAAGCTAAACCCACGAATCATGGGCGATAGACTGTAGAGGCCCCCATGAGCATTTTCATGGGCTTAGGCCGTAATGGGCGACGTTGGACCGAAAGGGGCCGTGTGGGCCCAATGGGCTCGTAGGCCCCACAAGGATAAAATCCACGATAAGTGCAAATACTGGACTGGGCTATGTAGTTCGCATAGCCGTGACTGAATTTGGGCTAAATGGGCCACACGAGCGTGTGGGCCCACTTGGGCCGAACAATGGGCCTTGGGCCATTTACACCATTATGACCATTTAGGTTACTGTGTCGCTCGAAGCGAATGTAGACCTTCGGAGAGGTCGTTATCTGCACCGAGATCCTATAGGGTAAAATGACCGAAATACCCCCATAGGGTAAAATGACCGAAATACCCCATAGGGTAAAATGACCGAGATACCCCCATAGGGTAAAATGACCAAAATACCCCTATAGGGTAAAATGATCGAAATACCCCCGTAGGGTAAAATGATCGAAATACCCCCATATGGTAAAATGACCGAAATACCCTCATAGGGTAAAATGACCGAAATACCCCCATAGGATAAAATGACCGAAATACTTCACTGTGGTAAAATGATCGTTATTATACCCTAGGTGATGAAATGATCATTATGGCATTATGTTATGTATGGTGATTTGCTCTATGATATGTATGACTATGATTGAGCATGACATTTTGCATACACGTATGATATTATGTCACGACATATTGCATGGGGATGGGTTGTTATATTTGGAGGAAGTGTACTGTAATCGATAAGGTCGCATACGGACGCCCAAGACGCATCAGAGACTCACCGATGGCTATATGTCGTTTATTTTACTGGCAGCTTTGTTGCAATACTGTTTAGTGCCACAATCGGTGCTAATCTTGGTGTGTCTAGCTGGGTGGGTCGATTTTATCCCCACATGGTGTGTTTGGCGGGACAGAGTGGTGTGTAAATTTGGATTGGGTAGGATTTACATCGCATATCTGCATCGATTAATGATACTGCATCTTTATCTTGCATCGATTAATGATATTACATCATTCCTTTCATCGCATGACCGATATTCAGCATCGTCATGGCCAAGGCCCCACCGATACTAATATCGAAATTGGGCAAAGGCCCTACTGATTACTGGCATTGTGCTGGGCTCAAGCCCATTTGTTTACTATTACAGGAAAGGGCTTAGGCCCATACTGAACTGGATTGTTATTGTAACGAGCTCAGGCCTAAATTGCATTTATCTACTGTTTAATTGACTGTTTGCTTGTTAGGGGATTACACACTGAGTTTTCATAAACTCACCCCTCTGTTTAACTGTACAGGTAATCCCCAGTCGTAGGCGGGTCGGTGCTGCGAGGGACTCAATGATGGCCACACAATCACATCAGCTTTCGTTTTTAGCTTTTGATTTATAAATTTTAACTTTTAATTTGGGTATTTTTATGTAATAAGGCCTCTTTAAAGTTATAAACTTTAAATTGGGGTTTTTATTTATTTAGTTCGATATAAACTGCTAGTTGTAAAAAAAGAGGGGTTTTCAAAAGGTACCTATTTTCAAAAACACCACGTTTTCACAATATTTCCTAAAAAAACTTCCGCAATAAATGAGATTTTGAAAATTTAGTACCGTTTTAAAAGTGATTAGCTTTTAATGATGCACGCTTTGGAAATGAACAACCCGTTTTGGAATCACCATTTAATAACAAAATGATTAATTGATTTTGAGGATTTCAACGACAACAAGTTTTACGCTAAACACTTCAATGTGACACCGCCAGATTCGGCCATAACGTCTAGGCCGGTTTGGGGGTGTTACATTACACGAAAAAGAAGAGTTGCAACAAGAATATGAGAAAACAAGGAAAGTTTGGGGGTTTTAAGAGTTTTAGGTTTTAAGGGATTTGAGGGGTTTTAAAAGAGTTAGAGTTTAAAGAGGTTAAAAGTATTTTGATGTTTTAAAAGGGAGATTTTAAGTTTAAAACCGGTTAACATTAGGTTTAATTAGCCGGGTTGCGTAATTGGGTCGAGTTGACCCTGCAAAAAATTGCAGCGATGTTGTGACATAGGGGTTTTGTGTCACGACATCCCTAGCAGTTTGCCATTGTCACGACATCGAGGTTTGATGTCGCAACACACTTTGGAATTTTGAAAATTTGAGGGATTATCTGCTATGTCGTAACATAGGGGTTCCATGTCGTGACATCGAGTTGTTTTTTTTCAATTCGACCTTCGTGTTGCAACACGAGGTTACTTTGTTGCGACACCTACTTTGTTTTAGCCAAAATTTCAAGTTTCCAGAGTGTTTTGTCTCCAATAAAACATAAATTTGACACAAATTAGAATCTAGACTAAACAATCAGTTCGATATACAATAATTTACATAAAATTAGAGGTTAATTAGAATTGTTAAGTTTTATTGTTGGATTTGTCTGACAGTTCCAAATACATTTTTCTGTTCATGCATCTTTCAGTGTTGGTCTAACATCCATCATGCCACTCCACCTTCTTCTGTTTTTCCTTTTCTTTTAACTTGTTCTTTCGACCTGCGTAGATTACGGAAAATACCTCCCTTGATTTAGGGTAGTTAGGCTTAAGGATAGATATTTTATGACAATGTTCTCTTAACTTTTTTCTTATTTTCCTCACTCTGTTGGTGTCCACATTTAAAATTTTATGTTTCACCATTGATCTTCAGGGTCATTAATCTTCAGGGTTAATTCATTTTTTTCTATATCGATGGTGGACCTTGACATAGCTAGAAAAGGCCTACCCAATAGAATAGGTATTTCACAATCTTCCTCAAACTCGAGGATCACAAAGTCTGCGGGAATTATGAAATTACGCAACCAACACATCTTCTAATACTCCTTTAGGTTGTACTGATGACCTATTGATTAATTGTAATGTAATTTGAGGGGTCCCCTAGCCCAAGTTTTTCATATATAGACAGAGACATTAAGTTTATGCTAGCTCCTAAATCACATAGAGCTTTACTGAAATGGATATCCCCTATCTCTATAGGTATTGTGAAACTCCCTAGGTCTTTTAATTTTGGGGGAACCTGTCTAGATATTAGCGCACTACATGATGCGTCTATATTAACCTGCTTTCCAATTTTAATTTTCCTACGCCTTAACATAATTTCTTTAAGGTACTTGGTGTACTTTGGAACTTTTTCAGTTAAGCCTATCAACGCTAGGTTAACATTTAGTGATTTAAATAAATTTAGAAAACTTAAAAAATCATCTTTGTCCTGTCTTTGTCTCTCCTTCAATTGTGACGAGAATGGTACCTTTGCAATTGCAGGTTCCTTTGTTGGTTCTTCCTCTGGCTCAGCTGCATATTCAGCTACTTCTTCCAACTCTGGTTCGTCATCAGCTTCTGAAGGTTATTCATGAAGATCATCAGTATTCCCCTTATTCGCCTCTTGAGTTGAGTTCTCCAGGCTACTCAGCACTTTACCCGATCGGAGCGTGATTGCTTTCACATGCTCCTTCCCCTCTCATCGAGGATTATCTTCAGTGTTAATAGGGATACTAATGCCAATTTGTCTCTTGATATCTCCCATCATGCTCATTAATTGGCTCATTTGATCTTCAAGTTTAGTCAATGTTTTCACTGAATTGGTGCACTCAAACTGCACTTATTTCATGTCTGTCCTCATTGACTAGACTTCTCCTTCGATTCAATCCAAACGTTGACCACATACAGTATGGTCATTTGGGTTGGCCCTCTCCTGAAGTTTCTGCAAATAAAGAGGTCGATAGTTAGCATTTTTAACCTAATTAGAACTATTACCTCCTCCTTGATTTCCTCCCCGACTTAGGTTCGGGTGGTCTCTCTATCCAGGATTGTATGTATTCAAATAAGGGTTTTCACCCCTATTCCCAATGTAATTCACATTCTCCGTGGGATTGTTAATATAGTGGAAGAGTGGCTTGTCTCCTCCATATATAGATAGTGCATTATTCAAAGCCTCAATGTAGTTGAGTTTGTCCACTAATTGTTGGTATATGTCATCCTCCTAGACAGTCTTTACCATAAATGGTCTTTGGCCATATGTATAGCGTTCAGTTGGCTACTGGAATGAGTTCATCACCATGTTTTCTATCAGTTCATATGCGTCCCCATATGTCCTATTCATTAAAGCTCCTCCTGCTGCTCCATCTAACCCTGACCGTACATGTGCATCCAACCCATTATAAAACATTTTCTATCATAACTACTCAGGTAGTCCGTGGTGTGGACATTCTTGAATCAATGTTTTAAAGAACTCCCAAGTTTTATAGAAACTTTCTCATTCTAATTGCTTAAATGTAGAAATCTCTCTCCTTAGTTGGACCGTCTTGCTAATAGGGAAGAACTATTGTAGGAATTTTCCTATGAGCTCATCCCATGTCGTAATGGATCCTAGCGGCTGCGAATCTAACGACGAGAAAGAGTTATCTATTAAGGAGAAGGGGAAAAATTGAAGACTAATAGCGTCATCGGTGACCCCATTATATTTAAATGTGTAACAAATCTGAAGGAACTGTTTTAAATGATGGCTTGGATCCTCTATCATTGTACCCGTAAACTAGAGATTGTTTTGAATCATTTAAATTATTGCTGATTTGATCTCAAAATTATTGGTCGTAATAGTTGGCCTCATTATACTCCCCTGAACCATGTCTAGATTTTGTAACGCATATTCTCTTAGAGTTCTTTCGTTACGCGCCATATTTGTTGGTAGCTGTGGTAGTGGTGGTAAGTCTGGTGGGTTACTGTTAGCTTCGTCGAACTGTGGGTTCTCACGAGGTAAATTGCCCACAACAGTGGTGGGTTCTGCATCTTTTGTTGCTGCTATTGTTGTTGTTGTCGATGATTCCAACAAATTATTCTTTCTGAATCTGTGGTTGGCTCTATAGGTGTTCCCCTACTATGAGTCATGCTCTAAACCTAACGAGGGAATACAGGATGTTAACAAAAATATGAAAAGAAAAAAATAATAAATAAAATCGTATCTATAATTTAAGAATTTCCTAATTATTCTATTAATTGCAAAAATTAAAATTAATCTAATGATGTTGCCTCCTCGGCAACAGCACTAACAACTTGACCGCCTCCAGACGTACCAACATCTAGAGTAGAAATTCTACAAAAAATATGTTAAATAAGCGGTATCCACAAGTATACGGGTCAGGTTGTAATATAGCTACAACAAAGTAGGTTAGTACTCCGAGGATCGTACCCAAAGGAGGCGAGCACTAAATTAATCCTAACCTAAGCAAAAATAGAGCTAATTAGTACTTTAAATAAATTATATTACAACTAAACATAAAGAGAGAGTTTTTTAATAACTAAAGGAATAAAATAATAAAATTGAAAAAACTTTGGGAAATTTGCTGTGGAAACTTAATCAAATCTAAGCATGGGTGACTAGCTCGCTTCAGTAGTCATAACTAACTGTTTCTTTAGGTTCCTTGTTCAACCAACTAGTTGTTACCCTAGCAGGATCTCTCGATCTTCCACTAGAATAACGAGTTATCAAGAACTACTTATCTCTCAACCTCACAGTCTAAACCGGTTTAGGATTACGGTGTTCACGGATAGGCCATACCGATTTTAGGTTAATTCCCACCTAGATAACTTCCTAGGGTCATCAAACCTGGAGTTTAATTTCTTCCTCTCCCAAATAGCTGATCCGCTAAGAAAACCCTGTACAACAATCAATTAATCATACCTCCACTCGCTAATCGCCTATAAGAGGATTAGTTCCTCATGGATCTCAAAAACATAATAACCTTGATATAAAAGATGAATATTAATAGAAAATAAAGAGATGAAAGTTTAAGAGAAGCCTGAATTATGTTTAATTGAAGCACGAAATCCAAAAGGAGTTGATTGAGTTCCACAAAATAGATCTCCCAACAAGTGCAAAATTGAAAATAACTTAAAGCCTAAGAAAAGGGAAAAACTAAAAATTGAAACTATAAAAAAAATTATACAGTATGAAAAGTTGTCCATAACAAGTGTTAAATGAGCCTATTTATAGAGTTAGGGTTGTCGTCGTCCTCAACCCTAGGTTAGCTGACGCTCTAGTGTTTAATATTTGATTGTGCAGACCAAAATGCCCCTGGCTTGTAAGTATTTTTCATACAAGACTGGTGTCGCGACACTAAAGGCAGTCTTGGAATTCTTGTTCTCTGCTCCTTATGTTGTTACATCAAACTCCCCGTGTTGCAACACAGCGACCAGTATTGAGTTGGTACACCTTCTAATGATCTCCTGTATACTCACAAAGTATGTTAGCTTACCCTTAGGCCTCATTCAGCCCCTAAGGTCAATAAAAGACTCAAATTACACTTTTTATTGAATGTAAACAAAACTAAGAAAACTTGATTAAAACATAATAAAAATACTTGTATTCAAGCTCTTCAAATGCAAAAACTAATTTAATCTGCTACATCGAATTACGGCAGATCAAATATGAATTGTTGAGTGGTGAATGATTTAGCCTAAAAAAACTTTGATTTTTTTTTTTGGGGGGAAGTTTTTACCGTGGATGAAAACAAGTTTAGGCTTTTTTTTGTATAAGGAAAAGAATAATTAAGGCCAAGTAATTGCTAATGAAAGATTTAGAAGTGGTCTTAGCCCAATGGAAAGCCTCGCTCTTTAATTGACATTTGTTCGCTAGATGCAAAACAATGTTATGTCCTAAAGGAGAGATTAATATCTTTAAAGGCAGGTTGAAGTTTCCATCTTACTTTAGAGCGTCCAGGGATTATGTTATTCTATTTCTTGTCAACATTCAACAACCTACAAGATTTGATGTTATGAGTTCTAAAAAGCAGGAGTATAGTACAAAGGATGAGGATATGGGCAAGAAGCTTGTTGGCAAATCTGAAACTATGAACAAATATGAGTTGAAATCCATTGGTATTCTAAGCAATTGTTGATCCTCCAATTAAACTATTTTGTCTGCTATGAACAATGATGAGAGAAAGCAACCAATGAATGTTAATGGCATCTAAAGGGTGGGTCAATTGAAGTCCCTGCTATTGAGAATGGCTGACGTTCTGTGAAAAGGAATTGAGGATTGATTGAAACATATATGAGAGTTTTTTTGTCACAACGAAGGGGCAAGGACTTGTACCTCGAAGGATGAGGTGGTTTCTTGACTTCCAAATAATGCAAAGGGTGCGAGACATATTCGTGTAGAAACTTCTTAAGAACTCAGTTGAGATATCATTATCTTGAAACCACTAAAGTATCCAGTTGAAAATAAAAGTGCCATTCAAAGAATTCGTGTGGAGAACAAGTGGGATCCGAACCAAACTAGTCTTGCAAAGGTGCAACTTAGGTAAAGATGATCAACGATTTTTCTATTTTCTTTACATAGGGGACAAAAGGAGTCGTTGGTTGAGAGCCTCCTGGGTAGAGGATCTTTAGTGGGAAGGTTATTTTTACATATCTTCCATTTTTCATGTTAAAGGGGATCTTGAAATGCCAAAAAATTTTCCATGCAGCTTGTTGAAGATCCCTCATAAAAGTACTGTAATTTATTTGATAAAAATGCGTATAAGCATTTTTAACCGAGAAAAGGACATTGAAATTCAATTTCCAGACAATCCTATCATATCCACCTTGGATGGATATCATTTTATTGAGAAGATCAGAGGCTCTATCCAAATCAAGCAGGCATATGGATTTTGTCGTATCAAAAATTAAACTGTAAGACTGGACAAAAGAATAGGCCCGAAGGCCTAATCATTGATGTTCCACTATATCAATAAGCACGCGTAGTTGATCCATAGAAATCCAACCAATAAGAAAGCTTTTCCAAAAATAAGCATTTCCATTTTTAATTTGTTCATTGACAAAATAATTATCATGACATAGGATAATATCATCCACATGTTAATTTCTGCTTGGGTCCTTTCTTTAAGGTCCAATTTCAATTTTGGACCAAAATGTGTAACGAAAACAAAGTTTGGATACTAATTTAATACCAATATGAAAAAATATGTAAATTTTGAAAGTTAAATTGCGAATAAAACCTTTTTTTTATGTCATAAGTGCACATATTTAACTATGCTAATATCCAAAAATTAAATCAAAATCAAATTTCTATATCAAATTGCATATCCAAAATCCATGTGTAATTTCGGGATTTTCCCTAATAAAATTGAAGCATGAAATTATCTTCACATTGTCGAGCTTTAAATTATAAACCACATAATGCAAGAAAGAGGACTCGCTTCTAGCTATTAGTTAGAATATTAGAGAAAAACAAAAGATCAACTTGCAATTCAAATTGAAGCTTACTACTAGCCTGATATGCCTAACTGTATAAAGGAGAAACTCAGTTTTGCAGAATATCACCATGTTTGATACGATTATTTGTCAATCCAATCTTTGAACAACAACATCATGTATAGAGGAACGTTCACCGCAGCAATGAGAATAAGCATTCGGTATGTGCGAACAAATCTCTGTATTACCATCTTCGCCTTTGATTTGCTTGCTCTAGGTGGTAGCTTCTTTGGATCAACCTCAGAATCTGCATTTGTTTCCATACTCAAGCAGACCTCTGTCAGCTGATCAACACTCTTTTTAGCAGTTGCTCTCATCACAGCATTGCCCCTGTAACAATGGAAACAAAGAGGAGAAGGAATCAGAAAGAATAGGAGTTCTGCAAATATCAATCTCAAAAGGGAATACCTAGTAAATTTACAAATGGCAGTATGCAATGAGTAACATATAACTAATCGAATAAAAGCCAAAATATACTAATACAGTAATGCTACAGTTTTCATCTAAAGGTACTTATTAATGGGACTGAGAAATATGGAAATATTGATCTGAAGCACCTCTCTACTGGGCCTATATCATTTGTGCGTGTGACAGGTTGGGTTAAAACTTTTTTGACAAGATGCATCGATCCATCTGCACCCCAAATCATCTCATACTCGCAATTTTCATCTTCATTTTTCTCTTTTGTCCCATCTCTATAGATGTTTATCAACTTTCTGACACATTCCACCATATCATCAAATCGATGATGACAAAAGCTCAGACCACTTGTTGGCCACAGAAGGAGAGAAAGGATGGTCAAAACAAATAGTACTATATACCTGAAATTTGAGATTTTCAAAGAAATGTTACTCAGACCTATATTAAAGCTCATAAGTGGAAACTACAACCATTTATTCCTTATAAAATAGTTACCATAGGTAAATGTGTGTTTGCATTGGAAGAAAGCACAGACGAGTAAGTACAGCTTCTTCTGGCAACGATGTATCTGAGAGTGGAGAGTTTCTAGCAGATAACAGCATGAAAGATGGATAGAGGTTCCCTTGCTGCCAGCTTATAGTCCCTAAAGTGTGCTGCATGTTATCAGCTAAACATGTCAAGTCCTGAATAAAAGGTAAATATGTTAGACATCATATGCTCACCTCTGTTACAGGTCCACCCTTTGACTCATGTGTCACTGTACACTGATCATGATCATGACCAGATAAAACAACAACCTGCCAAAACCACAAAAATGTCTCAGGCAAGTTGTTGGAAATGTCTTAAAACATCAGTTTTCTAATGCAAGTCCGACAAAATTCTCTCTATGTACATATGTATGCATATATGCTTATAAGTGTGTGTGCATGCATACATATATGTATCTGCGGACACAAACATATATATGTACGTGCAAGCATTATGTACATACATGCAAGCATTCATACATACGAATTTATATCCATGAATGAGTATGCCCACGTAAAGCTCAGGAAAGGATTCAACATACTGGTCTGATTAAGTTTAGCAATTGGTTAGATGATTCCTCAGTGATGTAGTTCTGATAACTGCATTATGATTTCAACCATCAAGAAAGTATAACCTTCAAAAGCCAGTAGATTCCTGTTATGGGAAGAAGAAAAGAGGAAGAGGCTTACCTTACTTCTTTATCATAGATATTATGCCGTATTCGCTGAGAATAAAAAGTGTAGGAATACGTAAGTTTTAATACCAATTAGATTCAAATTTGAGAAACACTATAGAGGGACAAATAATACCTCTTGAATTGTATAAAACACATACAACAAAAAAAAATGTTCATTCAACAAAACGCAGAGATGATGATGATGATGATGATGATGATGATGATGATGATGATGATAATAATAAACCAGAATACCTGATTGATAATTGGAGAGCCACGATGTGGTCCACAATCGGTCCAATCCCGCCGATATAACGGAATATGGCTCAACAAAACTCTTGGGTGTAATTGACCATCTAAAGAAATGTGATAAATGGATAAAAATCATTTATACAGTTGAGTCCAAACTTGACAAAACATGGGAATGCAAGTCAAATGTCAATGTCATAAACCTGATGAGACGTTGCTAACAAAATCCCAAGTTGCTGAAGCAACACTTCCTTCTTGGTTCGCTGCAAAGGGTGCAAAGTTAGAGAGCCTTTTTCAAACACGAGGGGACATATATCAACCCAGAAAATTAAATGTCCCTACATTTTTAGTGTCTCAATTACAACGCAATATATTTTTATATAAATTTCATTTGAGACATTTGATGACATATTAATGACTCAATTATTTCATACGTGATAGCAACTAAAGAGAACACACAAGACAATTTATAACAGACATACTAAGGCATAAAACATGCAATATTGCAGAAGCATTACTTCTTGTCTTGAGAAACAGTCTCGTTCAACTTGGAAGATAAAACAACTTCCTAGTAGAATTACAGGCATTTGTATAGTTATATGTTAGGGAAAAAAGGAGAAAGTAAAAAAATGAGGAGAAGATCAAAGAAATTCAAGTTTTATGCTATCAGATCCCTAGCACAAAAAATTACAATAGATAGGCAAGAATCAGATGCCTTCTTGTTTACCATCCACAGTTTGAGCATCAACAGCTACAAACTCCACTTTTCCAACCATGAATCGATAATTTCTGCTCCCAAATTCTTTTTCATACCGTCTAACCACCTACATGGATGTAAAACTATGAGCTAATCTATTTCTGAAGAAAAAAGGACCAAAAGCATAAGACAGTGGAGCAACCATATTTGTCAAAAAAGCAACATATAATTTTCATGAATAACATAAAGAGTCACAGACAATGAATTTTACTCAACTGAACCCAAGAAATCCCTTAACCCAACAACTTGAAGCAAATTAGAACTACATATTCAGAAAATTTCAAAGTGAAAAGTGTAAAGGTCACATCTATAGCAATTTAACTCTCCATTATACGTACACTTCCTGTTAAATGTAACACTTAACTTAGCCCTGACCTAAGATCTCCATTCATTTTCAGTCACTTCCACACTCCAATTCTCTCTTTATCATATTCTATCACAGCAGTAAGCTAGATACATTTAACATCAATCATATTTGGACCCTCTGAGCCATTCCTTTAACTAAAATGAATGCTGCCAAAATTACTCAGAAATTTATCATTTTGGCCCTCCTTTAGTTTTAATCTTTTTCTTGTTTCAATTCTTTCTTTTCCATATCACAGTCATTCCCTGCACATGATTCAAATAAAAGTACTGAAACTAAATCATGCTTAGTTCTAAAAACGTAAACCTCATTTTTAATATTAACACGAGTAAATACCTCTGGTTTATGAGACTGAAGAGTTGCATAACCAATATCATGGTTTCCAGGAAGGTGGTAAACTTTAACAATGGAATGTATTTCTTCTGTATTTAGACCAAATATATGCTTCAGACGGCTTAACGATTCCTGCCATCTGATCAACTAAACAATGTCAAGGGCACTCTAAATTAGAAAGGTAACTGAAGAGTTTCAAAGCAAAACCTGTTCCTCATTAGACAAAGAAAATAGTGAAGCAAAGATACGAAGAGGTGATCTTGATGGTGTTAGTAGTAGTACTAGTAATGCTTCATAATATGCATATAAAAGCATAAGCATGGTGGAAATATTTGTTAGAAATAGGCTTTTTTATATATATTATCTCACAAGAAATTACACTAATATTTATATACATAGTGAGCCTAACTTTAGGAAACTCTAAACTAGGAAGCAAACTGATTCTAGGAATGCTGTCCCTTAAAACACAGCCTTAAAGTTAGGGATAGCAATCAATAAAATATCTACAGGATTCTATCTGATACACTGAATATTCCTTATTAGGAAGCTGTAATCGACACTCTCTCTCAATTTGGGAAGTGGATATCATCCATTCTCGGCTTGCTTACTAGTTTCGAAAGGTCTTCCTGAGATAATCCTTTGGTAAGGATATCTGCGCGATTGACCAAGTGGACACATATGGAGTGCAAATTAAGCCATCAAGTTTCTCCTTGATGAAATGTCTGTCAACCTCAATGTGCAAGCCAGACGATCATGTTGCCTTTGGATTATGTGCAATATTGATAGCAGACTTATTATCACAATACTGACTTCATTGGACCTTCCCACTTGATCTTCAAATCCTCCAAAATAATTTTCAGCCATAATAATTCACAAATTCCAAGAGCCATCACTTTAAATTCAGCTTTTGCACTAGATCTAGCCACAACATTCTGCTTTTTACTCCTCCAAGTTACAAGGTTGCCTCCCGAGAAAAGTGCAATAGGCCGAGGTTGATCTTCTATCAACCATAGATCTGCATAATCTGCATTAGTATAGGCTTCAAGGGTTAAATTCTCCCTTTCTTAAATAGGATTCCTTTGCAGAGTGCCTTTTAAATCTTGTAGAATCGATATCTGACTCGAAGATGTGATTCTTTAGGATTGTGCATGAACCGACTTACAACACCAACTCCATAGGCAATATCCGGTCTAGTATGTGACAAGTAAATGAGCTTCCCCCTACGAGTCTTTGATATGAACCTTTATCAACTATGCATCTTCTAGTGCATCTCCAAGTTTGTAGTTCACCTACATGGGTGTCTCTCTTTGGTTTACATCCCAACTTGCCCGTCTCTGTCAACAAATCAATTATGTATTTTTCTTTGAGATATGAAGATTCCTTCCCAGAGAGTGTGCTACTTCAATACCAAGGAAATATTTTAATTTACCAAGCTCTTTGACCTCAAATTCTTTTACAAGGCATTTCTTTAAATTTTCCATTCCTTCCAGATCATCACTGTCACTATAATGTCATCTACATAGACTAATAAAGCAGTCATTCCCCGAAGATGAGTACTTTACAAGCAGAGTGTGATCTCCTTCACTCTGTTTATACCCTGACTTGAGCATTACTTTGGTAAATCTTCCAAACCAAGCTCTCGAGGACTGCATTTTAGTCCGCGACTGAGCCTTTTTTTTTAGTTTGCAAACTACATCACATATTTGGACCGAACCACAGTGGAACATCCATATAGACTTCCTCCTCAAGATCACCACGTAAGAAAGCATTTTTGATGTCAAAGCTGCTGTAATTTTCATCCTCTGTTGGCGTGAGTGACAACAACACTCTCTGATGTTCATCTTTACAACCGGGGCAAATGTCTCAAGGTAGTCTATTCCATACTTTTGAGTGTACCCTTTAGCAACTAATCTTGCTTTGTACTCTCCAAAGAGCCATCCGAATTATATTTCACTGTGTACACCCAACGACATCCAACTGGTTTCTTTCCTTTCGGTAATTTTACCAAATCCCATGTCTTATTTTTTCAAGGGCTTTCATTTCAACCTTCATGGCATTTTTCCAATTCTCATCATTTAATGCCTCGAGATCTGCTTTGGGAATGGAGATAGAATTTAGGCTAGTAAGAAAGGCTTTGTGGTTATGGGACAAATTTTTGTAAGACATGAATGAGTACAAGGGATGTTTTGTGCAGCCCTAGTTCATTTTCTAATAGCAATAGGAAAATCATAGTCTTCTCGATCCGAATTTTCAGAGTATTCAAAGTAGGTTCGTGAATTACCTCGGGTTGTAGAGTAGTAGGTTGTTTATCAGAAGAAGATGATTGAACTTGCACCGGTGCCTTCTTCCTTGAGTAAACTAGTAAAGGGCGAGTAGTGTCCTGAATCCCTTTGGGCGACTTAGGTGTAGTAGGCTCTATTTGGGTTGCATAGGTTCAAGTTGGGCGGGTTGGTTGGTAGGTAAGGACTAAGTGTTTGATTCTGCTTTGAATAGGAGCTAGAAAATTAAGTTAGGCAAGTGGTTGGTTGGTAGACAGGTGAATTTGGAAAATCAGGGCAGTGGTTGGTAGGTAGGGATGAAGTGGAAAATCAAGAAGAAAAAATTCTTTGTCCTTATCTTCTATGAATAAGTTCTCCCCCTGAAGATAAGGACGAGTAAAGAATTTTTCTTCTTCTGCAAAAGTGACATCCGCTGAAATATAAAATTTTTTGGTGGCTGGATTATAGCATTTGTACCCTTTTTGTGTAGAGGAATAACCGAGAAAGACACATTTGACAGCTCGTGGATCGAGCTTTCCCCTATTTTGAGAATGTACATGTACAAAGGCAACACATCCAAATATTTTGGGAGTAAGGTTTGAGGTATTGAAATCAGGAAAGAATTTCGATAGAACTTGCATAGGACTTTGAGAGTCAAGGACCTTTGTAGGCAACCTATTTATTAGATGAGTAGCAGCTAAAACAACCTCCCCCCAATATTGTTTAGGGACATTTTTTTGAAACAATTGAGCTCTAGTAATAGCTAAAATGTGACCATTCTTTCTTTCGGCAACGCCATTTTGTTGGGGTGTGTTAACACAAGAGGACTCATGGATAATGCCTTTTTCTTGAAAATATGGGGAGAGAAACTGATTGAAATAGTCTTTAGCATTGTCTGACCTAAACCGCGTTTTATTCCAAATTTCAAATTGTGTTTTGATCATGTTGTAAAAGGTTGTAAAACAGACCTTACATCGATTTTTGTTTTAAAAGAAATATCCAAGACACACAGGTACAATCATCAATAAAGGATACAAACCACCGAGCCCCAGAGATGATTGAAATATTTGATGGTCCCCAAATATCACTATGAATAATAGTAAAAGGAGCGGATGTTCTTTTATTGCTTACCGAAAAGGAGGTACGTTTATGTTTGGCAAGTTCACAAACATCACAATGGAATTTTTCAACAGTTATTCCTTTAAACAATGAAGGAAACATAAATTTAAGGACTTGAAACGAAGGATGACCAAGGAGGAGGTGATGGAGCCAAATTTGGTCTTTATTAGCTTGAAGCAGGACTTGGATAGGAAAGATAATGGTGAGGAATTGAGCACTAACTTCTCCACTAGATTCTTCAAGATAGTATAGGCCATTTGCTTCCTTAGCATGTCCAATCATCTTCTTCGTATTATTCTGCTCTGAAAAAACATCGATTGGGATAAAAAACCACACTACAATTAGAGTCCCTGGTAATTTTTTTGATGGAGAGAAGATTGGTAAATAGTGTAGGAACATGAAGGACATTTTTAAGAGTAAGGGTCTTGTTTATAACAATATCACCTTGACTACCATTGTGATCACAGAACCATCACTCATGTTATCTTTCTATTACTAGGACAAGGTGTATATGAAACAAATTTGTGTGAGGAGTGGGTCATATGGTGCAGAGCTCTGAGTCAATGACCCAAGACTGTTGGTACTGTGTCCGAGACATTAGAATTTTGAGAAGATGATATACCCGAAAGCGCCAAACTACAAGTACACTGTGGAAGAAGACTTTTCCAATGATCCCAAAGAACGCGTCTTTAACTTTTCAATTTTGTCTTTATTAAAAACACTGTGTAATTCTTCAAGAGCGTGCGAACCAAAGTGAGACCACTTGAGTAATTCTTCCCATTTAAACTTTGTAGGCCACTTGAATGTTTTCGCAACTCACTTGTTGGGTTGGAGTTTTTCATAGAGACTTCAGAACTATCCCCATTGGTATTGGTTTGGATAATTTGGACATATTTCTTTTGAACAAAAGAGGCACGCTTGAGGTTGAGTGGGAGTAAAAGATTACGAGAAAAAAAATTCTGTAAATCGGTCTAATCTGATACCATGTTAGAAATAGGCTTTTATATATATATTATCTCACAAGAAATTATACTAATATTTATATAGATAGTGAGCCTAACTTTAGGAAACTCTAAACTAGGAAGCAAACCGATTCTAGGGATCTTTGTCCCTTAAAACATGACCTTAAAGTTAGGGATAGCAATCAATAAAATATCTACAGGATTCTATCTGATACACTGAATATTCCTTATTAGGAAACTGTAATCTGACAATATTCAAACTCCCAAACAGAAATTTGGGGGAAAAAAGAAGAAGAAAAATTTATTGTAAAGCATCCATGTGAGACAACATGATGTTACCCGTAAAATTTTTTATTTACCAGAATGTGTTTAATGCCTTGAATTTCATTTTGAAATAAAGATGTTACGTAATTTCATCTGGCAAAGCTTGCCAGATCCAGAAAGGGCATACTTCCATGGATGATTTAACTTCAAACAAAGTAGCTAAAATGAAGTTTCAAGTAAAAACAGATAGTTACAAGCCTTACTCATCATCTGATAAATAAGGACCTCCATCAAAATAATCACCCAAAAACAAAATCACTTCTGGTTTGAAAGGAAGGATGGATGAGAAAAAGGCTCTGCGCATGAACAAATCTGTATAGAATTGTACAAACTCCAAAGCAAGTGATTTAGACGGCAGGCGAAGGGAGGTTTTGTCCATGATCTGTTAAAGACAACAAATATATGTTAGAATGCAACAAGGATGAATAACAGGGCCAGGACAAGCATACCTGTGGATCAGCAATAACAGCAACTTTGACATAATCAGCCGCATAACCTTTTCCGTTCATCTAAAATTGTAAAACAAAAACTGTTAGTTCCTCTGTTGATTCACTCATGAGCATGAGAAAATGCGCAATAAACTGCATCAATGTGTTCTATTTGAGTTATACAGTGTTATCATCCATAATCACACCCAGAGAATCATTAATTGAGCACACTATAGTTTTAAGGAACTTAAACAGGTGCCAAGAATTCCTGAAATGTGTAATGAGTATAGTTCAAACACTAGATTCCCTTGTACTAGGTGTAACAGATTAGCACTAAATAAGCATCATTCCAGTTTATCTAAGTAAATAACAAAAAGAAAAATGATCTGATAACAATGTTAATTTGATGCTTTTGCTACTTTCTTTTATTCGGAAAGATAAAAATGAGTAGAGCATTTCACACATAAATAAGTAATCTTTTAGGGTAATTAAAATTTAATCAAATATAGGGAATTAGCTTTGAATCATTAAAGTTTGGGTTTCACCATATCTTCTGAAAGCAAAAAGCCTCAGGAATCGACAGCACAGTTGTTAATACCAAAAATATCCCAATGCTGAAAGTTAAAACGTAAAATTTATCAAAAAGATACTAAACCCCACCACTGATTGCTTTCTGTCTTTTTTTGTTGTTGTTGTTGGCTAAATAGAACTCAAATTTTGCATATTTCAACCCTTTCAAAAGTAAATTTGCTTTTATAATTGCATCTTCTAAAATCAACATATTCTCAGCTTGGAACATGTTAATAATAGTAATGGAAATGAGATCAATTCAAATATCAATAAACCAAAAAGAAAAATGAAGAACAAATTAGTGCAAAGAGACGACAAGAAAATTACAGTGGGATTGGAAGAAGAGGATGAGGAAAGGTGAGGCCAAGAGCAAGAGAAGAGAAAGGGCATGTAAAAGGAGAACATCTCGCCGTAAAGGATGGTTGCAGTCCATATTAGGCATAGAAGCAGAGTCAATTTCTCGTGCCCTTTCATCTACTCTTTCTTTCTTGCTCGGATTCACTTAGGTAACCCTTTGGCGTTGAATGTTTGATCTACAACTGGATAATAAAGGTTTTCGGTGGGACGATGGAGAGAGAAAGAGACTCGGCCACGAGATCCGGCGGATCAGTGCCGTAAAGCCTGAGCCTAACAAGATCACCACAGAGTCAAGACACAAACAAGCGTTCAAATACGTTTTTTTTCTTCTTTTTTCCCTTTATTTTTGTTAGACACAGTAGACTATGTTACGACTTGGGCAGGTATGCGGGATGCTCGTCAGCTATGCTAAGATTTGTCGGTTAAAACTTACAAGTAAACCAACCCCTCAGGCTCAGGATTTTCTTCGCTTTTTTTATTGTCATAAAGAACATTAATAGATTAATTAAACATAACTCTGATGGACTCGGCACGCATAATGGGTAATAAATAGTTCGGTGGCTGTCGACAACAAAAGTGAGAAGTCCACGATTAGAGGATATTAACTAGACTACTTAGGGGTATACAAAAAGGGATTGATCAAATTTTTGTTACGAATCAACTAATAACAACCGAAGCATCAAGCTCTACAATAATATTAGCTATCTTCTTATCCTTAACAAGCATTAGACTATCTTTAGAAGTTCATAACTAGCTTGAACACTCGTAGCATGTGAGATATGACTATAAGCTCTAATAACTTAATTTATTATATTATCTCCAATGATCATATGTGTCTTTGCCTTTCCAAGATTAGCAAGGACAAAACTATCCATGTTTAGTTTAAATCATCTTGAGAGGGATGGTTGTTATTTCATACCTATTATTGTGGGTAGTCTATATCTATGAAGGGGTGTAGATAGAGCATGAAATTCTGCAGCTTTGGAAAGAGTTATGGGGGCTACTTGATTTGTCTCGACTCTTCCATGAAAAATGACGACATTTTGAGACAATTAAATTTACCATAACATAGAAGCAAAAATCACTTTCTAAGGAATTCTATGGGCATGATGCCAATTCTTGTCATTTAAGTTTTTTCTCTAATCATTCGTGAAGCATAATATTATCTAGGCTTTGGTTGGTCTCCCTTGGCCAAATTAGATTCTACCATTGTTTCATGACTACATAGTCTCTTAGTAGGTGGCTAAGTGTTTCTCAGTGTGTTAGGCATAATGAACACTTGTCCTCTATATTTATTCCCCTACTACCAAAGAATGCTTTGGTTGGGACAATTTCAAGGAAACATTTCCAAAGAAAGATTCGTATTTTAGGAAGGACTTTAGATTTCCCAATAAGCTTTCACTAGGGTAGAAAGTTCAAGTTGTTTTCAACACTAGGGTTCCTTCTATTGACAGTAAAAGTGTAAGCACTAGCCATAGTGAAGCTATTTATAGGATTTAGATTCCAACATAAAGTTTCATTTCCATGGGCCACTAAAAGTCTTGGTGTACTAAAGAACTAATTCAAACACTTAGTTCCAATGAAAAGGCGTTTAGACCTTTGGTCTCCCATACCTCCACCAATTTTTTCAAAGTTAATAACTCCCCCTAGTTAAGGGGCCCTGGATTTGTGTTCTAAGAGCTCTATTCCCTAACCAAGTGTTAGGCTGCTCATTTTTCTCAATTGGCTCCATGTTGGCGATGCATTTTGACTTGTTTAACAAATGTCTTACCCTCAACATAGTTTAATAATAGGACTTTAACCCACAATTTGTGGCTTTTAGTAATGATTCACCAACCCCACTTTAAAACAAAAGCTTCATCTTTAAAGCTCTAATCTCAAGTCCACCCGCTTCTTTAGGTTAACTAACAATATCATACCTAAGAAGATGCATTTTAGATTTTCCCCTTGTATGTCCTAGAAGAAATTTTAGTTGATCCTATCCAGCTTTCTCCAAATACAGACAAAGAGTAATTTGTACTACATATGGTAGTTCAAAGTCGCACCCATGGTCAATTGAATGAAGACCATTCAACCCGCTAGTGAGACCAAATTCGCCTTCCAACCACTTAATTTGGATCTCACTCTATCCATTATGAAATTGTAATCAGCCTTCTTCACCTTATTCTTATGGATAAGGAATCCCAAATATTTCTCTATATCCTTTGCTTCTCTAATTTGAAGGTGCTACATGCTAGATCTTTTAACATATTTGATATTCGAAGAGAATTGAATTTTTTATTTTTCCTTATATCTTTGAGAAATTGTTTTGAATGTTTGTTACATAAGTTAATAGGTCTAAATTGTTGGATCGATTCAAGAGCTTACATGTTAGGAATAAGTATATTAAGGGTGTAACACCCCTAACCCGTAATTGTTGCCGGACTAGGGTTAAGAGGCATTACTAATCATTTCTGAACAATTCAAATCATTTTCAACACAGAGTCAATCAAACAAACTAATTCACAATTATATAGTCCCTTAGATAGGTCTACAAGACCTTAAATATGCTTTAGAATAGGGTCGGGACTAAACCGAACTCATACAAAATTTTTTAAAAAATTTAACATTTTTCTAAACTGCAGAGGTCACACGCCCGTGTGGGTAGGCCGTGTGCCTCACACGGCCTCAGACATGCCCGTGTGTCCAAGCCGTGTCAAAACAGAGCATACATACTGACTTGTCCATACGGCCTGAGACACGCTCGTGTGCCTCACCCGTGGTCGACACTGACTTGCACCACACAGCCAGTCACACGCCCGCGTGTCTAGTCCATGGTCGAGCCTGACTTGATTCACTTGGCAAACTTAAACAACACGGTAGAGCCACACGCCCGTGTGATCAACCGTGTGGGCAATTATAGGCCATTTTTAAGGCCAAACTTGACTACCACACCTTGAATCACCTACAATCCTCAATTCATATGCATTCATACCTCAAATGGCAACCAAAACATGCTAATACATGCACCAATTCATCATCAACAAATCCATCTAATCTCATACTCAATTCCTACTCAATAAGTCCATTTCAAACACCATATTCTCAACTCAAATTCTATAATAATGCATCATCTAATTATGCCACAATTTCACATTCAAAATGCCTTTCTCATCAACCAATTCAAGTATGAATGGTACCATATTCATCATACACATATCCCACACATATATTACTGCACCATTCAATCTTTAGACCATGTCTCATGGCAATATTTACACAACTCAAAACATGCCACATTCATTAGCCTATACTTGCCATATACCACTTATACACATATTTCAAAAGTACCAAAATCGATTGTCGATAGTGTGATAGAGTCGCTGACGATCCCCAGATCCGAGCTAGCTTTACTGACACTGTAAAATAGAGAAACACATCACACAGTAAGCTTAAGAGCTTAGTAAGTTCGTAACATAATACATATTGCTCATTAATACAATTACTTTATACCAAAAATAATCCATCACATAGATTAATTCAAAGTCACATATACTATACCATCCAAAGCTAATATACTCAATTAGCTTTCCATAACTCATTTATAATTTCATCAACCACATAGGTTCCGAACGTACCTGAACCAACACTTAGTTATCGATCACATATGCTACTCAATATTTCATTTCGAACAACTTTCCTCATTTATTCGGTTCAATCGCACACTTAGTGCCCAAATCATAGCCGAAGCTTAATTAACATCGCACACTTAGTGCCTCTATATCAAACCGATCTCAAATCGGTATCGCACAAACAGTGCCAACCACAAAGCCAAAGCTTTTATTATTTCGCACACACAGTGCTAATCATCTCGGTCACATTTCCATTTACGCACACTTAGTGCCACATAACTCGATTCCTCACATAGCATTTACAATTCAATAATATCATACCATTCATTTCATAACATTTAACATAGTTAAGTACACGTATTATGTCCGAACTTACCTCGGACGTCGAAATATCAAAACTGGCTGATTAGTCGAGTACTTTGTCTTTGCCTCGATCTCGATCCGAACTTCTCCTTTCTTGGTCTAAACACATTCAGATTTAACTCATTCAATTACCAATTCATTCAATTTAGTCCACACACACATATTTGGGACATTTTACAAAATAATCCTCACATTTTCACATTTCGACACTTTAGTCCCTATTTCATAAAATCATCAAATTCACAAAATTTCTATCCACCCATGCCTAGCCGAATTCTTCTAATGTCCATACAAATCCACACATTTCATTTATTTCACATTTTAGTCCCTCAAAATACTATTTTCACAATTTAGTCCAAATTACTCAATTTCACCAAAAATTCAAAGGCAAATCATGTTAATCTTTCACATATCTTTTATATTTCATCAATAACTATCACAAAGATCAATCATTCATCAATGGCATATATCAAAATCACCATCAAATTCTAAAATTAAAGTATGGGTTAGCTAGAGCACTAAGCAACGATCACAAAAACGTAGAAATTATCAAAAATCGAACAAAACTCTTACCTTAATCAAGCTCCAAACTAGCCGAACCCTAGTGTTCTTTCTCTTTTATTTTTCTTTGCTATTTTTGCACCAAGATGAACAAAGATGACCACTTTCATGCTTTGGTTTCATTAAATTATCATTTTAATTATTCATTTCCTTAATTGCCCTTAATAAACATTACATAACCTTTAAAAATTTAAGTCCACTACCTTCCATGCTTTAATAAAATGACCTAATTTCATTTTAAGGCCTTTATATTCAAAAGCCAACTTAAATAAGCACATTAACAATCAGCACACAGCTTTTAAATTTTACGCAATTAAGTCTTTTTTTGCTAATTAAGCACCCAATCAATAAAATTTTCACACAGAATTTTCACACATACTTAATCACACACTGTAAGCACGAAAAATAATATTAAAATATTTTTCTGACCTCAAATTTGTCGTCCCGAAACCACTATTCTGACTAAGGTCTAAATCGGGCTGTTACAACTCTCCCCCTTAGGGATTTTCGTCCCCGAAAATCTTACCAGTGAATAGGTGTGGATATTACTCTCTCATAACATTCTCAGGCTCCCACGTAGCCTCTTCAACTCTGTGTTTGTGCCACAACACTTTCACTAAGGAAATTCTTTTGCTTCTCAACTCTTTGGTCTCTCGTGCCAAAATTTGGATCGGTTCTTCACTATACGACAAATCTGACTGAATTTCAACCTCAGTAGGAGCAATTACATGAGATGGATCAGATTTATACCGTCAAAGCATCGACACATGAAACACATTATGAATTTTCTCTAATTCAGGTGGCAACAGCAATCTATAAGCAACCGGCCCAACTCGTTCAATGATCTCATACGGTCCGATGAACCTCGGACTCAGCTTGCCTTTTCGGCCAAATCAAAGTATTTTCTTCCACGGAGACACTTTCAAAAAAACTTTGTCACCAACTTCAAATTCAATATCTTTTCGTTTCAAGTCTGTATAAGATTTCTGATGATCTGAGGCCGCTTTCAAACTGTCACGAATCACATTTACTTTCTGCTCAATATCTTTAATTAAATCAACCCCATAAATTTTATTCTCACTCAGCTCAGTCCAATATAATGGAGTTCGACATTTTGGACCGTAAAGATCCTCACACAGTGCCATTTTAATGCTTGACTGAAAACTATTATTATACGCGAATTCAATCAACGGTAGATGCAATTTCTTCCAAAACCGCGAGGTAAATCTCGGATCTCTATCTGATACAATAGATAATGGCACCCCATGCAATCTCACAATCTCAGCAATATACAATTCAGCTAACTTATCAAGTGAATAATCTGTTCTCATCGGAACGAAATGAGCTGATTTCGTCAATCTATCAACTATCACCCAGACTGCATCTTTCTTTCCTGTAGATAAAGGCAATCCCGACACAAAGTCCATAGTGATTCTCTCTCATTTCCACACAGGAATCATAACCGGTTGTAATAAACCAGATGGAACTTGATGTTCAGCTTTAACTTGCTGACATATTAAACATTTCGATACAAAGTCAGAGATATCTCTTTTCATACCGTGCCACCAATAAAACTGTTTCAGATCGTTATACATTTTCGTACTCCCCGAATGAACAGTCATACGACTATTATGAGCTTCATTCAAAATCATCTAAATTAACTCTGAATTCCTCGGAACACAAATCCGATCTCTGAATCTCAAACAATCATCACTATCAACCCGAAATTCCGCATCAACATTCAATCCACACTAATCTCGTTTGGCCACCATTTCAACATCATTTTTCTGAGCATCACAAATCTGGCGTATAAACATCGGTCTCACTTTCAACTGAGCTAAAATTGAATCATCATCACATAGATCTATCTGAGTACTCATAGCTCGCAAAGTACATAAAGACTTTCTGCTCAAAGCATCCGCAACTACATTAGCTTTACCCGGATGATAATCAATCACAAGCTCATAATCTTTCAACAATTCTAACCATCTCCGTTGTCTCAAATTCAATTCTTTTTGAGTCATCAGATATTTCAAACTCTTGTGATCGGTATAAATATGGCATTTCTCACCAAATAGATAGTGACGCCAAATTTTCAATGCAAACACAATCGCGGCTAATTCAAGGTCGTACGTCGGATAATTCTTTTCATGCGGTTTTAACTGCCTCGAAGCATAAGCGATGACTTTACCTTCCTGCATCAGCACACAGCCCAAACCATTCAACGATGCATCACTGTAAACTATAAATTCTTTGCCCGATTTAGGTTGAACTAACACTGGTGCTTCTGTCAATAATGCTTTCAACTGTTCAAAACTCTGTTGACACTTTTCTGGCCACTCAAATTTAACATCTTTTTTGTAGCAACTTCGTTAACGGAGTCGCAATCATCGAGAAGCCTTTCACAAACCGTCTATAATATCCCGCTAGTCCCAGAAAACTACGAATTTCAAACACATTTCTCGGAGGCTTCCATTCTAAAATAGCTGAGATCTTACTCGGATCAACTCGTATTCCTGCAGCAGATACAATATGCCCCAAAAAACTAACCTCATACAGCCAAAACTCACATTTGCTGAATTTTGCATATAATTGCTTCTCACGCAGAGTCTGTAACACAACTCTCAAATGTTCGGCATGTTGTATCTCATCACATGAGTAAATCAAAATATCATCAATAAACACCATAAAAAAGCGATCCAAATACGGTCTGAATATTCGATTCATCAAATCCATAAACACTGTAGGAGCATTCGTTAGTCCAAAAGGCATAACTAAGAATTCATAATGTCCGTACCTCGTTCTGAAAGCAGTTTTCGGCACATCTGATTCTTTGACTCTCAGTTGATAGTAACCCGATCTCAAATCTATCTTGGAAAACACTGTAGCTCCTTTTAGCTGATCAAATAAATCATCAATACGAGGCAACGGATATTTATTATTTATCGTCACTTTGTTCAATTATCGGTAGTCAATACACATCCTCATAGTACCATCTTTCTTTTTCACAAACAACACAGGAGCACCCCAGGGTGAGAAACTCGGTCGTGCGAATCCTCTGTCTGTCAACTCTTGCAACTGAGACTTTAACTCTTTCAATTCTGTCGGTGCCATTCTGTACAGAGCTATCGAGATAGGAGTTGTTCCCGACACTAATTCAATACCAAACTCAACTTCTCAGATTGGAGGTAATCCTAGTAATTCTTCGGGAAACACATCAGGAAATTCACAAACCACCGGCACAGATTCAACTTTCTTTTCAGTCACTTTCGTATCAATCACATATGCCAAATAAGCTTCGCAACCCTTTTTCACATAGTTCAAAGCTTTCATCGAAGATATAACAGCCGGCAACCCATTCAAATCACTGGATTCAATTCATACTATCTCACCATTCTGACTTTTCAAAACAATACTCTTTCGTTTACAATTTACAATAGCATGATGTAAAGTGAGCCAATCCATACCCAGAATGATATCAAACTCATCAAAAGGTAACAACATCAAATTAGCCGGAAAGCATATATCATGAAACATCAACGGACAGTTCTTGCACACTTTATCCACTAAGACACACTTGCCTAAGGGGTTTGATACTCTAATCATGAATTCAGTAGACTCAACAGGTAGAGTCTTACTAGATACTAAATTTACACACATATAGGAATGAGTAGAACATGGATCTATCAATGCAATTACATCAGTATCGAATAGAGTAAAAGTACCAGTAATAACATCTGGAGATGACGCTTCCTCACGAGTGCGAATAGCATAAGCTTGGGCAGGTGCTCTCGCCTCTGATCTCACAGCTGTATCAGTAGTCCCTCTCTGACTTCCACTCACATTTCTGATATTTCTGGATGGTCTACCCCTAGCCATCGTATTGCTCGGTCTTGCACTCTGAACATTGTCTTTCTCGGCTAACTCTGGGCAATCCCTAATGAAATGGTCTCGCGATCCACATTTGTAGCAAGTTCTATTATTATACTTGCCCCAACATTCTCCCACATGTCACCTTCCACACTGTCTACACTCAGGCTTATTGCTTTTAACACTACCAACACTTGATTTTATTGGAGCTTGAGTTCTCGGACCAATACTTTGTCTCGCACGATCTCTACTCGGATGTCCAAACGAAGCATTCGGTCGACTGCTCGCATCTTTAAATCTTTTCGATGAAGTTTGAGACGACTTGCTCATCAATCTTTTTCTTGCATCTCTAACCTCAGAATCGGCTTTCTTCTTTTCTTTGCTAAGCTCTTCGGCTTTGCAAGCTCATTCTACCAGCACAACAAATTCATTTATGTTAATTATTCCAACCAACAATTTGATGTCTTCATTCAGCCCTTCAATAAAGCGTTTACACATAGTAGCTTCGGTTGAAACACATTCTCGTGCATACTAACTCAATCTCACAAACTCCCATTCATACTCAGTAACGGACATACGACCCTGTTTCAGCTCTAGAAACTCTTTACGTTTCTGATCAATGAATCTTTGACTGATATACTTCTTTCGAAATTTGACTTGAAAGAGATCCCAAGTGATTCTCTCTCACAGAACCACGGATGTCAACATTTTCCACCAATTATAAGCCGTATATCTCAACAAAGGAACTGCGCACTTAATGCATTCATCAGGGGTCAATGACATCTCATCGAACACTCGAATTGTATTCTCGAGCCAAAACTCAGCTCACTAGGCATCATCATCAGTTGTGGCCCTAAACTCTTCGACCCCATACTTTCATATTTTATCTACAGGAGGTTTGTTCAATCTGATCGGATCTACAACTTGTGGTACAAAAGGTACTTATGGGGATGGATGTAACACCCCGTACCCGAGACTGATGCTAGGGCTGGATACGAGACATTACCATACTTGGATTCACTTAAACATTCTCTTATAGGTGGAAAATTTCGTTCCGACATAAAAACTTCTCTTTCTTAGTCTAACCATACATTTCATGGGCCTATAAGGCCTTAAGCACATAACCGATAACTTTCGGAACTTAATCGAAAACTTTTCTTTGAAGCGGGGTTCACATGCCCATGTGACTTAGAACACGCCCGTGTACCCTTAGACACGCCCATGTCTACAAATCGTGGGGAGTTACTGACTATATTCACACGGCCGTGCATGATTAGACACGCCCGTGTATAGGCACACACGCCCATGTCCCTAGTCCGTGCCTAAAAACCCAGGCATCCTGCCAATTTACCCACGACCAAGGCACGCCCGTACTTCCCAACCGTGGTCGACACTGACTGAATCCACACGACCTGAACACGCCCGTGTCCTAACCGTGTGTTATACACGGCTCATACAAATGGCTGTGGGATATGACCGTGGTATATCCTGACTCATAACATTATGGTGTAGGTACACACGGCCTAGACACACGCCCGTGCGTCTAACCGTGTGGGCACTTAAAGGCTATTTACCAAGCCATTTGCCACCCTGAAATCAAGATCAACTCAAACTCAATTCAATGCATCTCATAGACAATACTACATACTTCATTGACTTCAATAAACATACATACATAGACAATTTTGGCCAATCACCTAGCCAAATACTAAAGAATAATAAAAGAGGCATACACTTCATTAATTTCATCTTCATTGAAAAACAAAGAGTTTGCCAAATATTTGCCTAGCTCAAGAAATCATTTACAAAATGACTTACAGTCAACACTTTAACTAACAATTACAACTTGACAAAATACCTAAGTCATATACATGCCATATTCAAAACAAGTCTAAAATTGTTATACCAAAGTGTTGTTGATAGTGTGATCTCCGAATCCCTGCGTCTACGATCTTCGAGTTATCTTGGTAATACTATAAGAAAGAAGGGCAATGAAAAGGGGTAAGCAATAAGCTTACTAAGTTGCATGATAATAATTTGAAATCATACTCCTCATAAAAGAATAATTCATCCATAGTATTAGATAATTATATATAAACTAGGACTTCTTGACAATCCTTACTTACAATCGCCCATATCTAATGTTTATCGTAACACATATAGAGCCAATTTCTCATAACACATTCAATAGCACCTGTATTCATTCATATCTCTACGATAAGTATAAGGTCAATATCATATTCTCTAAGTGGTCTTACATGAAGTCTCCTCTAGATACCGATGCCATGTCCCAGACATGGTCTTATAGAAAATTACCTCTATGTGTTAATGCCATATCCCGGATATGGTCTTACGCCAGCTCTTGTCCCAACGCCGATGCCATGTTCCAAACATGGTCTTACACTGGCACTCATAATGTGGCCGATGCCATGTCCCAGACATGGTCTTACACTGGCACTCGTAATGTGGCCGATGCCATGTCGCAGACATGGTCTTACACTAGCACTCGTATCAACGCTGATGCCATGTTCCAAACATGGTCTTACACTGGCACTCATACTATGGCCGATGCCATGTCCCAGACATGGTCTTACACTGGCACTCGTATCAACGCCGATGCCATGTTCCAAACATGGTCTTACACTGGCACTCATAATGTGGCCGATGCCATGTCCCAAACATGGTCTTACACTGGCACTCACATTGGATGATAGTATTTTTCGTATACCTCATGATCCATTAGATCTTCACTATCACATTCATATAAACTTCTCAATTTATTGAAGTGTCATACATCAATAAGACATCAAGCATTCTCAATTATGCTAATACAATATTGTATTAAAAATCACACACAACTTACCTCGTTTTCAAAATGAGCTAGTTCTTCGGTTTAGTCCATGATTTTGTCCTTTCCCCGATCGAGGCGAATTCTCGTCTCCTCTTGCTCTATAATAGCAAATTAGCTCATTTAATCATTACATTAACATAAGCATCTCAATAATTATGCTTAGGTAAAATTACCATTTTACCCCTAGATTTTTGCAAAATGACCATTTTGCCCCTAGGCTCGGAAATTAATCCTAATCACATTTTTATCCTCCACAAGCCTAGGCAAACATTTAATGCTCTTAAAGCTATCATCAAAAATCAATATTCTACATACTTACTACAAAAGTTATAACCTTTTCATTAAGGTCCTATTTGGTGCTTTCATGCTAACACCCTTTTTAAAAGTTGTTCATCTAGTAACTAAAACTCAAGTCCTTCCATAAAAATGCAGCAAATAACTAAGGTATCTCTCATGGTAGAACTCTAAACCTTTCACAACATTGCACAATAGTCCCCTCATTTGAAAGCTTAAGCTTTAGGGGTCTCAAAAGTACAATTATTTTCAAGAAAAGTTCACTAGAACACTTACTTGAGTAGATGAGAGCTTGCTGAAATTTTTGAAGGTTTCTACCCCTTCTATGCTGCTAATTTTCGGTGGAAGATGATAGGGGAAAAGATGATATATTTTCTCTCCTTATTTTATTATTACAAGTCAAATTAGTCCATCTACTACTACTAACTTTGACTAAAATTGATAATCTTGTCTCCCATGCTTTCTTATGGCCGGCCAAGCCTCTTCCAAAGGCTAAATTGCCTTTTAAAGACCCCCAATTAACAAATCATGGGCATATGGTACTTTTAGCATGTAGAATGGAACTTTCGCACTTTATGCGATTTAGTCCTTTTTTTGCAATTAAACATGAAATCGCTAAAATTAAAGTACCAAAATTGTCATGTTCATATGCTATTATGTTCTAACTCATAATATATCATGAAAATAATTTTCTCCAATCTCGGATTAGTGATCCCGAGATCACTATTTTGACTAGCCCCTAAATCGGACTGTTACAATGGAGGTTGTGGAGCAGCCGGATTCATTCGAACGAACTCCGAAAACCACTCACTCATCATTCAGAAAAAGGCTTGCTTAGCCTCTCCCTCTTGGCTACTATCATTTGGCATAGGTGTGGTCGGCGCTGTCCCTTGAGCGGGAGCAGGCGCATTACTCTCTACGTCGTCAGCAATTGCTCAATCGGGATCTATTTGCTATATGAAAACACATTTGTAACTGTCAGGATTCATCATACTATCGCAATTATATATATGGCATGTATAGCTAGACTCACACACACTACATTAGTCCTAGAATTGACTAAACCGTAGCTCTGATACTAATCAAATGTAACACCCCTAACCCGTAACCGTCACTGCACTAGGGTTAAGAGGTATTACTAATCATTTCCGAACATTTCAAATCATTTTCAACACATATTCAATCAAACAAACTAATTCACAATTATATAGTCCCTTAGATAGGTCTACAAGACCTTAAATATGCTTTAGAATAGGGCCGGGACTAAACCGAACTCATACAAAAATTTCTAAAAAAATTCAACATTTTTCTAAACTGCAGAGGTCACATGCCCGTGTGGGTAGGCCGTGTACCTCAAACGGCCTCAAACACGCCCGTGTGTCCAAGCCGTGTCAAAACAGAGCATACATACTGACTTGTCCACACGGCCTGAGACACGCTCGTGTGCCTCACCCGTGGTCGACACTGACTTGCACCACACGGCCAGTCACACGCCCGTGTGTCCAGCCTGTGGTCGAGCTTGACTTGATTCACTTGGAAAATTTAAACAACACGGTCGAGCCACACGCCCATGTGCTCAACCGTGTGGGCAATTATAGGCCATTTTCAAGGCTAAACTTGACTACCACACCTTGAATCACCTACAATCCTCAATTCATATGCATTCATACCTCAAATGGCATCCAAAACATGCTAATACATGCACCAATTCATCATCAACAATTCCATCTAATCTCATACTCAATTCCTACTCAATAATTCCATTTCAAACACCATATTCTCAACTCAAATTCTATAATAATGCATCATCTAATTATGCCACAATTTCACATTCAAAATGCCTTTCTCATCAACCAATTCAAGCATGAATGGTACCATATTCATCATACACATATCCCACACATATATTACTGCACCATTCAATCTTTAGACCATGTCTCATGGCAATATTTACACAACTCAAAACATGCCACATTCATTAGCCTATACATGCCATATACCACTTATACACATATTTCAAAAGTACCAAAATCGATTGCCAATAGTGTGATAGAGTCGCTGACGATCCCCGGATCCGAGCTAGCTTTACTAACACTGTAAAACAAAGAAACACATCACACATTAAGCTTAAGAGCTTAGTAAGTTCGTAACATAATACATATTGCTCATTAATACAATTACTTTATACCAAAAACAATCCATCACATAGATTAATTCAAAGTCACATATACTATACCATCCAAAGCTAATATACTCAATTAGCCTTCCATAACTCATTTATAATTTCATCAACCACATAGGTTCGGAACGTACCTGAACCAATACTTAGTTATCAATCACATATGCTACTCAATATTTCATTTCGAACAATTTTCATCATTTCTTCGGTTCAATCACACACTTAGTGCCCAAATCATAGCCGAAGCTTAATTAACATCGCACACTTAGTGCCTCTATATCAAACCGATCTCAAATCGGTATCGCACACATAGTGCCAACCACAAAGCCGAAGCTTATATTATTTCGCACACACAGTGCTAATCATCTCGGTCACATTTCCATTTACGCACACTTAGTGCCACATAACTCTATTCCTCACATAGCATTTACAATTCAATAATATCATACCATTCATTTCATAACATTTAACATAGTTAAGTACATGTATTATGTCCGAACTTACCTCGGACGTCGAAATATCGAAACTGGCCGATTAGTCGAGTACTTTGTCTTTGCCTCGATCTCGATCCAAACTTCTACTTTCTTGGTCTAAACACATTCAAATTTAACTCATTCAATTACCAATTCATTCAATTTAGTCCACACACACATATTTAGAACATTTTACAAAATAATCCTCACATTTTCACATTTCGACACTTTAGTCCCTATTTTATAAAATCATCAAATTCACAAAATTTCTATCCACCCATGCCTAGCCGAATTCTTCTAATGTCCATACAAATCCACACATTTCATTTATTTCACATTTTAGTCCCTCAAAATACTATTTTCACAATTTAGTCCAAATTACTCAATTTCACCAAAAGTTCAAAGACAAATCATGTTAATCTTTCACATATCTTTCATATTTCATCAACAACTATCACAAAGCTCAAGCATTCATCAATGGAATATCTCAAAATCACCATCAAATTCTAAAATTAAAGTATGGGTTAGCTAGAGCACTAAGCAACGATCACAAAAACGTAGAAATTATCAAAAACCAAACAAAACCCTTACCTTAATCAAGCTCCAAACTAGCCGAACCCTAGTGTTCTTTCTCTTTTATTTTTCTTTGCTATTTTCGGCACCAAGATGAACAAAGATGACCACTTTCATGCTTCGGTTTCATTAAATTATCATTTTAATTATTCATTTCCATAATTGCCCTTAATAAACATTACATAACCTTTAAAAATTTAAGTCCACTACCGTCCATGCTTTAATAAAATGGCCTAATTTCATTTTAAGGCCTTTATATTCAAAAGCAAACTCAAATAAACACATTAACAATCAGCACACAACTTTTGCATTTTACGCGATTAAGTCCTTTTTGCTAATTAAGCACTCAATCGATAAAATTTTCACACAAAATTTTCACACATACTTAATCACACACTATAAGCACGAAAAAATAATATTAAAATATTTTTCTGACCTCGGATTTGTGGTCCCAAAACCACTATTCTGACTAGGGTCTAAACCGGGCTGTTACAAAGGGTGTCATTATTACCCTCCCTAAAGGCTTTATTAATCATTTCATAATTTGTTTTCACAAAACATTGTTTAAAAAAAGCACTTATTGGAAAACCTTTAAAAAGTCTGATCCTTACCTTACAATATTTGGCTCCAAATTTGAGCATTTAACCAATTTAATATACAGTAATTCAAGGAAAACATGGGGATGGAAATGAATAGTACAAATTCATATACTTATAAATTTGGATAATATTTAGATTCAGATATTTAAATTATTAGTAATAACTAGAGGTGTTCATGGGCCGGGCCGGGCCGGGCTCAACTAAAAATTTAGGCCCATTCATCGGGCTCGGGCGGGGCCGGGCCTAAAATTTTGCCCAAGCCCGACCCATAGAAAAATGTTAAAACCCGGGCCCGACCCGGCCCACCCGTATTAAATTTTTTATATATTTTTTAAATATATATAATACATAAAAAATACTAAAAAAATCAAAATAAATATTTTCCAACAAATTGAAAATAAATTTTAAAAAAATATTTAGACTTAAATAGAACTAAGATAGATGTAACTTAACAAGCAAATACATCTAAAATAATAATAAAATTAACAAATGCCTTTAAAATAATAACAAAATTAACAATAAAATAAGTTTTATACAATATTCAATCAATAACAACAAAATAGTAGCAACATAATAGTAATATGGTAGCAAAATAGGGAGAAAACAACAAGAAAATAACATTCAAAAATAAAAATATATTTTTTTTTGTCATTTAGTGAATCAGGCACGGGCCCGCCAAAAATACTCCTTCGAGGTCCGGCCCATTTTTTAAAAAAGGGCCTTATTTTTTACCCAAGCCCATTTTTCGGGCTTATATTTTTGCCCAAACCCTTCCAAATTTCGGTCGGGCCTTCGGGCCGGGCCGGGCCGCCCGGCCCATGAACACCTCTAGTAATAACGGATTCAAAGAAAATATGAATATTAACCTTTGGATATCAATTATCTAAATCTATTTTGTTTTTTTTGCATATAATAAATGTAAATTTAGATAATGGATATATAAATCCTCTTTTTTTGTTCGAATTTGAATATCTGAAATACTTTTTAATTTTTTTTTTACTTTTTTACTTAATAATTGCATATATTTAATGGACAGTGTAGAGCCCAATTGATGCTCGGGCCCAAAAACCAAAATAAAAACCAATAAATAAAAGTCCCAACCACAAAACAGTCCAAAATTTCGGCCCAAATAGCCAAGCCCAAAAAAACTATCACAAACTCAAAAGCCCAAAATCGGTCAAGAATCAGAAACCCTAAGTAGGAGCCCTCACGCCGCACGCTTTTTGCCAGCAGCTTCAACGCCGCATCGTGCGCGTCTCCAACTCCAAGTCGTGCACGCCACCTACAAAGCATGAAGCAATAAAATAGTAGAGGGGGATTCGGGATTTGATTTTGTTTTATTTTTAGAGGGGTTTTTAGGCTATAAAAGGGAGGAAAATTATTGTAAAAGTTTTTTTTTCTTTTTTGAGGATTTAGGCAAAGAATATTGAGGCAATACAGAGATTTTCATATACAAAAAAAAAAGATTCAAAAGCTAAAATTGTAAGATTTTAGTCTTTACATCATTTTTTCCTTCTTCTTTTCCCCTTCAAGTATATATCATATATCACATCATTCCATTGTTTTTGCATTTTATATTTTTTTAAAAATTTCTGAAAATAACAAAGAAATGGGGTAAGAGGCTTACCGGGCCGTTGTCCTACGCGTGGTTGGTCGCCGGACCGGTGGTGACGAACGGCGAAGGAGGACTTGGGGGATTCAAACCCTAGAAAACAAGAAAAGAGGAAAGGGTATTCTGGTTTTTGCTTTGAAACAGAGAAAGAAATGAAGGAATAGTTTTGTTTTCTTGGGTTTTAAGCATTAAAAAGGGGTGGGCCCCGCGCAATTACTTGCTTCTGCAAGTGGATATGCATAATTTCACCCTAAATGGGTAAATTGCGCGATTAGCCCTCCTTTTTATGCTGTTGATTCAATTGCGTCCCCCTTCAGTTTTTCTATTTTTTTTTAATTTGCCCCTGAGTTTTGCACAAGTGTTCATGAGCTGGGAGTAATTTCCATTTTAGTCCCTCTAGGTTGCGCGCATGCTTCAATTTAGCCCCCTCATCTTCTTTTATTTTAAATTTGGCCCTGAGTTCCTGTTTTTGATTCAATTTGGTCCCTTTTTATTAATTTTTTTATGTTATTATTTTTATTATTACCACCATGGTTTATATATATATATATTATTGTTATTATATTTATGTTTAATATTATATATCATTATTATATTTATAATTTTTATTATCATCGATATATTATATTTCTTTGCTACTATTTTACTAATACTATTATTTTTTATTACTTTAATTATTATTATAGTTACTATCAATATTATTTTTATTTTCACTACTGTTTTTTAAGTATTATTATTAGTGTTTTATTGATAACTGTTATTTTGTTTACTAGTACTATTATTATTATAAGTATATACTTTCTATTATACGTACTATGATTTTATATATTATCTTGCTTATTTATTTTTGTATACTATGATATTTATATTTCTATTATTAATATTATTCTTTTTACTACTATTTTTTTTCCTATTATTCAAATCTTATTATTATTTTCTTATTGGTATATGTTTTTGCTTATTGTTATTACTATCCTATTATCATATTTATATTGTAGTGTCATATTTATTTGTTTTTTTACTATATTTTTTTGTTACATTCATCATAATTATTGTCATCTTTTTATTTGTCATTTGCCTTAGCATTAATACCATCGCTTATCTTGGTTTTTCCTTTTACCGCGTTTTTTTCAAAACTCATAAAAAGTTTTTTAAACAAGGCAATGTTTCATGTTTTGGAAATTCAAGGAATCGTGCCCTAACGTGCTGGGTTGTGGTTTCGGTTTGGCCAAATCATTAAATATCCTTTGAAATTGTGGCCATTTTTTTAAAAAAGGCAATGTTTCATGTTTTGGAAATTCAAGGAATCGTGCCCTAACGTGCTGGGTTGTGGTTTCTGTTTGGCCAAATCATTAAATATCCTTTGAAATTGTGTCCCTTTTTTAAACAAGGCAATGTTTTATGTTTTGGAAATTCAAGGAATCATGCCCTAACGTGCTGGGTTGTGGTTTCTGTTTGGCCAAATCATTAAATATCCTTTAAAATTGTGTCCATTTTTTTTAAATTTAAAAACAAGGCAATATTTCATGCTTGGAAATTTGAAGGATCGTGCCCTAACGTGCTGGGTTTCGGTTCTTTCATTTGGCCAAGTGATGAAATTCCCTTTTCAAAATGACAATGCATGAATCTTGGAAATCATGAAATGATCTTGGTTTCGAAGGTCTGAAACATCGTATCCTAACGTGCTGGACGTGATATTTCATCCTTCCGGAATAGGAAAATTTCGATATCCAAATCCAAACCACCCAAACATTTTCCAAATGATCCATATTTTAAAATCTTTTTCAATTTTCAATATTAGGACATTAATCAATCAATAAGGTACCAATTTTGGGCGTTGCGATGGTGCTAATCCTTCCTCGTGTGTAACCGACTCCCGAACCCGTTTTCTTAAAATCCGTAGACCAAAATATTTTCAAAAGTGACCCAATTGCACTTCAAAAAAGATTGGTGGCGACTCCGTTTTTCTTTTTAAAAGTCGGCTCGTTTTCCAAACAAAAAATGGTTTCGACAGCTTGGTGACTCCACTGGGGATACCTAAGAGAGTCATGCCGTAGTATTGATTGATTAATGTCCTTTTATTGAAAATCAAAATCTGATTTTGACTTTTTTCCATCGCATATGGTTTTTACTTTTAAGTGTCTAGGATACATTTGCATCATGTTGCATGACCGTAGTGGTCACACCTTTAAGTGAGAGTGAGAAGCTACTCCTTCATGAGGTTTTCACCTCCGTGCAGGATTGTGGATCGCTTTCGGAATGCATCCGTACCTATGTCTTCGTGAGGTTTTCACCTCCGTGCAGCCATAGGGAAATGTATTCCTCGAATGAAACTCGGTCCGTATGAGCCTATAATGGGTGAGGATCGAGGAATCTGGCTGGTCTGTGTACCACTTGCTTTAGAGCCAAACCGCATATAGAGAGCCCTAGGAACTTACCCTAGGTAGAGCTACTCCAAACCTTAGCGATCTCCCCAGATAGGTGCTGTATTATTTCTCGCATACCTTGAATTTTATTGTTGCTACATGATACTAACTTGTTACATTTTATTGTAATTGCATGTCATTTCATTTTTTAAAGAGGTGTCGACTTACGTTCGGTTTCTAATTTAGGAAGGCTTATTATGGAGAACAGATTCCTTGATAAAGTAGATGATAATGCGGCAGTCCGAATATGGTCAGAGCAAACTCAATTAGGAAAAGGGGACAGTCTAGCCGAGGGATATACGTCGGAGTTATGTAATTACACCCGCATCAGTGTGACGCAAAATGATCTTCGAGAATTGAAAGAAATATGGAACCAGTGGGATGAAGAGACTAAGCAGTCGTTTTATGGGAATTATGGGGATTTGCCTCATCTACTCGACATCAATATAGATGAGCATTTATTCCGGGCCCTCACCCAGTATTGGAATTCCGCCTATAGCTGTTTTACCTTCGGGGAGGTAGATTTGGTACCCACTTTAGAAGAATATACGGCTTTACTTCGTTGCCCAAAGGTCCAAGGTGATAAGGTTTATATTAAAGCTGCCTGTGGCCCAACCTTTTTAAAGAGGATGATGAATATTACAGGGATGAGTGAACAGTGGGTTGCGGCGAGGATCAAGCAAAAAGGTGAGTGTAAGTGCATCCCATGGAGGATTTTGAAGGATTTGATTCTAATACATCCTGATGCGAAGAAGAGAGTTGACGTTTTTGCTTTAAGCATCTATGGTTTAATGGTTTTCCCTAGGGCATTGAGACATGTAGACGAATCAGTCTCGGATCTCTTCGACCGGCTTGATAGAGGGATCACACCTGTTCTTGCGATCTTGGCCGAGACATTTGGGTCATTGAATGCATGCAGGAGAGCCGGTGAGGGCAGATTTATAGGGTGTGCACAGTTATTGTTAGCTTGGTTCCATAGCCATTTTTGGAGAGTGGATAAAGTCTCTTGTCAGGTTTTTTCCAAGAATTACTCACCGCTAAAGGAGTTAGCAGCCACACCTAGAAAGGACTACGTATCAGAAGAGAATTGGGTCGCGCTTCTTCGAAATCTTAAGGAAGAGGATGTTGAGTGGAGAGCACCTTGGTTGGTTCCTAATGAAATTCTCTACCGGTGTGGAAGTTATGATTGGGTCCCTTTATCAAAAATTTGGGGAGCCGTGGGGTATGCCCCTTTACTTGTGTTGAGGCAGTATAGATCAAGACAGTTCATACCGGTAACATTTGAGCTAGCTCAGTTTGAATTTTCGTATAGGGATGATCACTACAAGAGGAAGGTTCGAGAGATTTCTGAGGCTTGGAAGCAGACTCACCGAATAAAAAGAGTTGCTATAGGTCCGATGGCAACCCTCGAGTATCATGCATGGAGAAATAGAAGAATCAATGATAATATCCCCAAACCGACACAGGATAGTGCTCGACCGGTAGAAGAATATCTGTAAGTAGTCCCTTCCGAGTTGGAAATCATCAAACAAGACTTCAAAAGTAAAACTTCAGAGTTAGGGAAAAAGATAGAACAACTGGAAGAAGAAAAAATGTATTTGAGGTTAGAGGTTGATATCCAAAAATCAGAGGCTGAGAAATTGGGAAAAGGGAAAAGGAAGGCTGAAGAAGATTTGGACAGCTTGAAGACCGATTACAAAAAGTTGCATTTATCCATGAGGACTGCTGGGCTAGGTAAAACCTCGGAACAATGGCGTCAAGAAATTTAAGAAGAGAAGGCCAAGGCCGATCAGTGGAAGAAGAGGTTCCATGAGGTCCATGTACAAAAGGATACTCTAAGAAAGACTGTGGGTGAGAGCCAAAGTGAGAATGAGATGTTAAGAGCTCGTGTAGCAGAACTAGAGAGGGCATTGTGTCGAAGCCGCGATTCTACAGTGAAGTTGGAATCAAGCCTAAACCAGATTGAAGACTTGAAGAGAAAACTGGGGCAACTTGAAACGGTGCTACAAAATAGCGAGCTCCGGATCCAATTATTGGAGACAAACAACGTACGATGGGAAGAACAACTTCAACGGTCTCAGAACCAAGTCAAAGAAAGGGACTACCTTATGGGCGAGGCTGTGGTGCAGATACGAGAAGTGGCCGAGCATCTACAAACTTTAGCGGTTCAGGTCGATGTGTTAAGTGTAGTATATGAGTCAGAGTCAGATAGGGGTCGAGAGTTAGCTAGCCTTCTTCAGAAAGTTAAGACTTTGGGCGTAAGGGCTAGGTCGTATATGTGACTCTATTTTATGTAAAGGATTTTGTTTTTTAAATAAGTATTCTAAAAGAAATTGAACCAGAATCGACTCTTCTTATTTTTGCATTCATTCATTTGCATTGCATTTCATGCATCTGCATTACGTCATATCATATACATCAAATATCATAAGACAACCCTATTAACTAGAGGTCATGTTATAGTTATCCTGGAACACCGCTACTACACTCGGAAAAAAATAAAAGCTATGGATCAAAGGATAGAAAAGTTAGAACAGATGCAGAAGGAGATGCAAGACCAACTGCAGGCTCAGATGCAAGAACAGTTGGCTAAGATCCAACAGGACATGAGGGATCAAATGCTGAAGTCCCAGAAAAGTATAATGAGCCAGTTAACACAGTTGTTGACTGGGGGACCTGGAAGAGAAAAGAGGCCTATGGTCGATACCGGAGATGATAATGAAGATTCTGCTTATCCTCCAGGCTTGGCCCCGGCAGGTTCCCGAGTGCAACCACCAAGGGTGCCAGTTAATATCAAACCCCAGTACCAATCTGATACCCCAGTATCGGTAAACTTCCTGGCAGGCTCGGGCTCCAACCCAGGAGTAAATTTGACAAAACCGATGGTCCCCGATTTCGATGACTCAGGAGAAGAGGAAAAAATAAGGGCAGAACTCCCTCAAGGATTTGAGGACCGATGCAAGTGGTTGGAGGAGAAGTTTCGAGCATTGGAAAGTGCGGATTACCAATGCGAGGTAGATGCCAAAAAGTTGAGTTTGGTCCCTGATCTGGTACTCCCACCAAAATTTAAGATGCCTGAATTCGAAAAATATAATGGGACCAGTTGCCCTGAGGCACACATTACAATGTTTTGTCGGAGGATGACGGGATATGTCAAGAACGCACCGATTCTTTGATTCATCGCTTTCGAGGATAGTTCGATCGAGCCGCGGCTAAATGGTACAATCAGCTGAGTTGTACTCAAATCAAATTATGGAAGGATTTAGCACAGGCCTCCATGAAACATTATGGCCACGTAACTGATATAGCGCCTGACAGGATTACGCTACAAAACATGGAGAAGAAGTCAGGCGAAAGTTTCAGGAAATATGCTCAGAGGTGGAGGGAAGTTGCTACACAAGTCCAACCACCACTGCTGGAAAAAGAAATGACTATGCTCTTCATTAATACCCTGAAAGCACCTTTCATTAATCACATGTTAGGGAGTGCGACTAAGAGTTTCGCAGACATGGTGATGTCCGGCGAGATGATAGAGAATGCAATCAGGTGTGGGAAAATAGAGGCAGGAGAGAGCACGAGAAGAGCAGCTCCAAAGAAAAGGGAGAATGAAGTAGGTAATGTAAGCTCAGGTTATCCCAAACCCATTACTATTAGCCAATCGAGAGTGATAGCTGCGGGCCAGCAGGCCTCACCAAGACAAGAGCCCAACACGAGGTAAAATACAGAGAAATTCCAGTTTACTCCCATACCCGTGACGTATAGGGAGTTGTATAAAACTCTATTCGATGCACATATCGTGGCCCCTTTCTACTTGAAGCCGCTACAACCTCCATATCCTAAGTGGTATGACACAAACGCTCAGTGTGAATACCATGCGGATGTCGTAGGACACTCGATAGAAAATTGCACCTCATTCAAAAGGCTAGTCGAAAGGCTTATCAAGGCAGGTGTTGTGAAGTTCAACGATGCACCTGGTGGTGGAAATCCGTTACCCAGTCATACGGGTAATGGGGTAAATGCAATAGTCGAGTGCATGGGGAGGAAAATCAAACAGACGGTTGCCGAGATAAGAACTCCATTGAGGGAGGTTTGGAGAGAGATGCGAAAAAGAGGCCTGGTCTCGCAGGAGTTGGGGAGCAAATCCCGAGATGCAAGGAACTACTGTGGGTTCCATAACAAGGAAGGCCATGAGATCCAGCAGTACAATGGATTCAGAACCCTAGTACAAGGGTTAATGGATAATAAAGAGCTGGAGTTCTTTGACTTTGCCAGAGTAGAGGATGTATGCGCCACAGAGGGTGGGTCTGCAGAGAGGATCCCTAAGGTCAATCATCCAGTAGTGATTATCACACGACCAGGGGTCGACGAAACAGGAGCGAAAGTGGCACCGAGGGTTGAAATTCAAAAACTCGTGACTTTTCCCTATAAGGATACACCGAGGGTGGTAATTCAAAAGCCCGTGACTTTTCCTTATAAGGATACACCGAGGGTTGTAATTCAAAAACCCGAGACATTTCCTTATAAGGATAACAAGAGGGTACCTTGGAATTACAATTGCACTGTGACAGTTTCCGGGAAAGAGAGTGCGGTCACTCCCAACCTGTGGCTTCAGAATCTTCTAGGATCAGAGGGGGAGAAGAGAAAACAAGGTCAATGGTTAATGAACCAGTGACAGAGAATGAGGCTAAGGAGTTCTTGAAGTTCCTGAAGCACAGCGAGTACAGCATTGTGGAACAGTTACACCAGCAGCCAGCACGCATATCAGTAATAGCCTTGCTCCTAAACTCAGATGTACACCGTAGCGCGCTAATGAAGGTGTTGAACGAGACATATGTCGCTGAAGACATTTAAGTAAATAAGCTAGACCGCCTTGTTAGTAACATAAGCGCAGACAATTTCATCTCTTTCAGTGACGATGAAATTCCACCGGGGGTATGGGATCCATCAAGGCTTTGCACATCACTACCCGATGCAAAGGGTATACACTGCTAGGAGTATTAATTGACAACGGATCGGCACTGAACGTCTTGCCCCTATCTACGTTGAACAGGTTGCCCGTAGACAGCTCTCATATGAAAACATGCCAAAATATAGTGAGGGCATTCGATGGCACCGAAAGGAAAGTAATGGGAAGAATTGAGATACCCCTCTTAATCGGGCCAAATACCTACGAAGTAGATTTCCTCGTGATGGACATCAAGCCCTCTTATAATTACTTATTGGGGAGGCCTTGGATCCACTCTGCAGGAGCTATACCATCGTCGTTGCACCAAAAGTTAAAGTTGGTGACAGAAGGTCGGTTGATAACCATAAATGCGGAGGAGGACATCATCGCATCCATTACCAGCAATGCGCCGTACATAAAGAATGATACTGAGGCGATAGAGTGTGCCTTCCGATCACTAGAGTTCGTAAATGTGACTTTCATCAGTGAAGGTGGCAAGGTCTCGGTGCCAAAAATCTCTGAGGCAACAAGGATAGGCCTCCAGATGACGGTAGGAAGAGGAGCATTGCCTGGAAAGGGACTTGGAAAATATCTTCAGGGGCCGGTCAGAGTGCCAGGATTGGTTGACAAGCAGGACCGTTTCGGTCTGGGGCATAGGCCAGATGCCAGACAGAGAAAGGAGGAGCTGGAGAGGAAACGTGAAAGACGAAGGGCAGGACTGAATGGTGCTGAGATCGAGTGGGGTTCAATGACTTTTCCCCATATATCTAATACATTCGTGTCGGGAGGAATTATCCATTCAGGACAGGAGGATATGAATAAGGGAACGACTGAAGATATGATGAAAGCTTTGAGCATCAACGCAGTGACTGAAAAGAGTCCGAAGAAAAGAAACTTGGAGGGTATTCGCCCCTACGAGCCTGGAAGTGTTCTGGACAACTGGACTGCGGAAGAAATTCCTGTAGTTTTTAGGACTAAAACAGAGTAATGTTCAAAACACACTTGTTGTTTCAAGCCTAGGGACAACAAGAATCTTTTGTGAAATAGGCTCATGTTCAAGCATCTTTACTTTCAATAAAAAGTGCATTTTTCTTTCATACCGTGCAGTTATTCTTTTGCTTCTTTTCCATTCCATTCATAATCATAATGCATAAATAAGTTATTCTTAAATTCATTTTCATTGAATATTCTTTCATACCTACCATAGGTCCCAAGATATCGAGGTAATGAACAACGCTTTTACGGACCTAGAATTTCCTGATGAGCAAGACATGTGCCTAGAGGGACCTCAGGACTTTACAGATGACGAAGATTATAGTGTATCCCCAGATTTGTTAAGAATGGTAGAGCGAGAAGAGAAGCTGATTCTACCTCACGAAGAGACAATTGAGAATGTACTTCTAGAAGATGGGAAAGAAGTGAAAATCGGCACCTGCATAACCAAGGAAACAAGGCAGGACCTCATTATACTTCTGCTAGAGTTCAAAGATGTCTTCGCGTGGTCATATCAAGACATGCCAGGGTTGAGTGTTGATATTGCGGTACACTGTATCCCTATAAAAGGAGAATGTAAGCCGGTTCAACAGAAGCTTCGAAGGATGAGACCCGATGTCGCGGTAAAGATAAGGGAAGAGGTTAAGAAGCAATTTAATGTGGGGTTTCTACGAGTGGTGAATTATTCAGAATGGGTAGCCAACGTTGTCCCTGTTCCTAAGAAAGATGGGAAAGTACGAATGTGCATCGACTACAGAGACTTAAACAAGGCCAGCCCAAAAGACAACTTCCCACTGCCTCACATCAATACCTTGGTAGATAACACGGCAGGTTATTCATTGTTCTCCTTCATGGATGGTTTCTCTGGATACAACCAGATCAAGATGCATCCTGAAAACATGGAAAAGACCACCTTTATAACCTTATGGGGGACTTTCTGTTACAAGGTGATGCCATTTGGGTTAAAGAACGCGGGAGCAACATACCAAAGAGCCATGGTAACCTTGTTTCACGACATGATGCATAAGGAGATCGAGGTCTACGTTGACGACATGATCGCGAAGTCCCGAACGGAAAATGAGCATGTACAGGTTCTGAGGAAGCTATTCCTGAGGTTGAGAAAATTTCAACTGAAGCTCAATCCAACCAAGTGTACTTTTGGGGCTAGGTCAGGAAAACTACTTGGCTTCGTGGTTAGTGAAAAAAGAATTGAGGTCGATCCGGATAAGGTCAAGGCCGTACAAGAATTGCGTCCACCGCGCACCCAGAAGGAAGTCCGAGGCTTTCTGGGAAGACTAAATTACATTGCTCGGTTCATTTCGTAATTGACTGAGAAGTGTGATCCCATATTTCATCTTCTCAAAAAACACAATCCAGGCGTTTGGGACGATGAATGCCAGAAAGCATTTGACAAAATCAAACAGTACTTGTCCAATACTCCAGTGTTAATGCCACCCAGTCCTGATAGACCATTGATCTTGTATTTGACGGTATTTGACAATTCAATGGGATGTGTGCTCGGCCAACATGATGAGACAGGGAAGAAAGAAAAGGCGATATATTACCTCAGTAAGAAATTCACTGAGTGTGAATTGAGATACTCGCCAATTGAGAAATTATGTTGTGCCTTGGTCTGGACAACTCGAAGGTTGAGGCAGTACATGTTATACCATACGACTTGGTTAATCTCTAAATTGGACCCTCTCAAGTACATGATGGAGTCAACCGCTCTGAATGGAAGAATGGCCCGATGGCAAATTTTACTCTCCGAATTTGACATAGTCTATGTGAACCAGAAGGCTGTGAAGGGGAGTGCAATAGCTGATTTTCTAGCCAGTAGAGCGCTAGACGACTACGAACCCTTGAATTTTGATTTTCCCAATGAGGATCTGATGTTTGTAGCGACGACTGAGGAAGATACCCTAGAAGATCATCCTTGGAAGTTGAACTTCGATGGAGCGTCAAATGCCGTTGGTAATGGAATTGGGGCAGTCCTGGTATCCCCAAAGGGAGAGCATTATCTATTCACTTGCAAGTTGGACTTCGATTGCACAAACAACATGACAGAATACGAAGCATGTATCATGGGAATCCGAGCTGCCATAGACCGCAAAGTCAAGTTGCTAGAAGTATATGGAGATTCCGCGTTAGTAATATATCAGCTCAGAGGAGAATGGGAAACAAGAGATCCCAAGTTGATCAGTTACCGAAAGTTAGTTTTAGAGCTAATCGAGGAGTTTGAGGATATTACATTCTTTTACCTCCCGCGTGATGAAAATCAGATGGCTGACGCTTTGGCCACATTAGCCTCTATGATCAGATTAAATGATCAGGAGGGTATGAAGCCTATTCAAATGAGCATCTGCGAGACTCCGGCTCACTGCTGCAATATTGACGAAGAGGAGGAGAGAGATAATCATCCTTGGTATCATAATATTCTGCAATATGTGAAGAGCCATGAATATCCCGATCAGGCGACTGAAAATGATAAGAGAACATTGAGGAGACTTGCCAGTGACTATGTCCTAGATGGAGAGATCCTGTATAAAAAGAGGAGGGATCAAGTGTTGCTAAGATGTGTCGACATTTGTTGAAGCTAGGAAAATCACGGAAGAAGTCCATGAGAGTGTCTGTGGAACGCATGCCAATGGGTTTACAATGGCCAGGCAAATCATGAGATTCGGGTATTACTGGTCCACGATGGAAGGAGACTGCATCCGTTATGCCAAGAAGTGCCACAAGTGCCAGATTTATGGAGACAAAATCCATGTGCCTCATTCACCTCTTCATGTAATGACTTCTCCGTGGCCTTTCTCAATGTGGGGCATGGACGTCATTGGGCCGATCTCACCAAAAGCTTCTAACAGACATCGATTCATTTTCGTGGTTATTGATTACTTCACCAAATGGGTAGAGGCCGCTTCATATGCTAATGTCACGAAGACGGCAGTTAGCAAGTTTTTGAAGAAAGAAATCATATGTCGCTACGGTATGCTGGAAAGGATCGTATCTAATAATGCCTTGAACTTGAACAACAGTAGCGATAGCGAAGTCCTGCGATCGATTCAACATTAAGCACCATAACTAGTCGCCATATCGCCGAAAATGAATGGAGCAGTTGAGGCGGCTAATAAAAATATCAAGAAAATTGTGGGGAAAATGGCTGAGACCTATAGGGATTGGCATGAAAAGTTACCGCTTGCCCTCTACGCCTATCGAAAATCGGTTAGAACCTCTACTGGGGCAACTCCTTTCTCATTGGTTTATGGGATGGAGGCGGTTTTGCCTATTGAAGTTGAAATTCCTTCCCTCCGGGTTTTGTCAGATATGAAGTTGTACGAAGCAGAATGGGTTCAATCCCGATATGATCAACTGAATCTAAATGAGGAAAAGAGGCTAAGAGCCATTCGCCATGGTCAAATGTACCAGAAGCGGATGATGCGGGCTTACAACAGGAAGTTCCGCCCCAGAGTATTCCATGAGGGAGACTTGGTGTTGAAACAAATCCTCCCTATGCAAAAGGACTTCAGGGGAAAGTGGATGCCTAATTGGGAAGGACCTTATGTTGTAAAGAAGGCTTTCTCTGGTGGAGCTTTGATACTAGCCGAGATGGACGGTAAAAGTCTACCAAATCCAGTTAACGCGGATTCTGTCAAGAAGTACTTCGCTTGAAAGTGAGCCAAGATGAAAACTCGCAAAGGGCGTCTTGAGTTCAGAAAAAAAATGGAGAGGCCAAGGTGAAAACCCGTAAAGGGCGCTTTGAGACCAAAGGGGCTTTGAGTCGAAAACCCGAAAAGGGCAGCTCAAATTGTGATCAACTCGTGGTGGGGCATACAGTGGTTTTGCTACGCCGGAATTAACAATGAGGAGGTATGTTACGTCTTGGGGCATCGACAAAGTATCACGGATCTCCTAGACACGTGTTGAACTCAGAATGGTCTTCAAGAAGTTCGTACAGAGAAGCTCAGGCTGTGATATCTGGGGCATCAATGCCATTTCTTACTCATTTTTTGTACCTTAGTGGAATTTGTTTCTTTGCTTAACCCATTCTTCACGGGTTTTATCCCGAATAAATTGCAGTTTTATTCATTTCCATAATCTTTTTCCAAGCATTTCATATTGAAGTAATGATTACTGAGCAAATAATGCTTTCACAAAAGAAGTTTCGTGTATTACTCTGAAAGTCTCTAAATAATACAAGAATCGAAAATAGGACAGTTATTTAGAACTAACCAGACTTAAAGGGTTCGAAGTACTTGAGATAAGGGTCTAAGCAGTGACGACATCTTCAGATTCTTTGTTAGAAGTATCAGTTGAACACACGTCAGGGATCACCTTAATAAACAGCAAGCAATAACAGCCCAAGTGTTAAAAATGGATCATTCTCATGACATTTTGCATTCATTCATAATACATATAGTTAGGAGCATTTTCATGACATCCTAATTATTTGACATAAGCATAGACCCCATGAAATCAATTCTACAGGTAGGTTCCCCAGAGGACAATGTAGCAAAATTGATGGGAGTTACAGAAAAATTACAGATCTTATCTTCACTGAGCAGGAGTGGAGTAGATCAAAAGCAGCAAGTCTTATCTTCATGTATCGGCAATGGAGCAGACTGAAGTTTATAGTCTTATCTCCACTGAGCAGGAGTGGAGCAGGTTAAAGATACAGATCTTATCTTCACTGAGCAGGAGTGGAGCAGATCGAAGACAACAGATCTTATCTCTACTGAACAGGAGTAGAGCAGATCAGAAGACTGAAGCCTCATCTCCACTAAGCAGGAGTGGAGCAGGCTAAAGATAATAGATATTATCCCCACTGAGCAGGAGTGGGGCAGATCGAAAATTACAGATCTTATCCCCACTGAGTAGGAGTGGGGCAGATCAAAGATGGCAAACCTTATCTCCATGTATCGGAAATGGAGCAGATTCAAGCCACTGGCCTTATCTCCACTGAGCAGGAGTGGAGCAGGCTGAAAGATAATAGATATTATCCCCACTGAGCAGGAGTGGAACAGGCTAAGGATTACAAGTCAAAAGCAGTAGAGGAGCAGATCGAAACAAAGCTCCTATACCCCTGGAAATGCAGTGAGTTAAAATGATGCTACCTGAAGAAAGGAAGTATTAAGAAGTTGAGACTCAGCAGGATCGGGCAAAATTGGTCCTCTTAAAGTCTTTGCTCCATTCTCGTTACACAACAATGAGCAAAGAGGGGCAGCTGTAGAGCCCAATTGATGCCCGGGCCCAAAAACCAAAATAAAAACCAATAAATAAAAGTCCCAACCACAAAACAGTCCAAAATTTCAGCCCAAATAGCCAAGCCCCAAAAAAAACTATCACAAACTCAAAAGCCCAAAATCGGTCAAGAATCAGAAACCCTAAGTAGGAGCCTTCACGCCGCACGTTTTTTTCCAGCAGCTTCAACGCCGCATCGTGCGCGTCTCCAACTCCAAGTCGTGCACGCCACCTACAAAGCATGAAGCAGTAAAATAGTAGAGGGGGATTCGGGATTTGATTTTGTTTTATTTTTAGAGGGGTTTTTAGGCTATAAAAGGGAGGAAAATTATTGTAAAAGTTTTTTTTTTTCTTTTTTGAGGATTTAGGCAAAGAATATTGAGGCAATACAGAGATTTTCATATACAAAAAAAAAAGATTCAAAAGCTAAAATTGTAAGATTTTAGTCTTCTGTCATTTTTTCCCTTCTTCTTTTCCCCTTCAAGTATATATACGTATATCACATCTGTTCCATTGTTTTTGCATTTTATATTTTTTTAAAAATTTTCGAAAATAACAAAGAAATGGGGTAAGAGGCTTACCGGGCCGTTGTCCTACGCGTGGTTGGTCGCCGGACCGGTGGTGACGAACGGCGAAGGAGGACTTGGGGGATTCAAACCCTAAAAAACAAGAAAAGGGGGAAGGGTATTCTGGTTTTTGCTTTGAAACAGAGAAAGAAATGAAGGAATAGTTTTGTTTTCTTGGGTTTTAAGCATTAAAAAGGGGTGGGCCCCGCGCAATTATTGCTTCTGCAAGTGGATATGCGCAATTTCACCCTAAATGGGTAAATTGCGCGATTAGCCCTCCTTTTTATACTGTTGATTCAATTGCGTCCCCCTTCAGTTTTTCTATTTTTTTTTAATTTGCCCCTGAGTTTTGCACGCCGCTTCGATTTAGTCCTGGGTCAGGAGCAAGTGTTCATGAGCTGGGAGTAATTTCCATTTTAGTCCCTCTAGGTTGGGCGCATGCTTCAATTTAACCCCTCATCTTCTTTTATTTTAAATTTGGCCCTGAGTTCCTGTTTTTGATTCAATTTGGTCCCTTTTTATTAATTTTTTTATGTTATTATTTTTATTATTACCACCATGGTTTATATATATATATATATTATTGTTATTATATTTATGTTTATTATTATATATCATTATTATATTTATTATTTTTATTATCATCGATATATTATATTTCTTTGCTACTATTTTACTAATACTATTATTTTTTATTACTTTAATTATTATTATAGTTACTATCAATATCATTTTTATTTTCACTACTGTTTTTTAAGTATTATTATTAGTGTTTTATTGATAACTGTTATTTTGTTTACTAGTACTATTATTATTATAAGTATATACTTTCTATTATACGTACTATGATTTTATATATTATCTTGCTTATTTATTTTTGTATACTATGATATTTATATTTCTATTATTAATATTATTCTTTTTACTACTATTTTTTTTCCTATTATTCAAATCTTATTATTATTTTCTTATTGGTATATGTTTTTGCTTATTGTTATTACTATCCTATTATCATATTTATATTGTAGTGTCATATTTATTTGTTTTTTTACTATATTTTTTGTTACATTCATCAGAATTATTGTCATCTTTTTATTTGTCATTTGCCTTAGCATTAATACCATCGCTTATCTTGTTTTTTCCTTTTATCGCGTTTTTTTCAAAACTCATAAAAAGTTTTTTAAACAAAGAAATGTTTCATGTTTAGGAAATTCAAGGAATCGTGCCCTAACGTGCTAGGTTGTGGTTTCGGTTTGGCCAAATCATTAAATATCCTTTGAAATTGTGGCTATTTTTTTTAAAAAAGGCAATGTTTCATGTTTTGGAAATTCAAGGAATCGTGCCCTAACGTGCTGGGTTGTGGTTTCTGTTTGGCCAAGTCATTAAATATCCTTTGAAATTGTGTCCCTTTTTTAAACAAGGCAATGTTTCATGTTTTGGAAATTCAAGGAATCGTGCCCTAACGTGCTGGGTTGTGGTTTCTGTTTGGCCAAATCATTAAATATCCTTTAAAATTGTGTCCATTTTTTTTTAAATTTAAAAACAATGCAATATTTCATGTTTGGAAATTTGAAGGATCGTGCCCTAACGTGCTGGGTTTCAGTTCTTTCATTTGGCCAAGTGATGAAATTTCCTTTTCAAAATGACAATGCATGAATCTTGGAAATCATGAAATGATCTTGGTTTCAAGTGCGAAACATCGTATCCTAAGCGTCTTTGGACGTGATATTTCATCCTTCAGGAATAGGAGAATTTCGATATCCAAATCCAAATCACCCAAACATTTTCCAAATGATCCGTATTTTAAAATCTTTTTCAATTTTCAATATTAGGACATTAATCAATCAATAAGGTACCAATTTTAGGCGTTGCGAGGGTGTTAATTCTTCCTCGTGCGTAACCGACTCCCGAACTCGTTTTCTTAAAATCCGTAGACCAAAATGTTTTCAAAAGTGACCCAATCGCACTTCAAAAAAGATTGGTGGCGACTCCGTTTTTCTTTTTAAAAGTCGGCTCGTTTTCCAAACAAAAAATGATTTCGACAGACAGTACTATTTAGATTTAATGGAAAATAAAATGGATTCAAATCTTAAAACAAATTTACAAATTCGAATATAGTTTTTTTATTTTTTATTACTTAATAATTGCAGATATTTAATGGACAGTACTATTTATATTTGATGCATTGTCATCCCGAAAGAAACCTTCCAATCATACACGTATCTAAGGTTATAATAATGGAATTGAATATTAAAAAAGTGTAGTTAATAGCTTAATTAAATTTCCATCCACAATAGCAAATTTATCTTAATTCTTATACACCAAAACGTCTTTCAAATAAAATAAACTACCACCCATTCAACAGATACCTCCAAAAGTCCTTCCAACAGCAGGATTCGCATCGTTGCATACTCAAAATCTAATCCTATGACAAATCCTTGGGAACCAAATCTCTTGCAATGGTACATTAATATCCTACAAAAAATTTTATAGCATTTGACATTTTCTATAGAAATTTCAGCACCAGCCATTCTATGACAAAATCCTTGACTCCATAACCAGCATCAACTAATATAACTATTTTGTTAGCTTTCCCATTCCAAAATCATAGGAAATTAGCAACAGAAACATCAGCAGATAAGGAAAAAAACAAACAGCATCAATTCTACAAATTTTGCCTCTGTAGGAGGAAATACCAAAATGGTGAGGATGGAACTCAGGATTACAGTGATTTTGCAGACGGGCAAAAACAGAAAATAACAAAGAGAAGTCGAGTGAAAAGAACTTCACCACTCAACTGAACTGCATTTATGTCCTCCAATAACAAAATTTATCCTTAGATACGGAAAATGGCCAAAGGAACTCAGTGTTGATCATGATTAAAGCAGATGAGGTGAAAATGTGTGCAGGAAAGGAAAACAGATAAGGGGAATGATAATTATTTTGAAACTAGTAACATATGATAGGAATTCTTCTTTTAAATTTCATAAACTTTTTTTTTTTTTTTTTTTTATACTGGGTCACACTCCAAAAACAAGAAACTAAACAGCAGATAAACTTATAAGCATAAGCAAAAGTAAAAGAAAGAGCCATTTTAAACTCGATACTTGTAATTCAAAGTTACCGTCCTAGCCAGGTTGTTAAGCCGTCTCTGCATTTAACATTGTCATTCACTAAACTCCAATCCTGGCATCCTTCCTGCAAGTGATCTAAAGTCATATATCATGGGCTCAAACCTCCAGTTTGGTTTATTCATTGGTCTTTTAACCAAGCTAAGGGTCCACTTCCCCTCACCCCACAATACACACAGATTCCTGACAATTGTCTCCAAAGGAATCTCCCTAATCATAAAAGGCTCAATGAAGTGCTTATCATCAGTAACAATTCTAGTGCATCTCGTGACAATAATCCTGCCATCCATTCTCCGAATTTGCCAAGCTATACTGCACCCATTCTCCCTCCTAACCAACCAAACATGATGTCAAAATCAACTTGGTGATTAGGGAGGTCTTGTGAATCTGCTTGCGCTCTTCTCACTGGAGTGATGTCTTCTTGCCTCTCCCAGCACACCTTTCTGCATTGTTGAATGTGGGTGCTTGCCTGTCCAATTACCGTAATAGGACTTGGAGTAACCTTATCAAATAGGACTCACATACCATCTTTAAAGAAAATTTTTATCATCAAATTCAATGTCAAAAAGGGCCAAAGTCAACTTGGATAAAATGAATCTAGCTTCTATATATTTTGCAAGAAATATTGTTACTTCCATAACTCAGCATGTAGAGCAGATTGGTTCCTTGCCAGATTGTGGCAGAACAGATTGCAGTTTCATTTTCATCCTGTTGAGCTCCATCAACTTCTCCATTTCATCATACTGCTTTAAAATTCTCTGCATCATATGATAAACTGATTCACTCATATGCCTTCCTCTCTCCAAGATTTGTTTGCAGCATTGATATGCTTCTTGCCACCGTCCCCGAGAACACAATCCAGTTGCCAAAAGATCCAGTGCATGGCTATGAGGACAATGCCCTTTCTGTAATAAATAATCCCATAAATTTAAAGCAAAATGCAAATGCTGGTTTCCACAAAAAAATTTCATTAGCATCACCACTGTCCGGGTCCTAGGAATGAAATTTCTCTCGAGCATTTTACAGTAAAGCTCACTAACTCCTTCAATGCCACTCAACTTCATCATTCCTAAAAACATTGTATGATACGTCACACCATCATACTCAATCTGCTTTCTCTCCATCTCATCCATCAATTCAATGGCAGAATGTATATCTTTGGACCTAATAAGGGAACTGATCATAGCATTATAAGCTCCAACATCAAGCTGTATATTTCTTTTAGGAATTTCATCAAACAACTGCCTCGCCTTTGGAATATTTCGAGCAACACCAGCTCCATGAATCAAAGTAGTGATTGTTTCAAGTGTAGGCAAGCAGTGGACCCGTTCCATTTCTTCAAGAAGCCGCAGACCATCCCCCAAGCATCCCTTCTTACAGTAAGCATCGATTCGGATGTTATATGTCATACTGTTAGGCTTGAAACCTCTTCGAATCATCTCATGGTAAAAAAGTTCCATTGCAGTAACATTGCCTGATTCCTTGAATCCCAAAAGCAGAATATTCATGGTCTTTGTATTAGTTGGAAATCGAGAATGCATCTTCAGGAATACTGATCTGGCCTCTTTCATCTCCCTCTGCGAGCAAAAAGCTCGAAGCAGAACATTGAACTCATCAGTACTAAAATTCCTCCCAGCAAAAACTTCAGTCTCCATCCTTTTGAATGCTTCAAGGGTGTCTTCATAGGATTGAAATTTAGCAATTTTTGCTAACATGATGCTCATTGATTTAAGGCTAAGCAGGGAAGGGTGCGAACACTGCATATCCATCATCAATTCCCAAGCTTTATCAAAATAGCGCATCCGTGTGAGGATATGGAGTGTCTTTTCAAAAGCACCCACACTTGGAGCATGCTGAGAATGGTGGATGGAGTACTTAAAGAACTCTAAGGCTTTCAATCCATTTGAGTGTGCCGCAAAAAGTCGACCAAGAACACTCTCCACAAAATATGAGGAAAGAGAAACGGGTGGGATATGCCGGAGAAGGGTCGGTTCAAGTGGTTCATCTGGAAACGAATGGTCATTGATAATTCTAGTGATTCTGTCAACTTCAGTTTTTATTTCAGAGGCAAAAGGAGATGGGCTGGAAGATTTGCAGGCAACGGAGAGAAAACGGGATAGATTAGTTCTTGGAAGTTGAAGAAGTTGACTAGATTTCATCATTTGCAATAATGAGATCATTTTTCTCTCCTAAATCAATTAGGGTAGGAAATTTTTAACCCAATTCGACCTTTTCATTTTGTGCCAAAATGGTCACTTTTTTCATCCCTTTGCCTGCATAAACAAAACAAAGCACATCAGGTAATCAAGATATTTTTGTTCAAAATTCAAATGACAAACCGATAAGACCAAGCTCACAAAGAGTTATTTATTAGGATACCCACCCTAGTAGCTTACTGCATTCCTAATGGAATCAACTATTGTGAATTCAAGTCTGAAACTACCGAATCATTGAAGCTTGAATGCATATTCACTAGGATTTATCAGAATCCCTTGCTAGCGAAACATTTACAAATAAAAAAGGTTCAATTATAAGTGAAAGGGGATATGTAATTTCAACTTCACAATTGACCAGTTGTCTAATAAGCACACTGCTAGAAAGTACATAACCGAATGGGCAAATGACCCATTTCTGTCATGACTTAAATCCAAAATGAAAACCAAGACTGGCGAGTCAATCATAGAACGATAAAGCGAAGAAAAATGCTGTTTCTGAAAGCACTACAATTACGCAGAACTGACAAAAGGGGAATCCAAGTTGTTTCTTCTTTTTTCAAGTAAACTGAAAAGTAACTCATATCTGAAATGTGAAGAAAAATTAAACAGATTCAAGATGAGTAGCAACTAAGGTGGAGTGCAGTGGGAAAGAAACAGAAGCAAAAAAAGAGAAAACAATAAAAGAACAAGTAAGAAACCTGATAGGTCGTTAAAGTTCAGTGATGATTGATCTTCCATGGAAGAAGAAAAAGGATTCGATGTCGTAATGCTGGGCGGGCTGTTAATTGTGAAAGAGGAGAAGTTATTTGAAGTTACAGGAAGAAACGGAGAATGGAAGATAATTTTGGAGATTTTGAGTATGGGCGGTCGGTAGGGTTGGGTTGTGGGTCGGGTGGGTGCTGCATGAGAGTGGTTAGAAAATTGATTAGGTTTAAATTTACGGAGAGTTGTATTTTTTGAAATTTAAAATTTAGTTTTAGAATTTTAATTTTAACCTATTAAGTTTGTGTCTTTTTTAAATATCATGAAAGAGTCTGATTGTATTTTATTTCTTTTATATATAGGGAATTATTTAAAATTTAATAAGAATTATATTTTTTTAAAAAAATTATTAAATTATAAAAAATTAAAAATTAATCTTAACCTAAAATAAATAACCAAAATTAAAATAACACTCACAAAACCACAAATCCAAAATAAAAAATCTATTACTTTTTTATTTTTCACAAAACCACAAATTCAAAATAAAAAAATCTATTACTTTTTTATTTTTCAGTGGGTGGTATTTATACTTAACGTCATTTATTTTGACCATATTTCCTTAAATGGTTTTTTTTAATCCAAATCTGTAACATATTTTATCAAATTAATCCACTTAGCATATGGATGGCAAAACTCGAACCGATAAATAGATTCCAAATCGATCCGCTTCAAGTGGAGCAATTTTTTTTCTTTTAAAAAGTGGATGTGGGGTGAATTTTTTTTTCTTTTAGATAGTGGGTATAAAGCAATTATGGTAATTACTTACCACACATCGACCTACTCCACTATATGAAAGTATCATTTTATCCTTATATATATTAACTTTTAAAAGGGCAAAAATGTAATAATGTAATATTGAAAATACTAAAAATAAGTAGCAATTCTTAAATTGAAGTTGTGCAGGACGGGCCTAGATGGATGTATCTAACATCCATGGAAGTGGTACTAGTTTTCAAGATTATATATTCATAATAGAGCAGGACGAGTGGTGAAGTTGAACGTGCTAACTGTGAAACGATGATGATTTAGCAATATTCGCCTCTATTCTGCTTCGCGGTATTGTCATCCCTAACTTAACAGTGGATAAGATATGGGACAAATGACCGCTTAAAACGAAACTTTTCACTTCCACTAAATTTTACATTATTTTTCTAGTTATTTTTTATTTCAACTTTTTTATATTTATAGTAAGTCATCATAATAATTATTAAATATTTAAATAAATTGTAACTCGATTATAATGAATTTACAATTTGAAAATTTATTTTAATTTTAAATATTTTTTATTAATTTTTAATAAGTTTAATAATTTTCTACAATTTCTTATCATTCTTAATATTTTTTAAAATAATTTTTCTATATTTTTATAATTATTTGAAAAAACATGTCTACGATGCTGTCAGCCTTAATTTCAAGTAAGTCCCTAGCCATTTTTATTATTTTTATAGATCTGAGGTCATGGGAGCTTGATTTAGCTAACCTATGTACCAATTTGTAAAATTGTTAAAGTTTTTTTAAAGTTGTCATTGTTGAGAATTGAGTGAAATTAGTGTGAAATTGTTAGAAACTAAGCTTAATATAAGAAAATGACTAAACTGTAAAGCTTAGTTATTAGTTTCGCACATTAGGGACCAAATTGAATAAAATGTAAAAATTTCATGAATTGTGGGTAAGAATAGAAAATTGAGGGTCCCTAATAAGTTTTGGTGAAATCGGATTGTAATCCTAGGCTTTAAATTGAAAGTTATGTATGGCAACAGAACTTGTAGCATACTATGAGGCAACCATGGAATATGATTGCAAAACTTTGTCATGGGCTGCGCATTTTGGAGAATGTAGAAAGACCACTCAAATTATTTTGTGATAATAGGTCAACAATGTTGTATTCCAACAACAAAATGAGCTTACTTGAGTCAAAGCTTATTGACATAAATTTCCTAGTTGTGAAAGAAAGAGTGCAAAGTGGATAAATATCCATAAGGCACATTGGGAAAAACTCCATGATAGCGGATTCGCTCACAAAAGGTTTACCACCCAAGGTCTTTCATGAGCACACTGCTTATATGGGTGTTTTATTAATTGAAGACATCATGGTTTAATGGGAGTTTGTATTTTATTTGCTTTATGTTTGTTTTCAGACATTTATGTATTTAGTTATTTTCTGATCAGAAATGAAGTATTCAATTTCTTCACTCTATTTTCTTATTTTGATACTGACCTCACTTAAGTTTAAGGAGGACTAGTTGGAAATAGGCATGTTTGGTTCACATTGCATGTAATTTCCACGCTACGCATCCATGATTAATCTATGCAATTTTGACTATAATTGTATATGTGACCATTGATGAGTTTAGTTATGATTAATATGAAAAAAACTACTTTTATCCTATATGGATATAGTTGATGGACGAGATTGTTATAAAATACATGTTATACGATAGCAAATTTTGAGCTCATAAGGTTGTACATTTATCTGGAAACATATGTTGCCCAAGTGGGAGATTGTTGGATTAAAATCCTCAATTTATGGGCACATATGTATAATGTATAATGCTATTATAAAATGTGATACAAAATAAAGTGACCAATTATGTTATAAGTGTCATAGAAATAATGTATAGATGCCATAAGTTGTATTTATAATTTGATGAGGGGCCAAATTATAAATACCTAAAATTGATTAATAATTTGTTATTTAAAAAGTAGTGGTCCCCAAGAAATAGGATTATCTCATATTTCTTCTCCATCCCCATCAGAGAGATATACTAGAAGAAAACTATTTTCTTAAAAGATCAAATCTTCTAGGTAATCTCCAACAATGAATTTAGGTATGCTTCTGCATATAGTATTATTCTTGATGATCTAACATGATAGATCCTACTTTACAATTTTAAGTTTAAATTTGATTCTTTCGATTTTAACATGAGGTTTCACTCTTGCATAATCTAAAGACTATTTTTTGAATATTTGCCTAAACATATATTAGTTTTTCTTTTAAGAGCTCATGATAGAATTGTTAGAAATAGAGGTGTAATAATTATTGCATCGAATAGCTAATTTGGTGAACCGAACTCTAGAATTACTGTAGCATATTGAATAAGGCCTGAATGGAATGGCCATACATCCAACGACAAATTCAGGATTTTACTCCAAGGGGGGCTATGGACCAAACCAATTAATTTTAGAATTTGGTTTTAAAGTCAACATTGGGCCTCTAAATTTAGTCTTTCAAAGCCCACCATACATTAATATTTGATTATTATTATTAAAGTTATATAATTAAAAATTGAAAATTACTTTGTTAATATAAAAAATATTCTTATGGCTTAAGGGGGCAAATTATATTAAATACAATTTGACCAAAGATAATGAATGTTAGACAATGTAGATACCAAATTTAAAATATATGATAACTTATATATAAAATTTTAAAATTCTAAAGAGGACGACCCACGTCCCCCTCGGATCCATCCATGCATACATCCAACCAAACATGCTTCAAAGCATGAGAGGGTTAAAGTGATTCTTTGCTTGTTGTAAAAATGGATGGAGAGTCGTGGGAGCATGAAGATGAATTCGTTGAATTCATTTTCTTTCAATGTGAAAATTATTGAATGATTTATGGGTTTTTTGTTTGATTTTTAGTTTCTATTTTTTACGTTTTGTTTAATTTTGATTATATGAAGGAAAATTAAACAACGCCACATTTTTATGAGCTTTTTGTTTTTATTTTAAATTAATACCATTGGTTTTTGCGCTTTTGTCATGAAAAAACTGATACTGATAAGTTTGGCCAAATGACCAAAAAAATATTAATTTTTAAAATAATTTACGGAAAAGGGCCGAAAAAATAATTATTTACCGGAAATGGTCATTTCTCCCGAAAACGCATCCACGTCAGCGCGATTTCAGGGGATGCAGCAGGAAAACGCTTCCCTAATGGAGCGTTTTTGCCACATCAGCAAAAAACTATTCTCGAATTAAATTTTCAAAAAAGGTCATTTTTTAGATATTATAAAAATAGATCAATTTTTTTAAAAAATTACGAGAATAAACCTTTATAAAGGCTCAAAGTGACAACACTATTTTTTTTTAAGGTGTCACCAATTAATATGAAAATATAACTTACAAAGCAAATCTTTATATAGACCCAAAGTCTCATTTGCCTTGTTTTCTTGAACAATGTGGGATATGAGGTATGTGTATATATAGACTCATGAATAGTTTTACAGCTTGTTTCTAAACAATGTGGGATTTCTTCCTATTTTAACTAACAACATGAGATTAAATGCTACACTATATTTGATTTTTTTTTTACAAAACAATTTCTATTTTTTTTTTTATATTTTGTTAACATTTTCTCATATTATAAAATTATCTTTTGAGATATTTAATCTTGTTGCATTTTAGAATTGTTAACATATACAAAAGAACTATTAAAAAAATAGAACAAATTGCACATATAAAACTTGTACATGCAATAATCTTTTATTCAGTTTTAAATGTTTGAAGTTAATATCAATGCAATTCTAATTTTTAAAATAATTTTCCATTATTTAAATTTAGAAGTTATACTTTTAATTTTTTTTATTTTATATTATGAATGTTTGATTAATAAATAAATGGTAAGTATTTGGTACTCAAATAGTATTTTTTTGTAATTTTAAAAAATTGATATATCTTTTTAAATATTTATTTATTTTTAATATTTTACTATACTAATTAATTTTTTAATTCTAATTTTAATTTAATTTTCATCACCTAATGAATGCCGATAAATTTATTTCAGATATATTTTGACTAGATAGATAATCTATTTAAACATAGTATATAATTATGTTAAATAAGTTTTTTTATAGAAATATATAATATACATAAAATATAATAATTATTTTTCATATTTTATATCTAGATTAAATTACATTAATAGTCACTTAACTATATTTTTTAGCTATCGAATTATAAAAACTTACAAAATGATCACTCAACTATTAGTAATTTTTTAAATATTTATTTTTTAATATTTTACCATACTCATTTATATTTTATATTTTTTTACTTAGAGTTTAAAAGTTTTATTTATAATGTAACAAATGTTAACTTTTTGTAAAAAAAAATTAAACTCTAACTAAAAAAATATCAAATATAGTGTAGCATTTAATCTCATGTTGTTAGTTAAAAGAGGAAGGAATCATGTTGTTAGTTAAAAGAGGAAGGAATCCCACATTGTTTAGGAACAAGTTGTAAAACTATTTATGAGTCTATATATACACATATCTCATATCCCATATTGCTCAAGAAAATAAGGCAAATGAGACTTTGGGTCTATATAAAGATTTACTTTGTAAGTTATATTTTTATATTAATTGGTGACACCTTAAAAAAAAATTAGTGTTGTCACTTTGACCCTTTATAAAGGTTTATTCTCGTAAATTTTTTAAAAAAATTGGTCTATTTTTATAATATCTAAAAAATGACCTTTTTTGAAAATTTAATTCGAGAATAGTTTTTTTTTTTGAAAAAAACACGGGCTAAAACGCGCCCACGGGGAGCGTTTTTGCCACATCAACAAAGCGCGCCCTCAAGGAAGCGTTTTTGTCGATGTGGCAAAAACGCTCCCTCAGGGAAGCGTTTTCCTGCTGCATCCCCTGAAATCACGCTGACGTGGACGCGTTTTCGGGGGAAATGACCCTTTCCGGTAAATAATATTTTTTCGGCCCTTTTCCGTAAATTATTTTAAAAATTAGTATTTTCTGGTCATTTGGCCGATAAGTTTAGGTAGACCTCATTATGGTCCCACTGCTAAAGAATTTTGGATAAATTATTAAAATAGTTACTTTTGTTTGATTCAAGTTATATTTTAGTTATTTATGTTTGAAATGTTACGTTTTAGTCACTTACATTATCGTATTGTAACATTTTAGTAAATGAGTCGCTAATTGCCGTTAATAGTGTAACGGTAAGCTGACATTGCATGTTAAATCATCATTTTAAACAAAAATTGTAGGTTTAATTATATAATTGGTCCCTATATTTTTTCGTTTTGAGCAATTTAATTTTCTTTTATGTTTTTAACTTTTTTTTTTATTTTCCATTCTCTTCTGCTTCTCCCTCTATTTTCATCCCTTCTCCATTTCTTTTAACATAGTTGTTCTATGTTTTTCATTTGTTAAAACTAGTCCCTATACTTTTATTTTGGTATTGGGTATTTCCTGTCATCTTCCTTTTGATCAGTTTTTAATATGTTTTTAGCTTAAGATAACAAATTTTTATTGATCTTCAATGAAAACCCAGAATAAAGATTCTTTTTTAATCTTTTTTTGCTTATTATAGACAATTGTGAATTGGGATTTCTGATCTTTTACAATTATTGCTGAAGCTATACAAAGGATCCAAAAATGGATTATTGTGATGATTTTATAGAATTGCTTAGACTTGGTATTTCAATAAAGATTCTCATAAATTTGGTTAACCCTTCTGATCTCATTAGGGTTAGCATGGTTTCTAGTTCTTGGCATCAATATGGTAAGCAAATCAATGTCTTTGGTAGAATTTAGCTTGATCTTCTATTATATATCGAAGAAGAATTGGTATTGGTTAATTTAATTGGATCGATTTTATTCATCTTGCAGTGATTAAAAATGATCTCTGGGTTTACACACAGAGTATGTAATCAAATATATTTGGCTTTAACAAATAACGAAATAAAAGAAAAAATTAAATTGTTCAAAAAAATAAAAGTATAGGGACTAGTTTTAACAAATGAAAAACATAAAAAAGCTATGTTAAAAGAAATGGAGAAATGGAAAACTATTTTATAATTATCAAAATAATCAATTTTGTCTGTCTCAGGTTATAAGCGCCGCTAAAACTTGCAGCGTTTATGTGAGAAAACGCCGCTATAGAACATGATCTTTAGCGGCGCTTTTTTTACACACGCCGCAAGAGAGTCGAGCATGTTGTGGCGTTTGTAGCTAGAATCGCAGCAAAAGATCATATTCTTTAGCGGCGCTTATAGTAAAATCGCTGCTAAAGATCATGTTCTATAACGGTGTTTGTAGGAAAACGCCACTAACATTAACAGATTTTACCAACCTATTTTATTTTATATAGAACCCGAATTTTCAACATATTTTCCTGTAACTTCAAATCTAAATGATACTATCACGAAAGAAATATGTATATGATCTAAATTAATAACTGAAATAACAAAATATACTCAAAAGTTATATTGTTAAGATATTCTCACAATAAGAAAACAAAAGTCTAAGATGGCGGATTCTGCAATTGATTCTACTGAAACATCTTCATCATATTTTGAAGCTGTAACTGGAGTTCGTCATATTTTCTTGTTGCCTTTGCTGCCCTTGCTGCTGCCTCTGCTTCCCTTGCTGCTGCCTCCGCTTTAAGTTGTAGCTGGAGCTTATCATATTTTCTTTTAGCCTCTGCTTCTATCAATGTTGCTTTCACTTTAAGTTGAGAAATTTGCTCAACTGTGCTCGCTTGCATCTGAGCCATCTGGTCTCTTAACTTCTGAACTTCAGCTTGAACCTGATTCGCTGAAGGCATGTATTACTGCGAAATGAATCCAAAATATTGGGTTGGGCTATCGAAAGATCCTTGAAATCGAACCCGACCATACCTTTTAGGACCCAAAACTTCAGTAATAACTCGGATATCAATGTCGTCTAGATTAACTAAACTATCACTTGAAGCCATAGCTTCATACTCCGCCCTTTTATCCTTTAGTTTCTCCTAATAAATCAATTAAGGAGTTAGAAACGAAATATATAATCAAGCAAATGCAACATAACTTGACATTATTTGTATTACAAACGACGAATTAAACCATTATAATTAAACATAATAAATATTTAAAATAATTCAAACTTTATTAAGTAAATATACCATAATTTCTGCAGCTTCAGTAGTCATAGGAGATTCATCTTTCTTTTTATGTGTAATGTCAAAAAGCTGAAGGCGTCTAACTTTTTTACCAGATGACAGTTCTTACAATATAGTAGGAAAAATATTATTTAGTAGAAAGTAATTAATATTTGACACAATTAATAAATTCAAAATACCTCGTCATCATTTCATGTATAAAACTTTTCGACCCAAATTGTGTGCGTGAATTTTTGTTTTTGCCTACTTGTAGTTCCAACTTGCTCACGATCCTACATTATGAAATTATTATTACGTATATAGTAAATACTATAAACCGAAATAATTATAAGAGTTTTGAAGTACGTAATATCTCTCCTTTCTTTGAATTCCAAAATCTAACTGCATCTTCCCATTGGTATCTCAACATTCCCGGCGAGACATTTCGCAATTTCTCTTTGAGGCTTATATTTTTCTTAAAATATTCTTTTTTTAAAGTACTTTTATGGTCTCTTTATTTCTTTGCTAATACTTTCTTCACATAATTATTCGAGACCTCTAAAGCAAATCTCTCCTGCAAATAACACAAGTTTAGAAAGTAAATATAAATGAAAATTTAACCAAAATATTATAAATTACATCTACTTACCTTAATATTATCCAGAGCATGATTTTTGTTATTATCAGGCATATGATGCCATGAATCGTAGTTGATTGGCAACAGATTGGCATTTCGTGCTATAATGCCCAAGTATCCTGCTAAAACTCGAGTTTCTGATCCAATAGGCTGACCATGACTATTTTTAGATACTTTGACATGCTCCACAGAATTTAGATTGTATAAATCCTTTAATAGCGTACGTCCTCGAGTTTTGTGCCTCTCACCATTTTCAGGTAAAAAAAATTGTATATCATAATATAAGAATTTTAAACAAAAATCAATAATAAAAGTCAACATGCATGTAAATTAAAGTTAACATTACTTTGAATTTCTAAGTTCGTCAACTGTATTCGGAACATTCGAAGATCCAATAGCAGTCTGTTGATCACTATTTGTTTCTTCCGAATTTGGAGGAATTTGAATAATACTTAGATCTCGTAGTCTTCTTCTAGGTATATTATCTGCAATACACATAAAATAGTTGAAATATTAGTAACTAATTACAACAATAATAGTAATGGATATATTTAACAAGATCAAGATTTAAATTATAATATTACATATAATTAAAAAAAAAAATCTTACTACACCATGATTCGTAAATATCTTCATCCACATCTTGGCGAACCCATTGAAATTGTACTAGTACTAGGGATAGTTTCATTTAAGTTTTATTCTGAAAAAGACAGTTTCTGATCTTTCGTCGATGTCATCTCTACTTCCGTTGCCCATGTTAAACAAGTCTCTAGGGGTGTTACGGAGTACAACGTACCAACCCTCATCAGTTAGATCTTTCGAGTAAAAAACTTGTTTGACTTGAGAAGAAAATACATACGGCTCATCTATCAATTATTGTCTAGTGTGAATTAATCGAGAGAAGTTCACCATTGTAAAACCAAATTGATCCTTTTTTAATTCCGCGAGCAGTATTAACATCAGCCCAATCACATCGAAATAAGACAACCTTTCGTTTGCCATAGTAATCCAACTCAATAATGTTCGTAATAAGTCCACAATACTCCACATTTCCCTCAACAGGATTACTATCTCTAGCACTAGCATAACTTGTAATTGAAGAATTAACAACTATTCCACAATTTTGAGTCCTCCTCAATCTTTCGTGAGATTTTGTATGAAACCTGAATCCATTAATGAGGAAGGCATTATATCTTTTTATTAATCTATTCGGACCTTGGGAAAGCCATTTAACTTCTTCATTGACATCCTTTCAACTCCAAACCTATTGAATTGAAAGTAAATTGATTAATAATGTTATACGAAAACATTATTATTTGTCATTGAAAGCTTCAGTTGCATGCCGTCTTCCCTAACCATTGATGAAAAGATTCTATGAATAACTTATGTTTCTATCAATGTTGTAATCTTTGGGAGCGTGAATGAAATCTCAAGACTTGTTTAAACTCACTATGTTAAAAAGTGGATTACTTGGTTAAAAAATAAACAAATGAAAAAGATGAATATTTATCAAATTCTAAAACTTACTTGCGTAATGGTTAAATTGAATCATGGTGAAAAAGAACATATCAATGTGCTTGTACCTAAGATCTATCATCTAAGTGTGCAATTTCAACTTTATCGATTGGTTGTCTATAACTTCGAAATAGATAAGTTTTAGCTAAGTTATGATTAGTGAGCCCAACATTTCTACTTGGTCTATTCAGTCTTGTTTCAACATGAAAGTCATACACTCATTTGCTAAGTAACCTTCAATGAATAATCCTTCTGGATAACGCTTATTACGACAATAAGACTTCAATTTGCATAAGAACCTAAACACGATATACAACATTATCAAAAGTTGTAATTAAAGGTATATTTATGAATGAATGAAAACTTTGCAAATAAATTAGCACCTCTCTATAGGATACATCCACCGGTAGAAAGCCGGTCTACCAAGTTTTGCTTCATGAGGGAGATGGATTAGCAAGTACACTATAATTGGGAAGAACGAAGGTGGAAAGATCTTCTCCAAGTTGCATAAAGTCAAGGCGGCTCGATCTTGTACTTTCTCGAGTTCTTTAACAATCAAAACTTTGTCACAAATAACTTTCATTATATTGGATAGTTCAATTATACAAGACGTCACCTTTTTTGACATACAACAGCGTAAAGCAACTGACAGTAAATCTTGCATCAAGATGTGATAATCATGTGATTTTAGGGAATATAGTCTTTGATCTTTAATACTCACACATTGAGATATATTTGATGCATACTCATTTGGGACTTTTATATCCTTCAACACCGTCTAGAACACTTCTTTTTCTTTCTTCGATATTGCAAATATAGAAGGCGACAATCGAGATTTTCCATTCGGAAGTAATTGGGGATGAAGATCACGCCGAATTCTTATGTCAACTAGATCAAGTCGACTCTTAAGGTTGTCTTTCGATTTTCTATCGACATTGTGAATTGGCTCGATAATGTTCTTGCAAACATTCTTTTCAATATGCATGACATCAAGATTGTGTCACAAAATGATGCTCCCAATAAGGCAACTCAAAAAAATACTTTTTTTTTTCCACAAGTCTGCCTCATTAAGATCATCCTCTTTATCAGATTCATCATCACTTTGCCGGTTAACATCGCCAACATACGCCTCCCTCGGCATTTTCTTTGTTTGCGTGTTGGGTGGTTGATTCATCTTCCCATAACTGAAATCGATATCTTTTAACATGAACAAGATTTTAGATCCAATGGTTCGTTCATGAGCTTCTCTGAACTCTTCAGTACCATCAAATAGAGTCCTCTGAAATTTAAATCTATGATTTCCATCTAACCACCGACGATACCCCATATAAGAGAACTTCTTCCCATTATATAACCATTTCGAACATGTTTGCGCAGCACAACAAGGACAAGCATAATGCCCTTTGGTATTTCAACCAGATAAATTGGCATAAGCCGAGAAATCATTAATAGTCTACAACAAAGCTACATGTAAATAAAAGTTCTCATTTCTCAAGACATCATATATTTCAACACCCGCCCATAATTGTTTCAACTCTTCAATAAGTGGGAGCATATAAATGTCAATATCATTCCCGAGACCTTTCTTTCCAGGAATAATCATAGATAAGATAAAAGAAGATTGTTTCATGCAAATCCACGGAGACATTGCAAGGAACAAGCACTACAGGCCAAGTACTATACGAAGTACTCATGATTTTAAAAGGATTAAATCCATCATATGCTTGCCCAAGCCTCACATTTTGAGGATCGCTTGCAAAGCTTGGAAATTTAATTTCAAATGATTTCCAAGCTAAAAAATCCGTAGGATGCCTTAATAATCCATCATCGGTTCGTTCATCATGATGCCACCTCATAGACTCGGCTATCTTTGACGACATGGAAAGCCTTTGAAGCCTTGGTATTAGTGGAAAATATCGCAAAATCTTTACTGGCTTCTTTTTTGACTGTGCCTCACCTTCATCCTCATTCACATCTTCTGCATTCCTATTCATCCAACGAGATTTACTGCAAACATGACAAGATTGTTGGTTTTTCCGATCACCCCAATACAACATGTAGTCATTTAGGCAACTATGAATTTTGTCGTACCCAAGGCCTAAATCCTTTATCAGTTTCTTCAATTTTTGCATAAATCAGGGATTTTTGCAAACGAAAACATCTCTCTCAAAAACTCTAACAGCAGCGTAAAAGAGTTTTCGGTCTACCCTCCTAAACATTTTAAGTGAAAAAGACGAATGCAAAAGGACAGTTTTGAAAATTTTGATCCCTCATAAAGTTCTTCATTCATTTCATTAAGTAACTTGTAGAACTTCGCCGCTTCTCCATTTGGCTCAGGTGCACTTCTTTTCGTTTCAGTAAGCATTTCCACCAATATCACAATCATCGGATTCAATAATTTCAGGTGGAAACTATTGCAAACCATGACTATGCATATTAAACGCATCCCGTAACATACCTTTGATGTCATCTTCTCTAACAGACTGATGGTGAGCATTATGAGGATAAGCCGGATTAATCGTTGAAGAGGTTCTATAAGGTGTACACTCTCCATGGAAAATCTATTTTTTAATCCCCGAATAAAGCCATCAACAATTAGATGTTCGTAAACAACTTCATGAATATGCCAATTGATGTTGCCACACTTCTTACACGGGTAAAGAATCATATTCTCTTGGCTTGCATTTTGAAAAGAAAAATTTTAAAAAGTTTGTACTCCATTTCGATAGTCGTTGCTTATCCTTGACAAATCCATCCAACTCTTATCCATTTCGTAGTTCTTGAAGTCTAAAGTTGACAATAAATTATAGTTACTTAAGTGTTCTAAATAGATTTAAATCATGTCATTGTACTAAAATAGATAATATATATCAAGTATCTAATTCGGTTGTTTTCTAATTCTCTATTTCTAATTAAAACATATACGTAATAAATTTACCACAACCAAATCAAAATAAACAAGCAATTTTAAATTTTAATTCAATTAAATTAAAACATGTAAGTAATAAGAGGTACTTAAAAATGTAATTAAGGAGAGCTTAAAATGGAGTTGTTTGATTAGGCAATTCAAATGAACTTATCGAATACTTCTTTTGTAGGGATCCAATTCACTGTTTCAATAAAAAACATAATAAATAAATGATAAGATAAATTGACATTAATATATATTAATTCATGTTATTTAAATTTATTAAATCCAAAGCAGTTAGATGCATATGCAAAATTGCAAATTGGTGAATGCATAGTGGAATTAAGTCTTGCACATGTACCTGAGATGCCGCACTCGGATCTGATCTCTTTTCAACTATTAACTTGGGATGCATATGCCGCATTCAAACCACAGTCAACATCATCTCCAAAACAAAATCAACTGCATAAAACAAGTTTTGATAAAGATAATATACTATTGTATAAAGTTGATCCATGCATACCAAGTGGCTAAATTTAAAAATATTTCAACTACAGAATCTACACAAGACCAGGTTCAGGAAAATACTTTAACTGAACTAATAAAGGCAGAGAAAATACTTTAAATAATAGTAATCAAGTTCTTAATTGATATTGATTTCAAGTTCGATCATTGAAGAAAATTTGATTACACCCCAATAAGACTTAAATCTAATAACTCAAAATCCGCTTTTACTTCATTGTTTTGATTAAGCTGAAATCCCATCCACAATTATAATAATAATCAAATTTGACAATGATACCTTTAGTGCCTTTGTGCAACAAACTTATATACAAATTTCCCTCTCAAAAATTGACAATGAATCGAGTGTAAAAGATAAACTAAAAATAAAGTCTAAACAAAATGATCCACAATTCAACATTCAAAGAAGGCAACTTGGAGAAGGATAAATAAATAGCTACTAAAACTAAGCAAAGAAAAATAACTAAAAATCACACAAAAACTATAAACTATTAACTGATATAGAGAAGCAATACATATAAAAAATAATCCGGTCTGACCAAAAAAGAGAAAGAAATAGAAAATTTGGAGCTCAATAATTGCCCTGCAAAACCGTGCTTTATATCAAGAATGGTCAAGGATTCTCAAATCGTTTCTTTATCACAGTTCAGCATATGCCAAATCTAAATATCGTTGAGAGAACTTGCTGATGTAAAAACTCAACTATACTAGCCTTACTCAACAAGGTCGGATCATGAGTGAAATGGTTTTGCTTTTCTTAGTTGCATTTATTTTTTGGCAACTTTTGCGGAAGAAGAAAAAACAACAACAAAGTAGCATAAGAAATATTGAACAGGTGCCTTAATTTATCCAATAACATCTATGTTAGATCATTTCGTATACGAGTATCATCAGCAATCAAACCACCACTCCAAAAATTTTGGAATAAAACCATATCCCTATAACATGAACACATATACTATTCTTCACTGTTATAACCATCACACCGCAGGAGCACAATTATAAAGTAAGCACTTCGCCCCCAGCATTGCAATGCAATTATTGTGAATACAAACATTGCAAATATTGTATTGTCGATCATTTTTCTTTAAGTTCTTATACAAGAATTTCAACTTAATGTGATTTTCTTATACTGTCAAGCAGACCTAAGTTGTTATAGCGATCAAATAATTTAATTCCATATCAGCTCGAAATGTTATAATTCATTTAAAATTTTCAGTTCCAGCAATTTAGCTTTTAATTTTTTACTTACTATTTTGACCTTTAAGTTTTGGTTTTATCAAAAAGTAACTCTGATATTAAATACTTACTGCTAAATATGATAACCGCAAAGAGCAGGCAACCTTTGATTCAATTGCTTGCAAAGTGCAAGTGAATGCTTTAATTGTTATGAGCTAGTTGCTTCCATAAGTATCGCTCTTGATTAATTTGAAAAATAAATAGGAAAATATTAGTTAATGCTAGAATATATAAAATCATAAAGATAGAAAGGAAGAAAACAATTGAATATTCAAAAGAAACTGCAATAAGTACCAAAAGTCGGCTGAATCCTTGTCCTACCAAAATCTGAGGCGATGTCATTGCAAAGTTTTCAGCAATAAGTGTACAAGATGAGCACTCCTGTATACATGAATGTTGTTAAACAAGACCCCCCCCAGACTATTTTATAACAGAGTAGATTTAAAAGCATATATTAAAAGGAGGGGGGAACTTCACAAGAAACACACATGACAAATAACAAAAGCCAACTTATTTTTGTTGAGAGTAAATGTTCTTAGTTGCTGTTGCTAACAAGACATTCTACCGTTTCGAGAATGAAATTCTCACTCTTAAACAATTTGAGATAAAAGAATGATTAAGTATGAACAATGTTGTTCATGTCATTACTTTTCTTGTATAAAAATAAACTCTAAAGTAAAATAAAATATACAATCTTTTGCTTTTAACTTTATATAGAAAACAGTAAATAGAAAAAGCATCAACCAGAAGGAGCCTAACTTCGCTACTTTAAAAATTATGACACACTTCCATAATAATTTTGTTCTTTACCAACAATAAACAAAGCAAAAAGGAATAGTAAAATTTGAGCTTAGAAAACTGGTAACGCTATTAAAGATCCCTTCTTTGTCTTTATTCATGCCTAATACATTTTTAGTGTGATACTATGTCTGATGATGCATATTGAATATTGAAGATTGAAAATAGAAGGTGCACTTGACAATCATTTGGATGACAATATTTTAACTGGACTATAAACTGCACTAGTTATCAACAAAATACTTTATGAAGAGAGTTAACCAAGAAAATTACTGGAAATTTCTATGAACTGATTGGATAAAAGAGATCCAATTGCACTGGAATAGCATTCAAGTGTAGGAGAATCCATCCTAGAATTATTTTCTAGATAGAAAGGAAACAGATCCTTCTTACACTTTAAAAAGAACCCATTCAATTGAGTAACACTATGAACACCAGGTGCAGGTTTCATGAATATTGATAACATGATGAAACATAAAAAAGAAAACAAGATCATGACAAATAAAAAGGTAATATTAACAATATATTGAATGGGCTATACATGCAAAAGATAGCTTTATGCTTTAACAAGCACTATACGAAGTTAAAACATACTGCAATAGACCTGCATGTTGTGTTCATTAAGAAGAAAATAAATAAAGAAAAACCAAAAAGTGATAATGTGAATGAGAAAAATGATACAACTCAAGTGAGTTCTAACTTTCGGTAAACTTGGGGTTTTCTTTTACCACGATCAAAAAACATTTTGCGATGGACAGAGCAGCGTAGACGAAGGAGACAGAGATCGATGGCAAATGCACTGTCGACGGCGATGTAGCAGATGGATGACCAGACAGACGACTAGCAACAGACGGATGGAAAAGAAAAAAATAAGTTAGGGAATTGGGGAAAAAATTAAGTTAGGGATTTAGGGAAAATGATTTGGGGGAATAAGGGTTTCGGGTCAGCTATCAAAATGACACCATTTCAATAAAAATTAAAAAATATTTGCGGCGTTTATGGGCAAAATGTCGCTATTGCTTTACCTTTAGCGGAGTTTATGAGGAAAACACCATTATCGTTTTTTACATTTTGCGGCGTTTATGCAAAAAATGCCACTATTGCTTTATCTTTTACGGTGTTTATGGAAAAACGCCGCTAACGCTGCTCCCATTCGGTGTACCTTTGCGACACGTAGCATAAAACACCACTAAATATGTACTATTTACGGCGCTATTTCCACAAACACCACTATATAATGACTTATTGCGGCGTTTATGGGCAAAATGTCGCTATTGCTTTACCTTTAGCGGAGTTTATGAGGAAAACACCATTATCGTTTTTTACATTTTGCGGCGTTTATGCAAAAAATGCCACTATTGCTTTATCTTTACGGTGTTTATGGAAAAACGCCGCTAACGCTGCTCCCATTCGGTGTACCTTTGCGACACGTAGCATAAAACACCACTAAATATGTACTATTTACGGCGCTATTTCCACAAACACCACTATATAATGACTTATTGCGGCGTTTTTCGATTAACGCCACTAATGGTATATATTTTTGACGTTTTTCAATACAATCGTTGTTAAAAGTTCGACCTTTACGGTGTTTTCGGTCCAAACGCCACTAAAAGCTTAATTTGCTGTAGTGTAGTCTCTTACGTTATCATGTTGTAACATTTTAGTCACTGAGTCGTTAATTATCGTAAACAGTGTAATGGTAAACTAACATGACATGTTAAATTATCATTTGAGGTTAAATTATACAATTGGTCCCTATATTTTTTTCGTTTTGAGCAATTTAATTCTTTTCTTTTATGTTCTTTTAACTCTTTTTTTTCATTCTCTTTTGCTTTTCCCCCTGTTTTCCTCATTTTTCCATTTCTTTTAACGTAGTTTTTTTTATGTTTTCCATTTGTTAAAATTAATCCCTACATTTTTTTTGAACAATTTAATTTTTCTTTTATTTCTTTATTTGTTAAAGCCAAATATCTTTGATTACATACTCTTTGTGAAAACCCAGATATCGTTTTCGATCACTGCAAGATGAATAAAATAGATCCTATTGAATTAATCAATATCGATTCTTCTTCGATATATAATAGAACACCAAGCTAAATTCTACCAAAAACATTGATGAGAATCTTCACTGAGATCAGAAGGGTTAACCAAATTTATGAGAATCTTCATTGAAATACCAGGTCCAAGCAGTTTATAAAATCACCACAATAATCCATTTTTAGATCCTAATTTGTATAGCTTCAGCAATAATTGTAAAATATCAGAAACCCCAATTCACAGTTGGCTATAATAAGCAAAAGAAAAGATTAAAAAAATAATCTTTATTTTGGGTTTTCATTGAAGATCAAGACAAAATTGTTACCCTAAGCTGAAAACATATTAAAAACTAATCAAAAGAAAGATTAAACAGAACGTACAAGAAATACCCAATACCAAAATAAAAGTATAGGGACTAGTTTTAACAAATGAAAAATATAGAAAAACTATGTTAAAAGAAATGGAGAAGGGAGGAAAATATAGGGAGAAGTAGAAGAGAATGGAAAATTAAAAAAAAAAAGAGTTAAAAATATAAAAGAAAAAATTAAATTGCTCAAAACGAAAAAAATATAGGGATCAATTGTATAATTAAACCTAAAATTTTCGTTTAAAATGATGATTTAACATGCAACGGCAGCTTACCGTTACACTATTAACGATAATTGATGGCTCAGTGACTAAGATGTTACTGTTATAGGCCCAATTTGCCCGGGCCCTTGAAAACCAAAATATAAAAAACAAAACAAAAAAATAATAAATCCTTTTACAGTCCTGTGACAGAAACAAAATTAAAACAGGCCCAAATACAAGCCTAATACCCGTTACCCCAAACAGAATACTCATCAGCCCACTTACACCCCAGTCCTAGACCCAAACACAAAAGGCCCAAAAGGCCCAAGACCAAACAGAACCAACAGTGGCCTAGGGTTTCGGAAACCCTAGGCGCCGCCTCAGCAGGAGCCCGAGTGTCGCGCGGCAATCTGCTCCTCGCACCTCATCAGCCCTTGTCCACGCCGCCTTCAACGCGCAAGTCGCCCCCATCGTCAGATCCGCGCCTTTCACCTGCACAAAAAAAGAAGGAACGCAGCAACAATGGCAAAACAGTGGCAAAAATCTTTTGTTTCCTTTTATTTTGTTATTTCGAAGGCTATAAAAGCCTTCCAAAATTTGTAAACAGAAGGGGGAAAAAAAGCAGAGGCAAAAAATATTTAAACAGATTCACGGGGGAGAGATACAGACAAACACACAAGAGAGAATAGACAAAGACACAAACAAATACGCAAACAGTTAAAGAGAAATAAATTATTTTTTTTTGTTACAAAGGTGATTCATATTCTGTTTTATTTTTATCATTTTATCATTTATTTTTTTTAGTTTCGTATATACTTTATTTTATAAAATAATATTGAAATAAAAGAAAGAGACGAAAGTTCGTACTTGAGAATCGCCGTGGGTGACGGCACGTGGGCGCGTGGTGCGTGAGATGAACTCTGGACCGGAAGTCCGACTTCAGGCCAAAAGCCAAAGGCCAGAGAAAAAAAATTTTAAGGGCTCTCTGTTTTTTTAAGTGGGTGTTTAAAATGTTTTTTTTTTGACAGATTCTTTGCTTATATAGCAAACAGAAAACGACGCCGTTTAGAGATGCAGATCCGCGTGTTGACCCACCCGGGGTAAAGATCGCGTGTTTTTCTTTGGATGGCCTAATTGCCATTTTTCAAACCCTCCCGATTTTTATTATTTTTAACTCCGTTTAATTTAAATTCTTTTTATTTTAATTTGACCCTAAAAGTTTGTTTTTATTTCAATTAAGTCCTCGGGCTCTCTAAAGGCTAAATCGGAACGACACCATTTTTAAAAAAAGGCTTAATTGCCACATTAGTCCCTGGGATTTAACGCGCGTTCGAATTTAATCCTTTTATATTTGTTTTTAATTGCTGTTTAACCCCTGTTTCTTTATTTGTTTTTAATTTTCTTATTTTATTTTATTTTATTTTAAATTATTTCAATTGTTTTATCATGTTAAATGTTTTATATTATTTTCCTATATCTATTAATTTATTAATAGTTTATATATATATTCTATATGTATTATTTTATATATATTTTTTTATTATTATATATTATTTTACTTAGTTTAATAATTTTTATATTATTTTATAATCTATATATTATTTATTATATTATGTTTTTTAATATATTATATAATATTATAGAATTATACATTTTTAATTTTGTTTTGTATAAAGCTTATTATATCATATAATTTATTTTTTTATATTATTTATTATATATATAATTTTTATGATTAGTATATTATGTATATATATATGTTTTTATTTAAAATTATTATATATATTATTTGCTAATTATTTTATTATCGCATATATAATTATTTTTTTATATTACATCATATATTATTTTTAACTAAAATTTATTTATATTGTATTCTATTTACATTATTTATATTATATATGTGTAATTTTATATATCTTTATTTAAAATCATTTTTTACATATTATATGTATATAATTTATTTATTTATTTATCATTTAATCTTACATGAAAATTTTCATATTTATTTTGTAATTTCTATTTTGATATCTATTATTTTATGAATATATTTTACTTGCCCATACCCTTTCATTTATTTATCTATGACTGCCATTGAGTAATTATTTTATTAGTTGTTATACCATATTATTATCTTCTTTATTATCTATATAAGTATGAAATGTCATTATTTCACAATTGCTTTTGATATTTATGAGATATTTTTATAAATCATCATTTTTTTTTAAAATAAAAGGTATTTTGCAAAATTCCTATATTTTATTTAAAGGTTTTTAAAATAAGGCAATGTTTAGGTATTTAGAAATTCGGGAAATAGTGCCCAATCGTGCTGGGTTGCAATTTTCCGTTTGGCTAAATAATTAAATACCCTTTTAATAAATTTCGTAAATTATGAGATGACTTTAATTACGAGGGTTTAAAAAATATCGTGTCCAATCGTGCTGGATGTGATGTTTATATTCTTTCGGAATAAAGAAATCTCAACTTTCAAATAAAAAAAACTTATTCTTGAGAATTCAAAATGTTGTATCCTAACTTATTGGGTGTGATGTTTTGTGTCTTGAGGTAAGAATTTTCTAAAATAAAGATGCACCTAGCTTCAAAGTTATAAAATGTTGTATCCTAACTTATTGGATGTGGTATTTTTATTTCTTTGAAATAGGTAAGTCTTGGTTTTACTTCTAATAAGGGATCTTATTTTAAACTTTTTAAATTTCAAACATTTGGACATGATTTTATCAATTAGGTACCAATTTTCTTCCTCATACGTAACCGACTCCCGAACCCGTTTTCTCGTTTTTCATAGACCAAAATCAAATGTTTTAAAATGAAACGTTTTACAAGGTGATCCAATCACACCTAAGTAAAAAAAAGGATTGGTGGTGACTCCCATTTTGTTTTTAAAATCGATCCCCATTTTTTAAACCGATTTTAAAAATGGTTTCGACAGCTTGGCGACTCCGCTGGGGACCAATAAGAGAGTCAAGCCGTAAAATCGATAGTTTCATGTCCTCCTGTTTGAATTTAAAAATTTTATTTAAAAATTATGATCCTTTTATTTGAATGTGATTCTATTTTTATAAAATATTTATGCATTACATTGCATGACCATTGCGGTCACACCCTTAAGTGGGAGTGAGAAGCTATACCTTCGTGAGGTTTTCACCTCCGCATGGGCTAGTGGATTGCTTCCGGAATACATCTGTACCTATGTCTTCATGAAGTTTTCACTTTCGCATGGCCATAGGGAAATGTATTCCCCTGAACTGAACTCGATCCATATGAGCCTATAATAGGTGAGGATTGAGGAATCTGCTGGTTCGGGTACCTCAACTTTAGAACTAAACCACATATAGTGAACCCTAAGAGCCCACCTTAGGAAGAACTATGTTAAACCCTAGTGGTCACCCAGATAGGTGTTTGTTTATTTCATTTACTTTATATTCCATGATACTAACTTGTTGTGTTTTATTCTTTTGTGCATATCATTTCATACTTTAAGAGGTATCGATTCATGGCCAGTTTCTAAGTTAGAAAGCTGGTTATGGAGAACGAATTCCTTGATAAAGTGGAAGACAATGCAGTCGTTAGTATATGGTCAGAGCAAAGGCAATTAGAGAAAGAGGGTCGTAGAATTTTACTGTCTTCTGATGTTGTTCCGATCAAAGCAGAATTGGATGCAAAGAAGATTGTACGACACCCTATGGCAAGGCGTGGTGTTGGAACTAAAGGGCAGAAGTTAACCAATCACTTCAGAGTAAGCGTAGGGAATAAGGATGGATACTTCTATTATTACAGCGTTTCTTTTTCATATAAAGATGGTCGCCCTGTGGATGGTAAGGGTGTCGGAAGGAAAGTGGACTGATGTGAGTGCATGAGACCTACAAAATGATTTGGATGGAAAGAATTTTTGCCTATGATGGTAAAAAAGGTTTATTTACTATAGGTCCGCTACCAAACTTCTCGGCTCCTCGTTGTGATCCAAACAACATTGTAAGGGATTTGATTCGTTGTGGAGAAATGAAAAGAATTCGTATTGATCCCCATTTGATATATTCAATGAGATGAACCAGAATAGACGCCTTTCACCTGTGGTTAGAGTTGAAAAAATGTTTGAACAGATACAATCTAAACTTCTTGGAGCTCTGCAGTTCTTTCTTTATTTGCTCCCTAATAGGAAAAATTCTGATCTTTATGGGCTATGGAAGCGGAAGAATCTTTCTGAGTATGGTATCATGACTCAGTATATGGTGCCAGCTAGGGTGTATGATAAATACTTTACAAATCTTTTTCTGAAGATCAATGCTAAGCTTTGAGGGTCTCTACATCACCATCGAAGCCATAATTTCGCGATTGAGTTAAAGTCAAGCCTGAAAGGTAAGATCGAAGAGTTAGAATCGGCATTGCATAGCTGTGAACTTCAGATTGAACTTCTTAAAACAAGAGAAGGGCGTTGGAAGGAAGAGCTTTACTATTCTCAAGATCAAGTTAGAAGTCGAGATTACCTCATGGGTGAAGCAATAGTTTAGATTCGGGAGGTAGCTGATCATCTACAGACTTTAGCATCACAGGCTGATACGTTGAGCATGAAGTATGAGTTGCAGTCTGATCGTAGTCAAGAGCTAGCTTCCTTGCTTGGGAAAGTCAAGACCTTAGGACTTAGGGCGAAAACATATGGTAGTCCGTTTTATGTAAAGGATTTTGTTTTCTAATAAAGTTTTCTAAAATGAAGTTGAATCAGAATCGATACATCTTTGCATTCATGCATTTGCATTACATTGCATCATTTGCATTAGACTTTTACAAAAGGACCCTAATTAGGTAAAAATTATCTCAGTTAACCTGGAAAACATAGAGCAAAGGTTGGAGAGAATAGAACAAATGCAAATACAGATGCAGGGGCAATTGACCAAGATTCAGCAAGAAATGCGAGAACAAATGTTAAAGTTCCAAAAGAATGTGATTAGCTAATTAACCCAGTTACTAGCCGAAAGACTTGGCCCAGCTGTCAATAGTGTGGATGATGAGGAAGACATCATTTATTCCCCAGCAGGTATCCCGACTCAACCAGACACGCATCTGCATGGGGAAGCCGTCATTATTGGACCCCGATGTCATACTTCGACCCTATTGAATTCTCCAATGGGTTCAGGTTTTAACCCGAGTGATGATCCAGCCAAACCGGTTACTTTGGTAGAAACAAAGGAAGGAGGAGAATAGACCTCAAAAGCCCTGAAGAAGAAGGAAAAGAAAACGAATAATGCCGGTAGGTATAACAAGAGCCATTCAAAGCCGACTGAAGGCTTGACCAAGGATGGTAGTTACCAGCAATCAGGTTTCCCCAAGGCAAAACTCTGAAAGGCTCCAATTTACGCCAATCCCCATGACGTATAAGGAGCTATATCAAAGTTTGTTTGACGCACACATGGTGTCTCCATTTTATCTGAAACCGTTGCAACATCCATTCCCAAAATGGTATAACAAGAACGCTCAATGTGACTACCATGCGGGAATAACGGGACATTCGATTGAAAACTGTACTACGTTTAAAAAATGGTCGAAAGGTTTTTAAAATGGGACTTGTGAAGTTCGACGATCCATCAAAACTTGATCACTTTAATGAGGTAGTGAATACGGTAATTGAAGGAGGAGACAAGAAAATTGCTATTCCTTGAAGAAATCAAAGAGGGAATCAAAGAACAAAGTTTCCAAACCCTTGTGTGCTTGGGAGTGTTTTGAATAATGAGATTGTGGAAGAAAGCCCTGTACTTTTAGGGCTAATTTAGAGTAATGTCCAAAACATGCTTGTTGTCTTGAGCCTAGAGGCAACAATAACCTTTTTGTGAAATAAGCTTATGTTCAAAATTTTATTTCAATAAAATGCATCTTTTTGAGTACATATTATTTTATTCTTTCTATTTTATACTGTACATTCTTTTTTTTTTCTAAAATAAAGATGCACCTAGCTTCAAAGTTATAAAATGTTGTATCCTAACTTACTGGATGTGGTATTTTTATTTCTTTGAAATAGGTAAGTCTTGGTTTTACTTCTAATAAGGGATCTTATTTTAAACTTTTTAAATTTCAAACATTTGGACATGATTTTATCAATTAGGTACCAATTTTTGGGCGTTATGAGGGTGCTAACCCTTCCTCATACGTAACCGACTCCCGAACCCGTTTTCTCGTTTTTCATAGACCAAAATCAAATATTTTAAAATGAAACGTTTTACAAGGTGATCCAATCACACCTAAGTAAAAAAAAGGATTGGTGGCGACTCCCATTTTGTTTTTAAAATCGATCCCCATTTTTAAACCGATTTTAAAATGGTTTCGACAGTTACAACATGATAACGTGACTAAAACGTAACATTTCAAACATAAGTAATTAAAATGTAACATGAGACAAACAAAAGTGACTATTTTGATAATTATAAAATAGATTTCCATTTCTCCATTTCTTTTAACATAGTTTTTCTATGTTTCCATTTGTTAAAACTAGTCCTTATACTTTTATTTTTTTGTACAATTTAATTTTTCTTTTTATTTCTTTTTTTTTCCTTTTCTTCTTTCCCTTTATTTTTCTCTCTTCTCATATTCTTCATTGCAGAAACATAATCTTTACCTACGAAATAAACCAAGTCCTTGTTTCTTTCACATTATTCTTAAATTGAATTTAACTCAAAATAGAATACCAATAATTCTTAATCAAATCTCGATTTGAATATAACCTTATTTTGAAACTAAAATTGGATCTAACTAATCAATATAAAAAACAATATCATTAGTCAAATCTAAACATAAACTGAATTCTTTATATTCAAAATAATTTTTTTCCGTTTCCAAATTTTTACAAAATCGTGTAAATTATTCCTTTCCTTTTCTTTTATCTTCTGATGAATAAAATTAAGCAAATGATAAAATTGATCTAAACCTTATTGGATATTCCCAAGCAAGCTTGATTGAAAGCCGAGCATGGATGAATCGAAGAGAGAAAAGGACCATGGAACTAAACTAGTTTAGGTAAATTTGAAGGTAAATTTCGTATTGTGGTTGCTTTAATCATTGAGAGTGTAGAGCTCGTTTGAAGAATTCGTGAAACAATATAATTTTGAGAGGATAGAATGTTGTAGGTAAGATAGATAAGGTGGTCGTGGAGGTTGGTTAGGAGGTTGAGGGAACGAGCTCAACAAACTTTGTTGATGGTGGATTGCCATAAGTCACGACTAGCGAGGTCTTGGAGTGAGGCGAGCTTGTGGACTAGGTTATTGAGAGATCCAAATTGATTCGTTAAAATAGTGATGGATGATGAAGGTTTGCAATTGTGGATAGAGAATATGAGAAGCAAGTTTTATTTTAGTTTAAGCTTTCGCCTTTTCTTTTTTCATAAATATAAAAAAGTTTTAACAAATGAAAAACATTGAAAAACTATGTTAAAGAAATGGAGTAGGGAGGAAAACAAAGGGAGAAGTAGAAGAGAATGAGAAATAAGGAAAAAAAGAAAAGAAAAGTTAAAAGAAAATAAATTACTCAAAATAAAAAAAATATGGGGACCAATTGTATAGCTTCACTTAAAATTTTTATTTGAAATGATAATTTAACGTGGCACGTCAGCTAACTGTTATACCGTTAACGACAATTAATTGCTCAATGACTAAAATGTTATAATATTATAACATAAGTGATTAAAACGTAATATTTCAAATATAAGTAACTAAAATATAACTTGAGGTAAATAAAAATGACTATTTTGATAATTTACCCTTGAATTTACAAGTCTAAAAAATTAGAGAATCTAAATTTAGAAAGAGTAGGGGGAGGTATGAACTAGTTAAAATTGATAACAAAAAAATAGATATATTCTTAGGAAGAATAAAGTTAAGAACGGGTGCTCTAAAGGATCGGCTACTAATGCGCCACATAGAAAAGGGAGGGTTGTTGGGGTTGCCATTTGCATTGGCATTGTTACGCTACTCTTTCAAATATTATTATATTCTCAAAATAACCACTTTTGAGCTTTGCTGAAACAAACAACGTAACCCAAAAAAGAAGCGAAGATGGCATCCTTTGCTCAAGCACCACCTGGTGACTCAAAGTCCGGCGAGAAGATTTTCAAGACCAAGTGTGCTCAGTGCCACACCGTCGAAAAAGCTGCCGGTCACAAACAAGGTTGCCCATGCCTCCTCTTTTCTTTCATTTTCATTTTCATTATCATTGTGATGCCATCCAAATTTGGATTACTTAAATATGTGGTAGGACCCAATCTGAACGGTCTGTTCGGAAGGCAATCGGGTACCGCTCCTGGTTATTCATACTCCGCTGCTAACAAGAGCATGGCTGTGATTTGGGGGGAGAATACTTTGTATGACTACCTTCTCAACCCTAAGAAGGTATTGCTGTACTCACTTCTTTCAAATCTCTTTTTTATTCTATCATATATATTACACGGATTCTGTCTAACTTTTGTTGGAGGAGTGCGATTTGATTCTTGCTTTGTTATAGTTGAGTGAAGTAATAGCCTAGTTTGAATTACTGACATTGAAAACCTATGGATGAGAATCCTATAGTAGTATACTCCATTTTTAAAATTTATTTTTTTCATATATTTGGACAAGCCTGTTGTTACTCATCATCAAGCACTTCCCTTTTTTGAGATTATGAAAAAGTTTTGGGTTCACTTGAGAAATTGACTTTTGTGTTCAATAGATTTTTTAAGCATGGGTATATTCAGCTACTAATAATATCACTGACATGGGCAAATTTTTTGTTTTCAGTACATCCCTGGAACAAAAATGGTTTTCCCTGGATTGAAGAAGCCGCAGGAACGTGCTGATCTCATTGCATATTTGAAGGAATCAACGGCTTCCTAAATGAGTTTACAAAATTCCCATTCCATTTTGCAGCCTTTAGAGAAATGATTCTTATAATAAAGTAGACATGCATGCTCTTTCTACAATGAGCATTCCTTCCCTTCCTGCCAAATTGTTACCCTTGAGAAGAGTTTGCCATTTCTGGCAAATCTAAGGCTTTTTCATTACTTCCTGAATTTCTGGTGATTTACCAGCATGCTAATTCATTGTTTTTTTTTTCTCGAACTTTTACATTGATTTACCATTTGCCACAAGTCTATTACACGAATTTTCAACATTTGGTTAAAGAATGAATAAACTTTTTCTTCAAAAAAAGAATTAATGAAGTTTTAAATTAAATTAATGTTTTTAAAATTAAAGGGTTAATAAGTTCGAAATTAGGATTAAACTATTTAGTTAATGTAGTTGTAAAATTATATTTATGTTAAATAATTACTAAATTTATATTTATGTTAAAACATGAATTGATACAAAAAAGTGAAAAAAGAAAAATAAACAATATACAAGAGTGAGTATTTGATACACTGACAGTATAATTTTTATTTATTTTACAAACAATTTTTTTAAAAAAATAACATGTGTTTGTGTTTTTTTTAGATATTTATTTTTTTAATATTTTATTATATTCTATAGGATATTTGTCGACTTCTTAATTATGCATGTGGAAACTTTACTAGCAATGTATAAAATATTTTCCTTATATATAAACGAAAATTATTTGCTGCATTGCCATTGAAGTTAAAAAACTTCACAAGCGAACCCCAAGTTGTTGCCTATTGGTCGGATGTTCATCTCTAAGAATAATTTGGGTTCGAATCACAATTGTACCAAAAAAAAAAAAACTTCACATGCTACCATATGTCCCAAGTGAAAATTAAAAAATAAAAAATAAATTAAAAAAGACACGTGTCATATACTAAACCTTACTTATGGAGTTAAAAAAACTCCCCTAACAATATAGGGTTAGTATTTGATAGACTGACAATGTTTTTTATTTATTTATTTCACAAGCGGTCTTACAAAATTGACATATGTTTTTTTTAATATTTTACTATACCCGTATAGGACATATATCAACCCCTAAACCTATTAGTAGAGTCTAAAAACTCTACTAACAATATACCAAATAATTTTTGTTATAAAATAAAAGAACAAAGAGAATGGGAGAGCAAAGAGGGAGTGTATTCATAATAAATGAATTTAAAGTAGAGATCTACTTCTAATGACTATTAGAATTTAAAGTACATCAAAATTTATCTTGATCTTGATGGACATCCACTTAATAAGATATTCATAATACTCCCCCTTGGATGTCCATTGGTAGATAATGTGCCTCCTTAAAACCTTATTAGGAAAAACCCTGTGGGAAAAAAACCTAATGAAGGAAAAAGAGTGCATAATCTTCTATTACAAGCTGGCTCGTTAAAAACCTTTACCAGGAAAACCCAATGGGACAAAACCTTGGTTAAGGAAAAAAGAGTACATCGCATATTTACTCCCCCTCATGAAAACATCACATAATATCTCATATTCTACGTATTTAATCTTAAATACTAAATGATTATTTGAATATATTTGCTAAGCATTTATATCACCATTTTTTTGAAAGTCATGAGTGAGGGAAAAATTGGGGGAAATATATTTTGATCTCTTCAGGGGTTTCAACAATAATCATAGCAAATTTTAATCATGATTCTTTTATAAAAACACAAATAGGTATTTTGGATCATTTTATAATCCTCCTTCAACTACTATTCACTAAGTCAAATTTACCATATATGTTCAAATTATTTCAATTCATATAAATGAACAATTTCCCGAGAATTTTAATATGCTTCTAACATTCTAAATCCTTCAAGGATTTTAATATAAACTTTACTATATAGTGAGTCATAAAAAGTTATAATAACAACCATTAGACACAAGTTAATCTTTTATGAATTGTTAGTTTAATAATACATCTAAAGGTTATTGTATCCACCATAAAAGAACATTATATCTTTTCATGATCTATGCCAGGACTTAGCAAAAAACTTTATATTTTTATTCTGTTTTTGCAAAAACTACTTCATTTGTACCCTCACTGGATCTATACCTTTAGATATTTGGACTACTGGTGTAAAAACTCCATAAATTTAATTGTACTTGAGTTACGTCTTTCTATTTTGAACAATTTATTCCATATCTATATTTCTCAATAAAATTTTCAAGATTCTCTTTTTATTTCATTATTTTAATCTTAGTTTCAGGTACCTGAATCTCGTCTGGAGTTTTAGTTATGTCTTGGGTTTCTTCTAGAGCACCCACCTCCACTATATGACCATCTAGATTTATTATTTTCTTTTATGAGAATTTTCATATTTAGAACTTGTAATGAGTTATCCTTGTTGAACTTTTAGTTAAAATTACTCTCCCCCTAACTCATTACAAGTTATTATTTCTCTCTCCCTAATGTTGGAAAAACTATCTGTAACAGCTCAATTTTTGGTCTAGTCGAAACAGTGGTTTTGGGACCACAAATCTGACGCAGTAAAATTTTTTTATTATATTTTTATGGTCTACAATTTTATGGAATGATTTCGTGAAAATTTCGTTCGAAAATTTTGACGTTTGGGCACTTAATTTAGTTAAAATGATTAAATTGCAAAAAGTGCAAAATGTGTGTTCTAGAAGCTAGAGGTGTCTAATTGCTATGAAACTTTAAATTGGGGGTCCTTAGATGATTAGACCATTATGCTTTAGTATGGACAAAAATGGATATGGTTAGTGAAAAATATCAAAGTTTAAGTGAAGGGCATTTTGGTCATTTGGTAAATAAAGCCAAAATAACTAAAATAAAAGATGTCATCTTCTTCAATTTCATCCCCATACCCGGAAATTAGAAGAGGAGACATAGATAGGGTTTGGCCAAGCTTCCAAGCTCGATTGTAAGTCCGTCCTTGTCCCGTTTTTAATGATTTTTACGTTTTTGTGAATGTTGTAACTTGATTTAGCTATTTCAAGGACTAATTTGAAAGAAAATAAAAGTCTAAATTTTTAACCATGATGAATATTTGTGTATTTTGATGTCTAATGGTAGATTATGTATGTTTGATGTTAGATAAACAACTTTTACTAAGTGATTTTTGATGAAAATGCCTAAAATGACCTATTTGTAAAAGTTACAAAATATGTAGTGAAAATGTGAATAAATGAAAAATGTAGGCTGCTATGAGCATGAAAAATATTCGGCTAGGCTTGGGTAATGAAGAAATCGAATGAAAGTCATTTTACAAGCCTAGGGACTAAAATGTAAAATGTCAAAAGTTTAGGGGCAAAAATGTAATTTTGCCATAATATGATTTTTGGGCTGAATTGAATAATGTGATGATTGAATGAGTTAAATTTGTTATTATAGATCAAGAAAAATGAAGTTCGGACCTAGACTGGGGGAAAAATAAAGTATTTGACGATTAGGTCAAATTCTAATATTTTTGTACCGAGGTAAGTTCGTATGTAAATAATGCATTGTTATATTTATATTTTAAACGCTTTAATATTGTATGAATTATGATTTACCCTTTGGATGTAATCGACAAAGTTTCGACAAGCGAGAAATTCCAGTTGAACCTCAGGAATAGATAGGATACAAATGTCATGACATTAGGGTTACTAAGATTACGTGTAAGACCATATCTGGGATATGGCATCGATATGAGACTTTGTGTAAGACCATAGCTGGGCTATTGGCATCGATACGAGATTTCATGTAAGACCATATCTGCAGGGGCGAAGCCAGAACAATTTTCTAGGGGGGCGGATAAAATTTTAATTTTTTATAGTTTATATCTTTATAATTTGTAAAGGATTAAATTGAATTTTTATAAATTTAGGGGGGCCAAAGTGCAATTTTAACTTTACTAATTTAAAATTTTTAAAAATTCTAAGGGCCTAAATAGCAATATTACATTTTAGGGGGGCCGGGGCCCATGCCAGCCCCCTGGCTTCGCCCCTGCATATCTGGGATATGGCATTGGTACAGTACTATGTATATGAGATTCCCGGGTATCCTTTAGTATTCCAAGTGGTTCAACGGAAAAATTTAACGGGAATGTCAAAGTTGTGAAAGACTATGGTCATGTTGTGAATTGGTACAGGTATGTACGTAAAACCCATAATTAATGAGCTCGATATGTGATGAACCCTCGGTAAGGTTGTGATTGAGTAACATATTACTATGGGATTTTAGTAACATTTATGTTAACTTACATTATGTTAATTGTATGTTAAATGTGTGGTTATGATGCTTATTATTTGCATAGGAACTTACTAAGCTTTATAGCTTACTCCCCTTCTTTTCCCTTGTCTTATAGTGTCGCCAAGCTAGCTCGGGGTTCAGAGATCGTCGGAGATCCACTCATACTATCAACAATTATTTTGGTACCAATGAACTAACATTTTGAGTTATGGCATGTATAGGGACTTGGTCATTTTGTTATGTGTCATAATTGATTTGGCCAAATATGTTTGTAACATCCTGAATAATTGGGTCTATGCATTTTATGTGTTTGGATGCTTAAAATATTAATTTGAGAATTTGAGGTACAATTGGGGCTCAAATTGGGCTGAGGCCTTGTTTTAAATATTTTGTTTAGACACTCTAAGGGCTTAAATTGAAGTTGTAGTAGTTTAATTGACATATTGGGCTCGTGGCCCGGCCCAGCCTAGAGCACAAAGAAGGTGAGCTATAAGTGGCGTCACTAGTGCATGAGGAAGACCCAAATTTTTGTTTGCTTGAAGCCCAAGTTATAGGGCTAGATTTCGACACTTAATTGAGTAAGGGGGGGACGGCACAAGGCTATTTTTTTGGGAATCTTATTATATTTATTTCATGTGGATAATAAGCAGATAAAGGCTATTATTTAGGATTTAGTCTTTAAGGATAATAAGCAGATAAAGGCTATTATTTAGGGATTTAGTCTTTAAGGATAATAAGCAGATAAAGGCTATTATTTAGGGATTTAGTCTTTAAGGATAATAAGCAGATAAATGCTATTTTTGAGGAGATAATGATTAAGATAAGGGAAAAGGGATAGGAGCTATCATGTGTGGCAAGTGTTGGCGAAAATCAATCTCTGCTAAAGGGAGGAATCAGTTTTCTATAAAAAGAGGGGTGTGCCAAATTTTGAAGCCTCTCTTTTATTTTCTTTTCTCATCTTCTTCCTCTCAAAAGCCGAAAATCACCATCTTCTTCACCCTTTCTTCCTCTCTAAAATTTCCTGGTTGGCCGAATCTTTTAACCTCTATTGTTATTCTTCTTTTAATCCCTAAAAGCTGAAATCACATCTCTATTATTCTATTCTTCTCCTTAATATTCATTGGCCGAATCTCTCTTAGCCATCTCTTCAATTCGTACATCTTCTAAAAGTCGAAATTCTTAGATCTCACTTCTGAAGTTACCGAATTCTCTTCAAAGGAGTTTGCTTGTGCCGAATCTTGAAGGAAACAATAGGTAAGTATTGATTTCGGGATTTCAATGTTCTTAGGCTTTTCAAAAGTCCTTAGTCGAATGGCTATTAGAAACTAATCTCTTATTTCACTCTTCTTTTCGGCATTCCGGGATTTGAAGAAGGAGGCCAATCGCATAGATCTCTAAGTTATAGAATCGTGTTACTTTCGAGATTTCAAGGTAAGAGGATTTGTTTATTTATATATATAAAATCGGGTAGAATACTAACCATGGCCGAATATAGGAGAGGCCTATTTTTCGTAATTGTTCCAGGCTTTTAAGCAAGGCTATAGATTGAGGATAATAGATCCCGATAGCAAGGACATCGACTAAGAACATTGGATTTCGCAATATCGGTGTGTAATTCTCCACACCATCTAGATCTGTTTGATTAGTATATAATTATAAGTCTTATATGTTTTGTTAAATGCGAAATCCCGGCATAATGACGGAAACCCAAAGAGGGTAAAAGCAAATCACCAAGTTAGTGAATGCTCGATTAAATGATTTAAGAATATTGATTATATGTGATTGCATGGGTTGGGTTGATGAAAGGAGGAAGTTATATGTTGTAGCGGTTTTTACCGTGATGATGCATGTAGCGGTTCCTCACCGTGATCTGTTGTAGCGCCTCGCCGTGATTCATTGTAGTGGCTACGCCATGATCTCGATGATGAGCAGTGCGATCGCCATCAAGCGCGCAGAAGTGTGGGTTGATTATAGAAATCCCCAATGGTGTGAATGGTTGGTACGGGGCGTGTAGCGGATGGACACCTAGGATATGGGTTGGGCTTTGCATATTATTTTTGTTACTTATATTTTGATTATTCATTTTATGGGGCTAAAGCCCAAATCTAATGGTGCATGAGGGTTGCACACTGAGTCTCGCGACTCACCCTTTAATTTTAACCATCTCGGGTGACACTTAAGGCATCGACCGGGCCGGGAGAGGAGAGCAAGGTGGCCATGCGACATGAGCTTTGAGAATTCAAACAAAAAGACTTAGTCTAATTTTTTTATTTTCATTTAATTAATGGGTTCAAATTTCCTTGTAATAAGGCCATGGGCCACTAGACTACCATTTATGTCTTGGGATTTTGTTGGGCTTTTATTCCTGGGTTTTAAGTTTTACGTTTTCAATTAAGTTAAGACCTACATGAAATTTCGGTTTTTATTTAAAATCTACCAAGATAATTGGTTACTTAATATTTTATACTTTAATGAATTATTAAGCTTTCGAAATAAAGGTGTAAACCTAGTAATTGTTTTCCAAAATGCGACATGTAATGTAAAATCTCTTAAGTGACATACCAGATTCGGTTGTAGCGTTTGGGCTGGGTTTGGGGTGCTACAATGTTGGCTTATATTGGTTGCAAGTTCATTTTGTAAATGTCCATTGAAATTGGCTATTGTTGGTATAAGCAATTTATATGATGAGGCCTTTCATGGATGTGAGAGTTTACTTGATATGAGTTGATAAGTATGTAATGTTTGCGTATGATAAATGGTAGTATGTGAATGATGTCTTGATGTCTTGGTTGTGGCTGATTTGATAGTATGTATATGCTTGAATTGGTGCTATGTTATATGGTGTAGGTGTAAGTATTAAAGGGTGGCAAAAAAGGCTTGGTAAATAGCCTTATTTTTGTCCACACGAGTAGACATACAAGCGTGACGGCCTACCCAACGGGCATGTGTTTCGGCCGTGTGTCCCCTGCACCTTAATTGTTGCAAAACAGAATGTCCAGAATTGAGCACATGGGCAGAGACACGGGCATGTGTCTCGACCGTATGTGCTACACGGCCTTGGACACGGGCGTGTGTCTCGGTCGTGTGAAGTCTGCACCTATTTTATGAAAAATTATGGAAATTAAATCGACCACACGGCCTAGCAGACGGGCGTGTGGCATGGCCATGTGGCGCAAGTCAGAGAGCACCTATTTTGAATACAGCCTGTAGCACGGGCGTGTCTAAGGGTCACACGGGCGTGTCCCTTGGACCACACGGGCGTGTGAGCCCTACATTTCGCAAAATTTTTCTATGTTTTGTAAAATTTTGTAAAGTTCTCGGTTTAGTCCCGAACCACTTCCAAAGCATGTATTGAGCCTCGTAGGCTCGTTTTAGGGACAATATGATTTTTTTTAAATTGGATGGAAATTTATGACTCAGAAATGTATGTTTGCTTGTGTTTATGTCCAGTAATGCCTCGTACCCTGTTCCAGCATTGAATACGGGTAAGGGGTGTTACATTTACTGGTATCAGAGCTACGATTTAGTCGATTCTCGGACTAACGTAGCGTGTGTAAGAGTCTAGCTGTACATGCCATATATGAACTGTGATAGTGTGATGACTCTTGACAATTTTAAACTATGTTTTCATATAGTAAATGGATCCCGACCGAGCTGTAGCTGATGAAGTAGAAAGTAATATGCCGGCTCCCGCTCAAGGGGCAGCGCCATCTAAAAGTAGACCTCCCACGGTTAGTCAGGGAGGAGGGGCTAGGGAAGCCTTCCTCCACATGATGAACCAGTGGTATTCGGAGTTTGTTCGAACAAATCTGAATGCTCAACATCCTCCACCCCCTCTTTATCCCTAATCGAATCTCATAGCTCCTCAAGGTATGGATTTGGTAAGACAAAATAAGCCTCCGGTCGATAAGATTCGAAAGCATGGGGTTGAGGAATTCAGGGCTAATGTAGATGATGACCCCGAGAGAGTCGAGTTCTGGCTTGAGAATACTATCAGGGTATTCGATGAGTTATCATGTACACCCGAATAATGCTTGAAATGTGCTATATCACTCCCGAGGGATTCAGCATATCATTGGTGGAAGACACTAGTATCTGTGGTACCGAGAGAGAGGGTTACATGGGAATTCTTTCAAGAGGAATTCCAAAAGAAATATATCAGCCAACGGCTCATCGATTAGAAACGTAAAGAATTTCTTGTGCTGAAACAGGGACGAATGTCGGTGGCAGAATATGAGCGAGAATTTGTCAGGCTCAGTAAGTATGCCCGAGAGTGTGTTTCCTCTGAGGCTATTATGTGTAAAAGGTTCGAAGATGGCTGAATGAGGACATCCAACTGTTAGTTGGAATCTTGGAATTAAAAGAATTTGTTGTATTGGTTGAACGAGCTTGCAAAGCCGAAGAGCTAAGCAAAGAGAAAAGAAAGGACGAGAGTGAGGTTAGAGATGCAAGAAAAAGGCCGATGAGTAAGTCATTTCAATCTCAGTCAAAGAAATCTAGAGAAATGAATTCTCGTTCAAATGTATCAGCTGGGTATTCGCACAGAGACAGCCGGAAACAACATTCAGGTTTTAAATATCAAGCTACTTCAATGGCAAGTGTGGGTAATGTTAGGTCAAACAGACCCGAATGTCAGTATTGTGGAAGAAGGCATCCCGACGAGTGTATGGTGAATGACCGAGCTTGTTTCAACTGTGGTATGGTGAATGACCGAGCTTTTTTCAAGTGTGGTTCTCAAGAGCATTTTATACGAGATTGCCCTGAGATGGCTGAGAAAGAACAATTTTTGTGTGCAAGGCCAAGTAATACTACCAATAGAGGTAGGCCACCGAGAAACACCGGGAATGAAACTAGCAGTAAAGGTGTGACAAAAGATTCAGCTGTGAGATCCAAAGCTAGAGCACCTGCTAGAGCTTATGCCATACGTGCGCGTGAGGATGCGTCATCTCCCGACGTGATTACTGGTACATTTTCTCTTTATGATACTAATGTTATTGCATTGATCAATCCTGGATCGACTCATTTTTATGTTTGTATGCATTTGGTATCTAGAAAGAGTTTGCCTGTTGAGTTTACTGAGTTTGTAATTAAAGTATCAAACCCCTTAGGCAAATATGTGCTAGTTGATAAATTTTGCAAGAATTGTCACCTTGATGATTCGAGGTCACTGTTTTTCGGCTGATTTAATGTTGTTGCCATTTGATGAGTTTGACGTTATTTTGGGTATGGATTGGTTAACACTGCATGATGCGGTAGTAAATTGTAGACTAAAAACTATTGAATTGAAATGTTAAAATGGTGAGGTTCTTTGGGTTGAAACCGATGAGTCAAGTGAATTACCCGTTGTGATTTTGTCTATAGCTGCTCAGAGATACCTAAGAAAGGGTTGTGAAGCTTATCTTACTTACGTGTTGAATACGAAGATGTCAGAATTGAAACTTGAATCAGTGCCAGTAGTTAGTGAATATCTGGATGTTTTTCCTGAAGAGTTGCTTGGGTTGCCACCGATTAGAGAAGTTGAGTTTGGTATTGATTTAGTGCCAGGGACTTCACCGATATCGATTGCTCTGTATAGAATGGCTCCAACTGAGTTAAAGGAATTGAAGTCTCAGTTACAAGAATTGACAGATAAGGGTTTTGTGAGACTGAGTTCTTCACCATGGGGTGCACCGGTATTATTTGTCAAGAACAAAAATGGATCTATGAGACTTTGTATCAATTACCGACAGCTTAACAAGGTGACTATAAATAAAAAGTATCCTTTGCCAAGAATTGATGACTTGTTTGATCAGTTGAAAGGAGCAACGGTATTCTCTAAGGTTGATTTGAGATCCGGCTACTATCAGTTGAGAGTTAAAGAGTCAGATGTGCCGAAAACTGCTTTCAGGACAAGGTACGGGCATTATGAATTTCTTGTTATGCCTTTTGGATTAACTAATGCCCCTGCAATTTTTATGAATTGATGAATCGAATTTTCCGACTGTACTTAGATAAGTTTGTAGTTGTGTTCATCGATGACATTTTGATTTATTATCGGGATGAGTTAAAGCATGCCGAACATTTAAGAATTGTGTTGCAGACCTTCAGAGATAAGAAATTGTTTGCTAAGTTCAGCAAAAGTGAGTTTTGGCTCCGAGAAGTCGGATTTTTGGGACACATTATTTCTGGAGATGGTATTCGGGTTGATCCGAGTAAGATTTCAGCAATTGTTGATTGGAAACCGCCGAGAAATGTATCGGAAGTTAGAAGCTTTTTGGGCTTAGCCGGTTATTATCGATGATTTGTTAAGGGTTTTTTGATGATAGCTACTCCTATGACTAAGCTGTTGCAAAAGGATGTTAAGTTTGAATGGTCAGAAAAATGTCTGCAAAGCTTTGAGAAGTTGAAAACATTATTGATTGAGGCGCCGGTTTTAGTGCAACCTGAACTGGGAAAAGAGTTGGTAATTTATAGTGACGCGTCACTGAATGGATTAGGATGTGTGTTGATGCAAGAAGGCAAAGTGATAGCTTATGCCTCGAGATAGTTGAAACCGCATGAGAAGAATTATCCGACGCACGATTTGGAATTGGCCGCCATTGTTTTTGCTTTGAAAATTTGGCGTCATCACTTGTACGGTGAGAAATGCCACATCTATACCGATCATAAAATTTTAAAGTATTTGATGACTCAAAAAGATCTAAATTTACGGTAACGGAGATGGCTCGAGCTACTAAAAGATTATGAGCTAGTGATTGACTACCATCCCGGAAAGCCGAATGTAGTCGCAGATGCTTTGAGCAGGAAGTCCTTATTTGTTTTGAGAGCTATGAGTACGAGATTGACTTTGTCTAATGATGGTTCAATTTTGGCCAAGTTGAGAGCTAGACCGATATTTCTTCAGCGGATTTGTGAAGCTCAGAAAAGTGATAGTGAATTACAAGCTAAAAGAGCTCAGTGTGAATCTGGTAATGATTCAGACTTTCAGATCGGTTCGGATGATTGTTTGATGTTCCGAGATAGAATATGTGTACCGAAAAATGATGAACTTATTCAGAAGATTTTACACGAGGCACACAGTGGTTGCTTATCAGTTCATCCGGGTAGTACAAAAATGTATAATGATTTAAAGAAATGGTATTGGTGGTTAGGTATGAAACGAGATATTTTGGAGTTTGTTTCAAGATGCTTAGTTTGTCAACAAGTAAAGGCTGAACGCCAAGTACCTTCTGGCTTACTTCAACCAGTGATGGTATCCGAGTGGAAATGAGACAAAATTACGATGGATCTCGTAACGGGTTTGCCTTTGAATCCGAAAAAGGAAGATGTCGTTTGGGTCATTATCGATAGACTGACGAAATCGGCTCATTTTATACCGGTACGTACCGATTACTCACTTGAAAAACTAGCTGAATTGTACATTGCTGAAATTATAAGATTGCACGGAATGCCTATTTCTATTATCTCGGATAGAGGTCCGAGGTTTACTTCGCATTTTTGGAAAAATTTGCAAGAAGCTTTGGGTACAAAGTTGAACTTTAGTACTGCATGTCATCCGCAAACTGACAGCTAATCAGAGAGAACAATTCAGGTTCTCGAAGATATGCTTCGTTGTTGTGTTTTAGAATTCGAAGGTAGTTGGGAAAAATATCTACCTTTAGTCAAATTTGCTTATAACAACAGTTTTCAGTCGAGTATAAAGATGGCACCGTATGAGGCATTGTATGGCCGCAAGTGTCGAACTCCGTTGTATTGGACAGAGCTCAGTGAGAAATAGATTCATGGGGTTGATTTGGTTAAGGAGACCGAAGAGAAAGTGAAAGTAATCCGTGCCTGTTTGAAAATAGCTTCAGATTGACAGAAATCCTACGCGGATTTGAAGAGAAAAGAGATCGAATTTCAGATTGGTGATAAAGTATTCCTGAAAGTATCTCCGTGGAAAAAGATCCTGAGATTTGGCCGTAAAGGCAAGTTTAAAGTTATTGATAGAATAGGGCCAGTGGCATATCGGTGAGCTTTACCGACAGAGTTGGAAAGGATCCATAACGTGTTTCATGTGTCTATGTTACGCCGTTGCAGATCAGACCCTTCACAGGTGATTTCTCCGACAGAGGTCGAGATTCGACCCGATATGACTTATGGTGAAGAATCGATAAAGATTTTGGCTCAGGAAGTTAAACAGTTGATAAATAAAAGTATAGCCCTAGCGAAAGTTTTATGGCAAAGACATGGGGTCGAAGAGGCTACGTGGGAACTTGAGGAAGCTATGCGAAAACAGTACCCAAACTTATTTTCTGGTAAGATTTTCGGGGAGAAAATCCCTAAGGGGGGAGAGTTATAATAGCCCGATTTTGAGTCTAGTCAGAACAGTGGTTTTGGGACCACAAATTCGATGCAGTAAAATTTGTTTTTATTATATTTTTATGGTCTACAGTTTTATGGAATGATTTCGTGAAAATTTCGTTCGAAAATTTTGACGTTTGAGCACTTAATTTAGTTAAAAGGACTAAATTTCAAAAAGTGCAAAATGTGTGTTCTAGAAGCTAGAGGTGTCTAATTGCTATGAAACTTTAAATTGGAGGTCCGTAGATGATAATTAGACCATTATGCTTTATTATGGACAAAAATGGACATGGTTAGTGAAAAATATCAAAGTTTAAGTGAAGGGCATTTTAGAAATTTGGTAAATAAAGCCAAAATAACTAAAATAAAAGATGTCATCTTCTTCAATTTCATCCCCATAGCCGAAAATTAGAAGAGGAGACATAGCTAGGGTTTGGCCAAGCTTCCAAGCTCGATTGTAAGTCCGTATTTGTCCCGTTTTTAATGATTTTTACGTTTTTGTGAATGTTGTAACTTGATTTAGATAATTCAAGGACTAATTTGAAAGAAAATCAAAGTCTAAATTTTTACCCATGATGAATATTTGTGTATTCTGAAGTCTAATGGTAGATTATGTATGTTTGATGTTAGATAAACAACTCTTACTAAGTGATTTTTGATGAAAATGCCTAAAAGGACCTACTTGTAAAAGTTACAAAATATGTAGTGAAAATGTGAATAAATGAAAAATGTAGGCTTCTATGAGCATGAATAAGATTCAGCTAGGCTTGGGTAATGAAGAAATCGAATGAAAGTCATTTTACGAGCCTAGGGACTAAAATGTAAAATGTCAAAAGTTTAGGGGCAAAAATGTAATTTTTCCATAATATGATTTTTGGGCTGAATTGAATAATGTGATGACTGAATGAGTTAAATTTGTTATTATAGATCAAGAAAAATGAAGTTCGGACCTAGACCGGGGGAAAAACAAAGTATTTGACGATTAGGTCAAATTCTACTATTGTTGTACCTAGGTAAGTTCTTATGTAAATAATGCATTGTTATATTTATATTTTAAACGCTTTAATATTGTATGAATTATGATTTACCCTTTGGATGTAATCGACAAAGTTTCGACAAGCGAGAAATTCCGGTTGAACCTCAGGAATAGATAGGATACAAATGTCATGACATTAGGGTTACTAAGATTACGTGTAAGACCATATCTGGGATATGGCATCGATATGAAACTTCGTGTAAGACCATAGCTGGGCTATTGGCATCGATACGAGATTTAATGTAAGACCATATTTGGGATATGGCATTGGTACGGTACTGTGTATACGAGATTCCCGAGTATCCTTTAGTATTCCAAGTGGTTCAACGGAAAAATTTAACGGGAATGTCAATATTGTGAAAGACTATGGTCATGTTGTGAATTGGTACAAGTATGTATGTAAAACCCATAATTAATGAGCTCGATATGTGATGAACCCTCGGTAAGGTTGTGATTGAGTAAGATATTACTATGGGATTTTAGTAACATTTATGTTAACTTACATTATGTTAATTGTATGTTAAATGTGTGGTTATGATGCTTATTATTTGCATAGGAACTTACTAAGCTTTATAGGTCACTCCTCTTCTTTTCCCTTGTCTTATAGTTTCACCAAGCTAGCTCGGGGTTCGGAGATCGTCGGAGATCCACTCATACTATCAACAATTATTTTGGTACCAATGAACTAACATTTTGAGTTATGGCATGTATAGGGGACTTGGTCATTTTGTTATGTGTCATAATTTATTTGGCCAAATATGTTGGCTTATATTGGTTGCAAGTTCATTTTGTAAATGGTCATTGAAATTGGCTAATGTTGGTATAAGCAATTTATATGATGAGGCCTTTCATGGATGTGAGAGTTTACTTGATATGAGTTGATAAGTATGTAATGTTTGCGTATGATAGATGGTAGTATGTGAATGATGTCTTGATGTCTTGGTTGTGGCTGATTTGATTGTATGTATATGCTTAAATTGGTGCTATGTTATATGGTGTAGGTGTGAGTATTAAAGGGTGGCAAAATGGCTTGGTAAATAGCCTTATTTTTGTCCACACGGGTAGACACACAGGCGTGACCGCCTACCCTACGGGCATGTGTTTCGGCCGTATATCCTCTGCACCTTAATTGTTGCAAAACAGAATGTCCAGAATTGAGCACACGGGAAGAGACACGGGCGTGTGTCTCGGCCGTGTGAATTCTGCAGCTATTTTATGAAAAATTATGGAAATTAAATCGACCACACGGCCTAGCACACGGACGTGTGGCACGGCCGTGTGGCACAAGTCAGAGAGCACCCTATTTTGAACACGGCCTGTAGCACGGGCGCGTCTAAGGGTCACACGGGCGTGTCCCTTGGACCACACGGGCGTGTGAACCCTACATCTAGAAAAAAATATATAAGTTTTGTAAAATTTTCTAAAGTTCTCGGTTTAGTCCTGCAACACCCCTAACCCGTATCAGTCGCCGAAATAGGGTTACGAGGCATTTCTAAACAAAGCACAACATCCGAACAATTATATATGTACACATGAACGAGTCTCTTAAATCAATCAAATTTTAAATTATGAAGCTAACATAAACTCTTTACGAATCATTCCATATTATATAACGGACATATATGTAGTCACATAAATCATAAGCAAAAATATCAAATAAATCAAAATCATATATCATTTTGACCTTATCATAATCGGCACATCACGCATTTTCATTCAATTTACCTAAACTTGACCGAATTTAATATAAGTATCATTATACTTCTATATACTACTTAATCATTAAAGCCCCAATAACAAAACCAATTTACTTAATACACACATATCCTTCTTGTTTTATTATAACACAAGTTACTATTCAAATTGTCAAAACCCAAATACAAGGGCTGAATATGAACATGCTAAATTCATATGTTTTAGTAAATGTCCATTTTCATATTACTAAATCACATCACACGCATATAATTTTGCATAGTACCAAACCAAAATATATCAATCCATAATTTGCATTTTATAACAAGCTCATCACAAGTATATATATAACATGACCGAATTTAACTAGGCTTAAAACATCAATCATAACTAGTTCATTATGTACTTATCAAACACTTATTAACTAAACCATATATTCATCCCATATCATCAAAATTATGCCAACACATCACATAAATTCTTGGTTCATTCTCCATGGCCGAATATCAAACAATTTGTAACCATTACTTAGATTTAATATCATAGCCAAAACACCTTCATTAATCACATATGTCTTTAATATTTTTACCAAAATAAACTCATTCAATATCAAACATACTAAACCTCAAACATTAGTAAACCATATCAACTTCATTTCATCTATATGCCATAACCGAGCTCACTTAAATACCAAATCACATAACAATACCTTAACAAAGCATATCAAACAAGATTCACATATATTTACTTATAAATAAACCATAACCGAAACACCAAGACCAAACCAAACATATCACACATATCATATATATATATATGACACTTAACCGAAATTAACTAAGCTTGAATATCATTCCTAGCCATTTTTGCATGGCTTAAATATATACATACCCAAAATCAAACATAACACAAACTAGCCTATACATGCCACAGGATTAAGTTCAACTTTATAAAAGTACTGAAACAGTCGATAGTGTGATAGACTTCTCTGACGATCCCCGAGCTCGTAACTAGCTTCCAAAATCTATAAAATAGAAAGCAAACATACACACAGTAAGCTTTCACAGCTTAGTAAGTCATAAGCAAATATGTATATCAACGATTGCATATTAACATTATGTTAATAAGGTCGAATACACATATTTTCAAATACAAAGTTATCAATTACTACTAAGGTCACATTTTAATTTCACATACATATACCATATGGTCGAACATGAACAATCATATACACATATATATTTTCCATTTGCATCATACATAATTTATATCTCATTTCAAGTAATCAACTTACCTTATTTTTCATATAAACAATTAACTAACACATACTTGAACCTTTTAATTTGATTTCACATTTGGTCTTTACTTAACATTGCCCGTTGAACCGTTCGGAATTAAAAAGGATACTCAGATAGTCAAACATCTCGTACAATGCCAACGTCCCAGAAGTGGTCTTACATGTAATCACATATCGATGCCATTGTCCCAGATAGGGTCTTACATGAATCAAATACGATGCCAATGTCCCAGACATGGTCTTACACGTAAATCACAAGTCGATGCCAACGTCTCAGACGTGGTCTTACACGATAACACATAATGGAATCCTATGTCATGACATATGTATCCTAACTATTCCTAAGGTTCGTACGGAGCTTTCGGACGTCGTAACTCGATCGAATTGAATTACTAAATGATTCCTTCATGTTTATACACATTCGGCTACCACATATATATATCCATAAATTCAATTCAACATTTACTATTCGTATATATTTTCAAAATTAATGACATTTATTTGCTTATAAACTTACCTCGGACAACGAAAATCGGAACAGGACGATTATTCGACAACTTTGGTTTTCCCCCGATCCAAATCCGATTTATTTAGTTCTTGATCTAAACATATTCAAATTAAACACAATCAAACATAATTCCATTCAATTTAATCCAAAAACACATAAATGGGCAAATTACCATTTTTCCCCTGACATTTAACACTTTTTACAATTTAGTCCAAATTGCACAAAACACAAAACATACAAAATTTTAACACATCATGCTTAGGCCGAATGTTACCCATGCTCATACAAGTCCATACATTTCATTTATTTCACATTTTAGTCCCTCAATTTATTATTTTTACAATTTAGCCCCAATTACTCAAATTCATCAAAAATTCCAATACAAAACATATTAATCCAAAACATATCTTTCATAATTCATCAACTAACATCACAAAACTCACAAACTCATCAATGGGAAAACTCAAAATATTCATCAAATTCAAAAATTACAACATGGGGTTTGTAGATTTCATAGCAACAATCTTAAAAACGTAAAAATTATCAAAAACCGAACAAAAATGAACCTTGAATTAAGCTTGATAGTAGCTGAAACCTAAAAAGCCATGGATGATTTTCTTTCTTTGATATATTCGGCCAACAAAGATGATAATGGCTTTAATGTATGCTTTTGTTTTATTTAATTATCATATAATTATTCATTTCCATTTTTAACCTTTATAATTTTATTCCATTTCCACTAACTCATGTCCAAAAGTGTCCATGCATAAATTAAATGGTCTAATTGCATCATAAGTACCTCATGCTTTAAAGACAACAACAATTCAGCCCTTACATATTTAACTGTCAACTTTTTCATCTTACGCGGTTAAGCACTTTTTATTAAATCGGCACTCAAACAACAAAATTAAAACACGAAAATTTCATGGATTTGAATTCACACATATTAAACACAGAAAATAATTTTTAAATATTTTTCTGACTCAGATTCATGGTCCCGAAACCACCATTCCGATTATGGTCAAAACCAGACTGTTACAATTCTTCCCCCTTAGGGATTTTCGTCCCCGAAAATCTTACCGGTGAATAGGTTTGGGTAACGTTCTCTCATAGCATCTTCGGGGTCCCACGTGGATTCTTCAACCCCGTGTCGATGCCATAAGACTGTCACTAAAGAGATTTTCTTATTCCTTAATTCTTTCACATCGTGATCTAAAATCTGAATCGGTTCTTCCTAGTGGGTCAAATCGGATCGAATTTCAACCTCAGTTGGAGATATCACATGTGATGGATCGGATCGGTACCATCGAAGCATTGAAACATGGAATACATTATGGATCTTTTCTAACTCAGATGGTAACTATAACCTGTAAGCAACCGGCCCGATACGCTCTATAATCTCATACAACCCAATATATCTCGGACTTAACTTGCCTTTACGACCAAATCTGAGTATCTTCTTCCACGACGAGACTTTCAAAAAAACTTTGTCCCCGATCTAAAACTCAATATCTTTACGTTTTAAATCTGCGTATGACTTTTGACGATCTGATGCAGCTTTCAGACTATCGCGAATCACTTTCACTTTCTGTTTAGTCTCTTTGGTCAAATCGACCCCGTGTATCTTACTTTCACTGAGCTCAGTCCAATACAAAGGTGTTCGACATTTACGACCGTAAAAAGCCTCTTAAGGTGCCATTTTGATACTCGATTGAAAGCTATTATTATATGAAAATCCAATCAGTGGCAAGTATCATTCCCATGTACCTTCAAACTCAAGAATACAATATCTCAACATATCTTCGAGTATCTGAATGATTCATTCGGACTGACCATCTGTCTGCGGATGGAAAGCAGTGCTAAAGTGTAGTTTCGTACCTAATGCATCTTGTAGTTTCTTCCAAAACTGCGATGTGAACCTCGGATCTCTATCCGAAATAATAGAAATAGGTACTCCGTGCAATCTCACAATTTGAGAAATATACAATTCAGGAAGTTTATCAAGCGAATAATCTATGCGAACCGGAACAAAATGAGTCGATTTAGTCAATTTATCCACAATAACCCAGATTGCATCTTTCTTACTCAGTGACAAAGGTAAACCCGATACAAAATCCATCATAACTCTGTCCCATTTCCACTCGGGTATCATAATCGGTTGAAGTAACCCAGAAGGTACCTGATGCTCAGCTTTGACTTGTTGATAGATTAAACATTTTGAAACAAAGTCAGAGATGTCTCGTTTCATACCAGGCCACCAGTAAAGTTTTTTCAAATCATTATACATTTTTGTACTACCCGGATGAACAGATAACCGACTGCTATAAGCTTCATTCAAAATCATCTGAATCAATTATGAATTTCTCGAAACACATATTCGGTCTCTGAACCTCAAACAACCCTCAACATCAACTCGGAACTCTGAATCAGTATTCGTATCACATTGAGCCCGTTTTGCTATCAATTCATTATCAACTTTTTAAGCTTCACAAATCTGCTGAATAAATAACGATTTAGCTTTCAACTCAGCTACAAGTGAACCGTCATTGGATAGAGCCAATTGAGTATTCATGGCACGTAGAGCAAACAATGATTTTTGACTCAAAGCATCAGCAACAACATTGGCTTTTTCCGGATGGTAGTCAATTACAAGCTTGTAATATTTTAGCAACTCTAACCATCTTCGCTGTCGTAGATTCAGATCTTTCTGAGTCATCAAATATTTCAAGCTTTTGTGATCAGAATAAATGTGACATTTCTCACCGAACAGATAGTGGCGCCATATCTTCAATGCAAATACAATAGCTGCCAATTCCAGATCATGTGTGTAACACCCCAAACCCGGTCTATGCGTTAAGACCAAATTTGACATGTCACACGGAAAGGAATATACATCTAGTCTTTTTAAAGATTTTAAGAAATCGGATTTTCCAAAACATCTTGACGTGAAGTTTATTGAAAACTAAGGTTGATTGATAACTCAAACAATTTGAGTCGTAAGAATTTATAAATTGAAACTTACAAGAAGTTAAAATAATATTTCGAGAAAATTTAATAGAGTTCAAAATAATTTTGAAAACAAAATTTTGAAGAACGTCGTTAATGCACAATTTTATGAGTAAAAATATTTAAGAATGAAAACCCTTTTTGCATATTTATTTTAAGAAAAACATTTATTTTTATTTTTAGAAAAGAAACCCCACATAAGTATTTAAAGCGTATTATAATATCCATCCACAAGTAAAACATCCATAAAAATTTAACCAGAGGCCTTATTACAGCTTAACTTAAATAGTAAAAATAATAAAAGTACTTAAAAAGAAATCCAGAATGTAAATAACCCATTATTCGTAGTATGGCCTCCACTGAGTCGTCCCCGGCCCAAGTCTCCATCACTGATCATTACCTGAGGAGGGTAAGGAAAACAGGGGTGAGTTACTTAGAACTCAGTTTGTAATTCACTTACCACTTTCACTGGGCCAAAATTCAATTAAGCATTTATTGGGCCAAAGCCCATTACAATCATAGCATTATATCATAAATATAACATGCATGTGTTATGCAATTTCCCAACCAAACCTAGTTTTTCATCTGCTACACACCACCCGTACCAACCAACACACCTGTGGGGAGCTTTAGTCACCCACCCCGCCAACACACCAAACTGGGCATTAAGCCATATATCAAACTGGGCATTAAGCCATATATCAAACTAGGCATTAAGCCATATATCAATTTGTGGACAAGCCACCAGAATTTTGTAGCAAAGCTACCAGAACTTCTCTTCGTCAAATATCCCAACCCATGCAAATCATGTATAAATTATGTACATTCAATTACTACAATCCATTCCTATAATTATTACAAACATATGGCCCAATATAAAAATTCTCACAATCTGGCCCATACCACATTTTGGCTCATGCAACCAATATCACATTTGGCCCATAAATCAAGTATCACATTTGGCCCATAAATCAAGTATCACATTTGGCCCATTTATCACATATCACATATGGCCCATTCAGTCACTTTTATCGATTTATCCCATTAAGGGCAAATTCCGTAATTTTCAAGGTCTTAATACCGATTTCATAGTTTTTACCATTAAAATGATAAAAATACTATTTTACCCGATTTCACTAACTTGTGATTTAATCCAACGATTAATACAATATAGTTATCCAACCCACGAGATATGGTGTGAGATTACACACACGATTACATGTGAGCACTACACTTTCTTGATCGTCAACACCTAGAATATTTTTAACGCTCGATTAGATCATTAACACTTATAGTAATTTATTCTAAGATAAACGGTCTATGATTTTTACCCTCGGAATCGCGAATAACTACAATTTGTCGATTTTCCCCGGTTGACGGTCCACAACCTGTTGGAAAACCACGAACAGCTAATGGCTCCGAACTGCGAATAACCTGAATAATTGATTTTCACTAGAGGAGGGTCCACAACCAGGTGGAAAGTCTCGAATTGCCGAAACGGACCTTCGTTTGAATCTAGGAGTTGAGAACGCCAAACCACTCCTTTTGGAATCACCACTAGATTTCCCTTTCAAAACGTCACTACGGGCCTCCATTCATTAGATCTTTAGTAAATCGATAATATACTAAAGTATGGACTTAAAGAAATGATATAGCTAGGCTTACCACGATGTTCTGAGTGATCCCCAAAAGAATCCCTATATAAAATTTTTGGTTACTTCATTCCAAATTGATAATCATTTTGATAATATTGAGGGTGATCATGAAATCCATGAAGAATTCTCTTTACCTTGAAGGTTTTTGATCCAAACTCTAATGATTTCGAGATAACTTCGAGGAGATGGTGATTCGGTCCTCCACTATTTCACTAAAATAAAACGAAAAGAGATTGTTTAAGAAAATTAACGATTATTTCGATTAAAAAAAACTCTCCTAAGCCAACCTATGGATTCAGCCAAAAGCAACAAATAACAAAATAGAAACCAATGAAGAGAATTCTTACCGATTGTCCAAAGTTTGAATAGAAGAAATGATTGAGAAGAAATATATGAGAATTGGAAGATTCGGCTATGAAGATGATTATTAACCTTCGGTCATGATGAAAGATTTTGGAGGAGAAGAAAAAAAAATGTTTAAAAAGTTCTTTGCAAGAAGGAAGGAAGGAGAAAAAGAATTAAAAGAAAGAGAGTGTTTATGTATCGATTTTCAATGATGGAAGATGAACAAAGAAAGGGTCTTGCGGTTGGTGAATAATCGGCCAAATGGAAGACAAAGAAAATGTCACTCAAAGACTATATGATTTCGGCACAAAGAGGAATAAAGTTTAGGGAGAAAAGATGATATCAAAATGGTCACAAAGATGAAATGGCCAAAAGAAAACAAAAAACTTTACCTTTTTCTTATGACAAAATTCGGCTAGAAGGAAGAGTTTGGAGAGAATTTTTGATACACATGATGTTAAGAAATTGACCAAAACTAACTCTTAATCCTAACCAAACTACTAACAACATTCGGCCACTCTCCCTAGCCCCAAAAATCGTCCATGTTCAAGCTAAAAAGGGGTCAACATTTGCCAACTTTACTTTCCATAGCACATTCCTCAATTTAAGCCACTTGTTCCCCTACATACCTTATCCTATTGATTCCTTTCCCTATGTTCAATTCTTGCCTTAATCCATTAGCCACCTTGCCAAAAACTAAAAGTCCAACCTTCCAAAAATAAAGCTTGGCCGACACATGCTAGATGAGTGCAAAAATTTAAGTCACAAAAATGTATACCATGGGATTCAAACCTCTCCCCTCAAGACAATACATATGGCGCATATCCTCTTAACCATTAGCTCACTTATGTTAGTTACTTACTCAAAAATTTCCATATGTTACAAATCCATCGACTCTCTCTCTTTAAAGTACCAAATGCTAAAAATTTTCACTAGGTCCAAATAGATCCCAAGCCTTCTCGGGACCTCTTCAACAAACAAAATTAATAATCTAACATGCTTAATCACCAATTTAATGTAACACATACAAAACTCAAATTTTAGGATGTTACATGTGTCGGATAGTTCTTTTCGTGCAGCTTTAACTGTCTCGAGGCATAAGCTATGACTTTGCCTTCCTGCATTAAAACACAGCCCAGACCACTCAAAGATGCATCACTAAAAATGACAAATTCTTTACCCGATTCTAGCTGAACTAGCACTGGAGCTTCGGTCAACAAGGTTTTCAACTGTTCAAAACTTTTCTGGCACTTTTCTGACCACTCGAACTTAACATCTTTCTGAAGTAGTCGCATCATTGGAGTTGCAATCATAAAGAAACCTTTTACAAACCGTCTATAGTAAGCAGCTAGTCCCAAAAAGCTTCGGACCTCGGATACATTTTTAAGAGGCTTCTAATCTAGAATTGCCGAAACCTTATTCAGATTAACCCGAATACCCAATGATGATACAATATGACTTAGAAAACTTACTTCTCGTAACCAGAACTCACATTTACTGAACTTTGCATACAACTACTTATCATGCAAAGTCTGTAGCACTAATCTCAGATGTTCAGCATGCTCAGATTCGTCATGGGAATAGATCAATATGTCATCTATGAACATAACCACAAATCGATCCAAATACTGTCTGAAGATTCGATTCATTAAATCCATAAAAACAGCAGGTGCATTTTAGTAAGTCCGAAAGGCATAACCAAAAACTCATAGTATCCGTACCTCGTTTGGAAAGCAATTTTCGGTACATCGGAGTCTTTAACTCGCAACTGATAGTAACTTGATCTCAAATCTATCTTAGAGAACACAGTAGCGCCTTTCAATTGATCAAACAAGTCGTCAGTCCATGGCAAAGGATATTTATTCTTTATAGTCACCTTGTTGAGCTGTCGGTAATCAATGCACATTCTCATAGTTCCATCTTTCTTTTTCACAAATAAAATCGGTACACCCTAGGGAGAGAAACTCGGTCGTGCAAAGCCTCTATCAGTCAATTCTTGCAACTGAGTCTTCAATTCTTTTAATTCAGTCGATTCCATTCTGTACGGAGCTATCGAAATCGGAGTCGTCCCTGGCACTAACTCAATACCAAACTCTACCTCTCGGATCGGTGGCAAACCCGATAATTTTTCAGGAAACACATCTGGATACTCGCACACAATTGGTACTGATTTAATCTTCTTTTCGGTCACTTTAGAGTCGAGCACATAAGCAAAGTAAGCTTCACAACCCTTTCTCACATATTTTTGAGCTAACATCGAAGATATCACTGCCGGTAAACCATACAGATCATCAGACTTAATCCGAATAATCTCATCATTCTGACATCGCAAATCAATAGTCTTCCGTTTGTAGTTCACAATAGCATCATGTAAGGTTAACCGATCCATACCCAGAATTATATCAAACTCGTCAAATGGCAACAACATCAAATCAACCGGAAAACATGAATCTCGAATCATTAACGGACAATTTTTTCACACTTTATCAACCAAAACAAACCAGCCTAAGAGGTTCGATACTTTAATCACAAACTCAGTAGACTCTACAGACAAAGTCTTACTGAATACTAAAGTCTCACATACATAAGAATGAGTCGAACCAGGGTCAATCAATGCAACAACACTAGTATCATAGAGAGCGAAAGTACCAGTAATAACATCTGGGGATGAAGCCTCTTCTCGAGCACGAATAGCATAAGCTCTGGCAGGTGCGCGAGCCTCAGATCTAACCACTGTGTCTTTAGCTCCTTTCTGACTGCTGCTCACATTACCCGTGTTTTTGGGCGGTCTACCTCGAGCTGACATGTTACTCGGTCTCGCACTCTGTACGGTATTATGCTCCGCTAACTCTGGGCACTCACGAATGAAATGATCCATCGATCCACATTTAAAACAAGCCCGATCAATCAATCTACAGCTGCCGGGATGTCATTTACCGCAGTGTTTGCACTCAGGTTGATTCGATCTGACATTACCAACACTAGCTACTGAGGTAGCTCTCGAACTCACAGGTGGTCTATCCCGATCAAGTCTAGAATAACCCACAGTAGCCTTTGAACGGCTAAAATCATCTCTGGATTTCTTTGATGCTGGCTGAAATGTCTTACTCGATGGTCTCTTATGGGAATCTCTGGCTTCAAAATCAGCTTATCTTTTCTCTTTCCCGAGCTCTTCGGCTTTGTATGCTTGCTCAACAAGTACAACAAACTCTTTTATTTTAAGGATGCCAACTAATAGTTTAATATCTTCATTTAACCCGTCTTCGAACCTTTTACACAATATAGATTCAGTCGACACACATTCTCGGGCATATCTACTGAGTCTCACAAATTTCTGTTCATATTCTGTCACAGTCATGTGACCCTATTTTAACTCGAGAAATTCTTTGCGTTTTTGATCTATGAATCTCTGGCTGATATATTTCTTACGAAATTCAGTCTGAAAGAACTCCCAGGTGACCCGTTATTTAGGAACACCTGATACTAGTGTATTCCACCAGTGATATGCAGTGTCCCGTAACAAAGATATAGCACATTTTAAGCACTCGTCAGGGGTGCAAGATAGCTCATCAAACACACATCGAGCCAGAATTCAGCTCGCTCAGCATCATCATCATCATTAGTGTCTCTGAACTCTTCAGCCCCGTGTTTTCAAATTTTATCAACCGACGGCTTATTCAATTGCACCAGATCAGTAACTTGCGGCATTACAGGTATTTGAGGGGGAATTGGTGGGGTAAGAGGTTGTGGAACACCCGAATTCGTCCGGATATACTGAGTAAACCAATCGTTCATCATTAGGTAAAAGGCTTGTTTAGCCTCTCCCTCTTGGTTACTCGAAGTCGGTCGAGAATCAACTGGCGTTGTCCCTTGAACGGGAGCAGGCACTATACTCTCACATCATCAGCTACGGCTCGATCGGGATCCATTTACTATAAGAAAACACATTTCAATTGTCAGGAATCATCACACTATCGCTGTATAAAAATTGGTGGCATGTATAGCTAGACTCACACTCGCTACGTTAGTCCTAGAACTGACTAAACCGCAGCTCTGATACCAATAAAATGTAACACCCTAACCCGTATCAGTCGCTGGAATAGGGTTACGAGGCATTTCTAAACAAAGCACAACATCCGAACAATTATATATGTACACATGAACGAGTCTCTTAAATCAATCAAATTTTAAATTATAAAGCTAACATAAACTCTTTACGAATCATTCCATATTATATAACGGACATATATGTAGTCACATAAATCATAAGTAAAAATATCAAATAAATCAAAATCATATATCATTTTGACCTTATCATAATCGGCACATCACGCATTTTCATTCAATTTACCTAAACTTGACCGAATTTAATATAAGTATCATCATACTTCTATATACTACTTAATCATTAAAGCCCAAATAACAAAACCAATTTACTTAATACACATATATCCTTCTTGTTTTATTATAACACAAGTTACTATTCAAATTGTCAAAACCCAAATACAAGTGATGAATATGAACATGCTAAATTCATATGTTTTAGTAAATGTCCATTTTCATATTACTAAATCACATCACACGCATATAATATTGCATAGTACCGAACCAAAATATATCAATCCATAATTTGCATTTTATAACAAGCTCATCACAAGTATATATATAACATGACCGAATTTAACTAGGCTTAAAACATCAATCATAACTAGTTCATTATGTACTTATCAAACACTTATTAACTAAACCATATATTCATACCATATCATCAAAATTATGCCAACACATCACATAAATTCTTGGTTCATTCTCCATGGCCGAATATCAAACAATTTGTAACCATTACTTAGATTTAATATCATAGCCAAAACACCTTCATTAATCACATATGTCTTTAATATTTTTACCAAAATAAACTCATTCAATATCAAACATACTAAACCTCAAACATTAGTAAACCATATCAACTTCATTTCATCTATATGCCATAACCGAGTTCACTTAAATACCAAATCACATAACAATACCTTAACAAAGCATATCAAACAAGATTCACATATATTTACTTATAAATAAACCATAACCGAAACACCAAGACCAAACCAAACATATCACACATATCACATATATATATATGACACTTAACCGAAATTAACTAAGCTTGAATATCATTCCTAGCCATTTTCGCATGGCTTAAATATATACATACCCAAAATCAAACATAACACAAACTAGCCTATACATGCCACAGGATTAAGTTCAACTTTATAAAAGTACTGAAACAGTCGATAGTGTGATAGACTTCTCTGACGATCCCCGAGCTCGTAACTAGCTTCCAAAATCTATAAAATAGAAAGCAAACATACACACAGTAAGCTTTCACAGCTTAGTAAGTCATAAGCAAATATGTATATCAACGATTGCATATTAACATTATGTTAATAAGGCCGAATACACATATTTTCAAATACAAAGTTATCAATTACTACTAAGGTCACATTTTAATTTCACATACATATACCATATGGCCGAACATGAACAATCATATACACATATATATTTTCCATTTGCATCATACATAATTTATATCTCATTTCAAGTAATCAACTTACCTTATTTTTCATATAAACAATTAACTAACACATACTTGAACCTTTTAATTTGATTTCACATTTGGTCTTTACTTAACATTGCCCGTTGAACCGTTCGGAATTAAAAAGGATACTCAGATAGTCAAACATCTCGTACAATGCCAACGTCCCAGAAGTGGTCTTACATGTAATCACATATCGATGCCATTGTCCCGCATGCGGTCTTACATGAATCAAATACGATGCCAATGTCCCAGACATGGTCTTACACGTAAATCACAAGTCGATGCCAACGTCTCAGAATCACAAGTCGATGCCAACGTCTCAGACGTGGTCTTACACGATAACACATAATGGAATCCTATGTCATGACATATGTATCCTAACTATTCCTAAGGTTCGTACGGAGCTTTTGGACGTCGTAACTCGATCGAATTGAATTACTAAATGATTCCTTCATGTTTATACACATTTGGCTACCACATATATATATATCCATAAATTCAATTCAACATTTACTATTCGTATATATTTTCAAAATTAATGACATTTTTTTGCTTATAAACTTACCTCGGACAACGAAAATCAGAACAGGATGATTATTCGACAACTTTGGTTTTCCCCCGATCCAAATCTGATTTATTTAGTTCTTGATCTAAACATATTCAAATTAAACACACTCAAACATAATTCCATTCAATTTAATCCAAAAACACATAAATGGGCAAATTACCATTTTTCCACTGACATTTAACACTTTTTACAATTTAGTCCAAATTGCACAAAACACAAAACATACAAAATTTTAACACATCATGCTTAGGCCGAATGTTACCCATGCTAATACAAGTCCATACATTTCATTTATTTCACATTTTAGTCCCTCAATTTATTATTTTTACAATTTAGCCCCAATTACTCAAATTCATCAAAAATTCCAATACAAAACATATTAATCCAAAACATATCTTTCATAATTCATCAACTAACATCACAAAACTCACAAACTCATCAATGGGAAAACTCAAAATATTCATCAAATTCAAAAATTACAACATGGGCTTTGTAGATTTCATAGCAACAATCTTAAAAACGTAAAAATTATCAAAAACTGAACAAAAATGAACCTTGAATTAAGCTTGATAGTAGCTGAAACCTAAAAAGCCATGGATGATTTTCTTTCTTTGATATATTCGGCCAACAAAGATGATAATGGCTTTAATTTATGCTTTTGTTTTATTTAATTATCATATAATTATTCATTTCCATTTTTAACCTTTATAATTTTATTCCATTTCCACTAACTCATGTCCAAAAGTGTCCATGCATAAATTAAATGGTCTAATTGCATCATAAGTACCTCATGCTTTAAAGACAACAATAATTCAGCCCTGTAACATCCTAAATCGGGGCCTCTGCATTTTTATATGTGTGCATGTGTATAGTATGGTTGTTATGCTAGTTTAGGGTGTTTTGGGGTCCATGCATTGCTAGGGGTAGGCCTGAGCCTTGGCAAAAATTTTATTTTTGGGCACCTGGAAGGGGGAGATTCTTGGGTCAGGTGTTAAGGGTGCTTGGTGGTGAGTTTTGACACAAGAAGTGCCTTGGTAAAGTGACAAGGAGGCGCCACTTAAGAGGCAAGGGAGTGATGCCTCAGGGAACTGATAGGGACTTGGTTGAGCTGCGGGAATCCCCTTTTGTTTGTTCCTTTTGACGCCAAGACCAGGAGGTGTTGCGTTGATTTGGACTCGTGGATGAGTATTGAAGGGTCAACAAATTTGAATGAGTGGAGGAGAGAAATTTTAGGAGTGTGATGAATTCAAATTTGTTTGAATGATTGGATGAGAGGAGGAAGGAAGATTGAGGGGACGGCACAAGGGGTGGTGTTAGCCAAATTTTTGAAGAGTTTGAGGGGAAGGGACTTTCGGTTTTGGCTCTTGGTGAGGGTGCTAGAAATTGAGTTTGCTAATGAGTAGTATTTTTGGCATTTAGGGGTTTCACTTTTCAGTCTAGCTTTTTCTCTCAATCTCTCTTTTGCTTAGAAAAGCACCTAAGCTCTTCTCCTCTTTTCTCTTCTTTTGACCAAAGTCAAACCCCTATTGGCTTTTCTTTTCTCTTCTTCTTTTTGTGATAGCCGAATCCCTTCTACCCTTTTTCTCCATCTTTGTCCCAAAGCCGAATCACCACTTCTCCCTCTCTTCCATCTTGTTTATTCTTTTTAAAACACCTTGCTAGCTGAGACCCCTTGATTCTCATTACCTTGATTTATTCTTCTTTCATTCACTAAAAGTCGAAGACCACACTTTCTTTTGCTCTTAGCCGAAATCTCTTAGATCTCAGAATCATTCTATATGTTTCTTTTTCCCAAAGAATTCTTCATAGCCGAAGCTCTACCCATATTCTGGTAAGATCTTATTGTGTTATTTCTTCTTTCTTTCTTTTCTTTTTCCTTTCTCCCTTGGCCGAATCTTTCCTGAAAACCCTGTTGAGTTGTTTCTTTTTCTTCTCTTGGAAGCCGAATCTTCCTTGCTATGATTGCTTGTACCGAATCCTGAAGGAAGCCGAAGGTATGTGGATGATGATAATATGTTCGGCCGAATGGCCACTCCCTTACCCCATTCTCTTTTGCCGAATCTCATCAGGTACTTGTGTAGGGGCGATCAACGTGTTGGCCTAAGCCTGCTAACTCCGGGATCTAATCGATTTAGGTAGGAACTCCCTTCTTAGTGGTTTTATTAATCGATCCATTGTTATCTGTTGTTTTAACCTAGTGGGGTGGAAATCCCGAAAACCACATCTCTCATAGTGAGTTTTGACGAAGCTTTTAATGGATGCAAGAAATATACAAGAATGAGAGGGAAGTCAACCTTCGGGTTCGATCCCTGAGTTCAAGAAGAGGGCTGTGTCTGCTATTCGTGATTGGCCACCTAGGTGTGGGCGACAAGATCTCGAGCGAGTAATAGTAGGCGGATAGCAAAGAGAGTGCCTATCAACGATAGTGTCGACGTAGAGTGCGTGGTTTTACGAGTAATCAGGTGTGTAACTCTTACACACTTCATATGTTTAATGTGCTATTATTTGTGATCTGTCAAAAGCCGAAATAACTGTAGAAATCGATAAGTTACCCTTGTGGGTAAAAGCAAGGACTCCGGGTAAGTCCATTTTGGTGGCTAACGTTAATTGTCTCTGTTAAATCTGCATATGTCATATTTGATTACTCCTAAATGTTAAGCATGATGATGTTGTATTAAAAGCATGTTCATGAGTATGGGTATGATGAGAGGAGGGGAAGGTATGATTATCGATGTCACTAGTGGTTAGGTACCACACGTGGGTTGGCCCCACATATTAATATTTTGTGACTAAGTCTCGGTGGTTTGGAACCACCGGTGGTTAGGTACCACATAAACTTATTTACGTGACTCGTCCCGGTGGTTTGGTACCACAGTGGGTTGGCCCCACATGTCGATATAATGGATTGTCACCAGTGGTTAGGTACCACAAGTGGGTTGGCCCCACACATGATTATTTGTGACTTCGGTCACCAGTGGTTAGGTACCACCAGTGGCTAGGTGCCACAAGGGGTAGAATTGGGTGTTCGGATGGATAGGTTGGATGGATTGCATGACATACATGTTGCATATAAAACTGTGTGAGAGCTTACCATCTTTGGGGATGGGGATTTATACACTGAGTCTCAGTGACTCACCCCTTCCATTACATTTTGTAGATAATTCCTAGATCGCGGGAGGTGGAGCCGAAATGGACTCGAGGTGGCCATGCTCAATATTTCGGGTTTTTACTTTAATGATTATTTTGGATTTTATTTTATCTTAAGTTTGGATTTCGGTTATGTAATAAGGCCATTTAAATTTTTATTTTGGGATTATTCATTTTGTTACATTTCTATAAACCGACGTTTAAAACACTAAAGACATGCCTAATAAACTCGTAAAGTGGACGTTTTCAAAATTTTAACGAATTCTCGGGATTTCCAAAATTTTTACCGTCGGGTATTTATCAAACACGCAATAATAACAAGGTAACACTGTCTTCTTTAAAACTAAGTTTCGAAAGAATTTTAACCACTGGCTTTACACAACTCGGGTTTTATAAAATCAAGGGTTTTTCTTTTCAACATTGAGACGACAACTCGTTTTCCAAAAACGTTTTTTTTCTGTGACATGCCAGATTCGGTCGTAGCGTTTTGACCGGGTTTGGGGTGTTACAAGCCCTTACATATTTAACTATCAACTTTTTCATCTTACGCGATTAAGCACTTTTTATTAAAAAGGATACTCGGATAGTCGAACATCTCGTACAATGCCAACATCCCAGACGTGGTCTTACATGTAATCACATATCGATGCCACTATCCCAAACAAGGTCTTACACGAATCAAATACGATGCCAATGTCCCAGACATGGTCTTACACGTAAATCACAAGTCGATGCCAACGTCCCAGACGTGGTCTTACACGATAACACATAATGGAATCCTATGTCATGACATATGTATCCTAACTATTCCTAAGGTTCGTACGGAGCTTTCGGACGTCGTGACTCGATCGAATCGAACTTGTAAATGATTCCTTCAAGTTTATACACATTCGGCTACCACATATTTATATCCATAAATTCAATTCAACATTTACTGAAACACCCCACACCCGGCCCACGAGCCTGGACCGGATCTGGTATGTTCCTTAAGTAATCTGGTTACAAAATTCTTTTATTACCAGAGGAAAACTTGTGCGATTTTTAAAAACTATTGTTTTGGGTTGGGCTTGAGTTAAAAACCCATTGATCTTATTTTAAAGTCCAATTAACTAAGATGAAAACAAACAATTAGGGTTTATTTTTAAAGAAATAAATTTTACTTAACTTTAATTGAAAATAATTCGTAACATAGTAATTAAAAATAAAAGTAAAGAAATGTAACTTATGGCCTTATTACATCAAGTAGAATCCCAAAATAAAATTCTAAAATACTTAAATAAATTTAAATATCCATATTGAATAAAACTTCAAGTGAGCATGGCCATCCCTAAGCTTCCTTGAACCCGGTCCATTATTGATCGTCACACTGAAAAATAGTCCCACAACAGGGTGAGTCAACAGACTCAATGTGTACACAACACTAAAATTCAATAGATCAGGCATACATTTTTCATATCCAATACTTATTCATATAATGAGATAAAAATGATGATGCAACCCAAACCCAAACCTAGGTGCCATCCGCTACACATCCCCCGCACCAACTCGCACACCGTGGGGACTACTAAGTCAACCCTCCATCCGCTACACACCATCGAAGCGCAATGGCTGCGATCGACGTGCTCATCGCCCATATAAAATTTGTGGCATAGCCACCAGATAATTGTGTCATGAGACACCACATTCAGATAATGTAACCGAAGTTACCACATTCAGATAATGTGACCGAAGTCACCACATTCAGATAATGTGACCGAAGTCACCACATTCAGATAGTGAGACCGTAGTCATCACATTCACTTCCCCTTTTTCATATATCCCGAATGACCCATATTATTCATATCATGCATATCATACTTAAATTCACATTCTTATCATATTCCACATGTTAAATATAACATATTTCGTAATCCTAATAGGAGTAGGAAACGTACCTGAGTACTTTGTACCATATTATGGTACCTTAGCCACATTCTTATAAATATGCATATTTTACATATTACCATCAATCTTATTAAAAGTTAGTGTGGGGTACACACCTGATTCGCTTAACAAAGTCCTTGAAATCCAGAAGAATCGATCTCATCGATTTAGATCCTTAACTCCTATATTCGGCCAATCATTTAAACACATTAATAAACCTTTTTGGCTTTACAACCAAATCCTAGTAGGATTTGTATACTGAAAACCTACCTTGTTGCCGATTGACTTAAGAATCAAGTCTCAAAACTTTGTTGTATTCCTTCTTTGTGATCTCAAATCCCGAAAAGTATTCCTTGCTTTCCTAGGGATGTCGAAATTCCTATAATCACATGTTAGGTTTAATCTAACATTAAAACTTAAAACAAGACCTTTGGATCTTATAGTTTCTTACCTTAGATCCGAGAAATATTCCTCCTTGTAGATCGATTGCTGTAGAAACCCGAGAGATCCCCTTAATACTTCAATGACTACTTCCTTGCTTAGATTCACAGGAGATTCGGCTATGGCTTCTAATGGAGAGGAAAATATTCGGCTAGGTTCCAACAATTACTTAAATCTCGACTTGACAAAAGAAAAGAAAGAAAAGAAGAGAAGAGAGCACTAAGAATTCGGCAGAGAAAGGAGGAAGCACAAATTATGAGTAGCCCTCCTTCCTTCCTTTTATAGCCGAAATTATCATCTAAGGAGTCCCTTACGTGGCCACTACTCCTCTATCTGATAACTTTATCCTTTAATTATCACTTAAAATAAAAGATAATTCAGCAACTATCCTTACTTAGCCGAAATTATTAAACTCAAAGTCCCTTACTTGGCCATCACTTCTCCCTTATTTTCCTCTTTATCTCTTTATTCAAATTAAAAGAATTTAATCCAACAATTATCTCTTGAAAATAATGATAAATAAATCCCTTATTTATCCACTATTTATAAAATAATAAAAGCTCCTAATTTATAGCTATGTGCCGTCCACCTCAGTCTTCTGGAAGCAAAAATAAAACCTCCTTTATTTGCTTCCCAAGTGACTCGAACTCAGCCCATTCCTCTTGCATATGGCGCCATTTCCATAGGCCCTAAGTGGCATCTTTGAGACCACTTTTCCAAGCCTGTTTGTGTGTCAAATTTCACAAACTTTTTCTTTTAAGGCCACCTTGCCTTAATTTCCCCTTTTAAACCTTAAAACTCGTCATTTCTAGGTCATTTCTAAGTTTCCAAAAATTTTCGTTCGGCTCTGTAAACTTGACATTTTCTTACATTTCCAAGTTTCCAGAAATGTTCACTTTCCTATTTTGAATCATTTCCAAATCATTTCCATCCATTTTCATACATTTTCAGGTTTCTAAAAATGGTCATTTCTAACTCATTTTCATTCATTTCCGGGTTTCCAAAAATATTCAAAATTTATTCTTAGTACCTAAAACATGTCACTTCGTAGAACTAAACCGAAAATGCATAGGCCCTTTCCAGGATGTTACATTTACTATTCGTATATATTTTCAAAATTAATGACATTTATTTGCTTATAAACTTACCTTGGACAACGAAAATCAGAACGGGACGATTATTCGATAACTTTGGTTTTCCCCCGATCCAAATCCGATTTCTTTAGTTCTTGATCTAAACATATTCAAATTAAACTCATTCAAACATAATTCCATTCAATTTAATCCAAAAACACATAAATGGGCAAATTACCATTTTTCCCCTGACATTTAACACTTTTTACAATTTAGTCCAAATTACACAAAACACAAAACATACAAAATTTTCACACATCATGCTTAGGCCGAATGTTACCCATGCTCATAAAAGTCCATACATTTCATTTATTTCACATTTTAGTCCCTCAATTAATTATTTTTACAATTTAGCCCCAATTACTCAAATTCATCAAAATTCCAATACAAAACATATTAATCCAAAACATATCTTTCATAATTCATCAACTAACATCACAAAACTCATAAACTCATCAATGGAAAAACTCAAAATATTCATCAAATTCAAAAATTACAACATGGGTTTTGTAGATTTCATAGCAACAATATTAAAAACATAAAAATTATCAAAAACCGAACAAAAATGAACCTTGAATTAAGCTTGATAGTAGCTAAAACCTAAAAAGCCATGGATGATTTTCTTTATTTGATATATTCAGCCAACAAAGATGATAATGGTTTAATTTATGCTTTTGTTTTATTTAATTATCATATAATTATTCATTTCCATTTTTAACCTTTATAATTTTATTCCATTTCCACTAACTCATGTCCAAAAGTGTCCATGCATAAATTAAATGGTCTAATTGCATCATAAATACCTCATGCTTTAAAGACAACAACGATTCGACCCTTACATATTTAACTATCAACTTTTTCATCTTACGCGATTAAGCCCTTTTTATTAAATCGGCACTCAAACAACAAAATTAAAACACGAAAATTTCATGGATATGAATTCACACATAATAAAAACAGAAAATAATTTTTAAATATTTTTTGACTCGGATTCATGGTCCCGAAATCACCGTTCTGATTAGGGTCAAAACCAGACTGTTACAAGTCCCGAACCACTTCCAAAGCAAGTATTGAGCCTCGTAGGCTCGTTTTAGGGACGATATGAAATTTTTTTAAATTGGATGAAAATTTATGACTCGAAAATGTATGTTTGCTTGTGTTTATGTCCGGTACTGCCTCGTATCCTGTTCCGGCGTTGAATACGGGTAAGGGGTGTTACACTATCGAATCAAAATAGTAATCACAAATCATGTCATAATTGAATCTCCAATACATTTAAAAAATATAATAATATAAGGAGACTCGTAATTAATATATATTCTCAACTTTCTTTGAGGATTCACTCATCTTTGTAATATTTAGCAAAGGAATATATACGCACATACAAAAATTCAAAGATGAGAAATATTTAGCTCTTGATTAAAAACCAATTTTAATGGTGAGTATTTATAACTTATGGGCTTGATGCGTACAACACGTAAATCAACATAATCTCATGTTGAAATAGGAAGTTTAGTTATCATAAGTAATGGTTTAGACATTAATCAGAGGTGTTCAATCAATAATTTCTTTAAACCATTATGCGTATAAATAACAAACTTTTACAAAAGTTTCTCAAACTCAATCAATAAAAGACTAAGATATAAACTCATCAGTATTAGCTAGATGAATTGTCTTAATCGATTGATCTGAAATTAATTATTTAAACAAGCAATCTTGCAAATGACAGGTTGTAAGTTTATAACACATACGTGATTATTTTGTAGATGCATCTACCAAAATCATATAATATCAAAACTATCTACATGGTGGATAAATGGACCCATATTCACTTTAGCTAGTGAGTTTCTAATAATCAATTTTCATTGAGAACAAGCAACAAATGAGAATTCCTTAAATTAAAGATTCTGGTTCTTTAATGAGTGTCCATATGAATTCTCAATTAATTTTCGCATCATATATGATCCAAGATGGTTTAACTGGTCACGCCAAGTAGTAAATGCATTTGTATCAGTAAACTTCTTGATTACTTTAACATGCATTTCTATTGTACTAATAATATCAATATAAATTGTGACAAATTGATACTTTTACTGTCATTCCTTTTATTTTGTATCCACATATAAGTACTATTTTGACATTTATTACTAGAAATGTCTAAATCAATGTGAACTTTATAATTCCACTAAGTCAACAAAATATAATTTTTAAACAATTATATGCAATATTCGCTTTAGGAAATATGCCAAAATATTCAAATATCCAAAAAGAAATGGTTATAAAATTTATTATATTTATTACAAACATTCACTTCAAGGAATGTACAAAAAGTAATTTAGACAATAATGTAAGCATATATATCATATTTCCTACCAATAAGATTATATAGATATCATCTGCTTTAAGGAATGATAAATTAATATAAATCATTGAACATTTTGTACTAAGAATAAACATTTGGAAATATTTTGAATAATCCATCTTCTTCTTATATATTTGTCAATAATGAAAATAAGTTAAATTTTCATGTGTTATGAATTGTTACATTCACTTAAAGGAATGAAGCAAAACTGGTGGAACAAATAACTCGTTATTTTTTTAGCCATAATGAGATATGAGATCAATTCAAAATACTTTTAAAACCCTTTTAACAAGAGTTTTGCATAATCAATTAACTACCAAGAATAACTGACTAGGTCATGTATAAAAAAAAGCCTAAATTAAATATATCTGTAACACCCCAAACCCGGCCTAGACGTTATGGCCAAATTCGAAGATGTCACAAAGATTGGGTTTTGAAAATGGTTACGTTAAATTGTTTCGGTTCAGACAACTCATATTCGTTTATATCCATTGTCGAAAACGTTAATTAATTGCTTTATTTTCCAAAACAAAATTTTGCAGCAGATTTTGTAGTAAATGTTATTTTCTTAAAATCTCATTCGTAAGTTTAGAAAACCTTTGTTTTAGTAAAAACCGTGTTTTTAGCTAGATGTCCCAATAATTTACTAAACGAAAAATCCAAATCCCAAAATTTAAGTCAACAGTCCGGAGAGTCCAATTAATACAAAACTCCCAGAAATAACACTTGAATAATAAAACCTTTAATTAAAATCAGTTAGTAGACTAGTGGTCACCGCAAGACTCTGCTGCACCGATCCGCCTAAGTCTGTGGATTACCTGTACAGAAAAGAAAAACATAAGTGAGTTTACGAAAACTCAATGTGTAACCCAGCAGAAATAGACATGCAAAACATACAGTAAACTCATATACAATCAGATGCATATTCGGACTTATGTCCATTTTAGATACAGATAACAGAAACATATATGCGAATATACAGAACATATACAGTGAGTCCTACCCCTATCCTCTACACACCATCTCCATCCATCCCATTATACCATGTGGGGTTAAAAACACCCACCCATCCCTACACCATATAGTGTCGATGCGACACATATCAGATAATATGCAGCCAAGCTGCCAGATGATAGGCGATGATCGCCGTACAGAACACTTCCTCATCATATGCAAATCCCACCCCAAAACAGATACAAAAAATAGATACAGAAATAACATATTTGACATGCTCAACATGCTTATATACAGATAACAGGCATACAAATAGTATCATACTCAGATTAGTCAATCAGAATATAATAACATACGAAATAGGGTTTGGTTAGCCCTTACCGGCCCTACGGTAGGCCCATAATCGATCAAAATGACCCGTGCGACCCTACGAAAAATTTTAGAATTTTGGGCCCATATGCCCGTGTGGCCCACAAGCCCATACTCGCCTTGCCCGTGTGACCTACGTGGCCTGGCACAATACCCCTACGCCCATGTGGCCCACATGCCCAACTTGGCCTAGCTCGTGTGGCCTACACAGCCACACCCACATCACCACATGACCGTGTCTTGCGCACGGCCATGCCTTTGTCGATCACACGGTCGTGTCTTACACACGACCAACCACACGGGCGACCACATGCCCGTGTGGCGTAGATAGAACAGTTTTTCGGCTTTTGTCGAAGTTTGATTTTCTTCTTTTTGGGTACACACCTGGTACTGTTTCGATGCAAAAATACTCCCGAGACCACCAGCACCTAAATTGACCAATTAAACTCTGAATTAATCGCTTAAATCGATAATAAACCGCACTTCCTCGAAATAGACAAAGGCAAAATTTGAGTATTCAACGCTTACCCGATTCCTCGAACGAATCCAACTACGATTCCATGAGAGGAAAGTCCCGTTCTTCATGATTCGCTGCTGTCAAAACACAATTTTATTTCCAACGGAATATTCGAAAGTACATTAAACGGATTTAAAGAAAACTCCTTACTCAAGCATAACATACTAACCCTTACTTACCAACGTATGAACACCTTGAATCGAAACGCCGAAATTAGGAAACAATTTTGCCCAAAATAAGGAAAAAGCAAGAAGAAAAGGAAAAGAGAAAAAAAAAACGCGGAGAAAGGGAGAGAGACGTTAGATTCCAAAGGGAGAGATTTTTGGGAAACAGATGAGTTTTACCCAAATCCCACTACATCCACAATCATAACCACCCACTACTTAGAATCCCACTACCACTGAACTTTTAACAACCACCGAAGCAAAAATATAACATCCACGCTCATGCAGGGATTCGAACACAGGACCTCCAACACACCAATTCCCTTATCACCTGAACCAGCAGGCTCATTCTGATATGAATTAACAGACAAATTTATAAAAGCCCACTCAACAAGGGTAAGGCTTGGATAAAAAAATGACAAAAATTAACAAATCTGGGACTTGAACCCAAGACCTCTCAGACACACCCAGAACACTTAACCACTGAAGTAGATACACTGTTGTGTCAAATATTTACAGAAATAGAAATAAATTATTCAGAGTGTTACAACTCTACCCCCTAAAAGAAATTTCGACCCCGAAATTTATTGATCAGAACAGATGAGGATACTGCTGACGCATTGAGTCCTCAGGTTCCCACGTGGCTTCCTTAGTGCCATGATTCCGCCACAGAACCTTCACTAACGGAATGGACTTCCTCCTCAGAATCTTAACATCTTGATCCAGAATCTGAACCGGCTCCTCCTCAAAAGTCAAGTTCAGTCTAACCTCGATCTCCTCAACAGAGACAACATGAGATGGATCAAACCGATACCGCCTCAGCATCGAGACATGAAAAACATTGTGGGTACAGTCTAACTCTGGAGGTAACTCCAACTGATAAGCGATCGGTCCCACACGCTTCAGAATCCGATATGACCCAATAAACCTAGGGATTAAACTCGGTATGGACATTACGGGTTCCTAGTTATGCCTTTTGGTTTGACGAATGCTCCGACTGCATTCATTGATTTGATGAGCCGAGTCTTCCAGCCATATTTGGACCAGTTTGTCATGGTCTTTATTAACGACATTTTGGTTTACTCTAAGGCTGAGGATGTGCATGATGAACATCTTAGAGTAGTGCTTCAGATACTCCGAGAGAAATAGCTCTACGCATTCAATGACGCATCACTATAAATTACGAGTTCTTTTCCCGATTCAGGTTGTACTAAAACCGGTGCCTTAGTCAATAATGCTTTCAATTTTTCAAAACTTTGCTGACCATTCAAATTTAACATCTTTTTTGCAACAAATTGGTCATAGGAGTAGCAATCATCAAAAATCCTTTGACAAAACGTCGGTAATAACCGGCTAAGCCCAAAAAGCTTCTAACTTCAGATAAATTCCTTGACAGTTTCCAATCAACAATTGCCGAAATCTTACTTGGATTAACTCGAATACCATCACCTGAAATGATATGTCCCAAAAATCTGACTTATCGGAGCCAAAACTCACTTTTACTAAATTTAGCAAACAATTTCTTATCTCTTAACGCCTGTAATATAGTTCTCAAGTGCTCAGCATGCTCAGACTCATCAAGAGAATAAATCAGGATGTCATCGATGAACACAACCACAAACTTATCCAAATACAGTCGGAAAACTTGATTCATCAAGTCCATAAAAATAGCAGGAGCATTAGTTAATCCAAAAGGCATAACAAGAAATTCATAATGCCGGTACCTTGTCCTGAAAGCAGTTTTCGGCACATCCAACTCTTTAACTCTCAACTGATAGTAGCCATATCTCAAATCAATCTTCGAGAATACCGTTGCTCCTTTCAACTGATCATACAAGTCATCAATCCTCGGCAAAGGATACTTGTTCTTTATAGTCACCTTGTTGAGCTGTTGATAATCAATACAAAGTCTCATAGATCCGTCTTTCTTCTTTACAAATAACACTGAAGCACCCCAAGGAGAAAAACTCGGTCTTACAAAACCCTTATCTGTCAACTCTTGTAACTGAGCTTTTAATTCTTTCACTTTAGTCGGAGCCATCCTATACGGAGCAATTGATTTCGGCGACGTCCCGATATTCACATCAATAGCAAACTCAACCTCTTTGATCGGAGGTAACCCAGGCAACTCCTCTGGAAACACATCCGGATATTCACAGACTACCGACACTGATTCAAGTTTCAATTCAGACATCTTTGTATTCAACACATAAGCAAGATAAGCTTCACAACCTTTTCTTACGTATCTCTGAGCAGCTATAGACAAAATCACAATAGGAAATTCACTTGATTCATCGGTTTCAACCCGAAGAACCTAACCATTTTAACATTTCAATTCAATAGTTTTCAGTCTACAATTGACTATGGCATCATGCAGTGTCAACCAGTCCATACCCAAAATAACATCGAATTCATCAAATGGCAAAAACATTAAGTCAGCCGGAAAACAGTGACCTCGAATCATCAAAGGACAATTCTTTCAAACTTTATCAACTAGCACATATTTGCCTAAGGGGTTTGACACTTTCATCACAAACTTAGTAAACTCAACAGGCAAACTCTTACTAGATACCAAATTCACACAAACATAAGAATAAGTCGATCCAGGATTGATCAATGCAATAATATTAGTATCATAAAGAGAAAATATACCAGTAATCATATCGGAAGATGACGCATCCTCACGAGCACGTATGGCATAAGCTCTAGCAGGTGCTCTAGCTTCGGATCTCACAGCTGAATCCTTCGTCACACCTTTACTGCTAGTTCCATTCCTGGTATTTCTCGGTGGCCTACCTCTATTGGTAGTATTACTCGGCCTTGCACTCGGTAATTGTTCTTTCTCAGCCATCTCAGGGCAATCTCGAATAAAATGCTCTTGAGAACCACACTTATAACAAGCTCGGTCATTCATCCTACACTCGTCGGGATGTCTTCTTCCATAATGCTAACATTCAGGTCTCTTAGACCTAACATTACCCGCACTTGCCATTGAAGTAGCTTGAGATTTAAAACCCGAATATTGCTTCCTGCGGTCTCTGTGCGAATACCCAACTAAAACATTTGCACGAGAATACATTTCTCTGGATTTCTTTGACTAAGATTGAAACAACTTACTCATCGGCCTTTTTCTTGTATCTTTAACCTCACTCTCAACCTTTCTTTTCTCTTTGCTTAGCTCTTCGACTTTGCAAGCTCGTTCAACCAATACAACAAATTCTTTTATTTCCAAGATTCCAACTAACAGTCGGATGTCTTCATTCAGCCCATCTTCGAACCTTTTACACATAATAGCCTCAGAGGAAACACACTCTCGGGCATACTTACTGAGCCTGACAAATTCTCGCTATACTTTGTCATTGACATTCGACCCTATTTTAGCTCAAGAAATTCTTTACTTTTCTGATCGATGAACCGCTGACTAATGTATTTCTTTTGGAATTCCTCTTGAAAGAATTATTATGTAACCCTCTCTCTTGGTACCATAGATACTAGTGTCTTCCACCAGTGATATGCTATGTCCCTCAATAATGATATAGCACATTTCAATCATTCTTCGAGTGTACATGATAACTCATCAAATACCCTGATAGTAATCTCAAGCCAGAACTCGGCTCTCTCGGGGTCATCATCTACATCAGCCCTGAATTTCTCAGCCCCTTACTTTCGAATCTTATCAACTGGAGGCTTATTCAGTCTTACCAATTCCACACCTTGAGGAGCAACATGAATCGATTGGGGATAAGGAGGGGGTGGAAGATGTTGAGCATTCATATTTGTTCGAACAAACTCTGAATACCACTCGTATATCATGTGGAGAAAGGCTTCCCTAGCCCCTCCTCCCTGACTGACCGTGGGAGGTCTACTTTCAAATGGCGCTGCCCCTTAAGCGAGAGCCGGCACATTACTTTCTACTTCATCAGCTACAGCTCGGTCGAGATCCATTTACTATATGAAAACACAGTTTAAAATTGTCAGGAGTCATCACACTATCACGGTTCATATATGGCATGTATAGCTAGCTTCTTACACATGCTACGTTAATCCGAGAATCGACTAAACCGTAGCTCTGATACCACTAAATGTAACACCCCTTATCCGTATTTAACGCCGGAACAGAGTACGAGGCATTACCGGACATACAACACAAACATTCATACAAATCGAATCATAAAATTTGCGTCCAAATTAAAACCATCCACACTCAATCATAAAGTCCCTAATATGAGCCTACGAGGCCCAAAACGTGCATTGGAAGTGGTTTGGGACTAAACCAAGAACTCAGGAAATTTTTACAAAACTTAGAAAAATTTTGCTAACTGCAGGGCTCACATGCCCGTGTGACCCTGGGACACGCCCGTGTGACCCTAAGACATGCCCGTGCTTCAGACCGTGTTCAATTTAGGGTGATCTCTGACTTATGCCACACGGCCGTGCCACATGCCCGTGTATTAGGCCGTGTGGTTAATTAATTAATTCGAATTAAGTGCAGGTTTCACACGGCCAAGACACACGCCTGTGTTCTAGGTCGTGTAGCACACACGGCTGAGACACATGCCCGTGTCTCTGCCCGTGTGCTATATTCTGGACATTTTGTTTTTCAAAATTAAGGTGCAGGGGACACACGACCGGAACACATGCCCATGGGGCAGACTATGTGTCACACACAGCCTAGACACATGCCCGTGTGTCTACCCAAGTGGACAAAAATAAGGCTATTTACCAAGCCATATGCCACCCCTTTAATACACACACCTACATAACATAACATAGCACCAATTCAAGCTTATACATACAACCAAATCATCCACAACCAAGACATCAATACATCATTCACATGCTAACATCTATCATACAAAAACATCACATAACTTATCAACTCAAATTATGCAAGTTTCCACATTCATGGAAGGCATCATCATATGAATATACTTATACCAATACTAGCCAATTTCAAATGGCCTTATACAAAATGACTTCTAACCAGCATAAGCCAACACATTTGGCCTAATCAATTATGACACATGACAAAATGGCCAAGTACCCTATACATGCCATAACTCAAAATGTTGAATTCATTGATACCAAAATAATTATTGATAGTGTGTATGGATCTTCGACAGTCTCTGAACCCCGAGCTAGCTTGGTGACATTATAAGTTAAGGGAAAGAAAGGGGAGTAAGCTATATAGCTTAGTAAGTTCCTATGCAAATAATAAGCATCATAACCACATATTTAACATACAATTAACAAGATAAAAATTAGCATGAATGTTATTAAAATCTTATAATCATAACTTACTCAATCACCACCTTACCAAGGGTTCATCACATATCGAGCTCATTACTTATGAGTTTTACGTACATACCTGTACCAACTCGCATCATAGCCATATCCTTTCACAATTTTGACATTCCCGTTAAACACTCAGAATATTAACGGATACTCAAAAATCTTACATATAAGTGCCATATATGTAGCTAAAGCTACCTCATATCTCATAATACATATAGGCTCGCTTTTGAGCTATTCACGGGCCTGCTCACACAAGCTGTCAGTCAAGACGTAGCTACACAGTGTTGCTTACACAAGTTATCAGGTATCCGCAACACATGCCGGACTACCCAGCCACTGGTAGGACGTACAAGACCAGCACCTGGATCACATAATCACATATACACATGGGTTCCTAATGATATGTCACTCGTATCCTATTCTATTCCTAAGGTTCAACTAGGATTTCTCGTTTGTCGAAACTTTGTCGAATACGTCCAAAGAGTCAATCACAATTCATACAATATTAAAGCATTTAAAACATAAATATAACAATGCATTATTTACATACGAACTTACCTCGGTACAAAATAGTAGAATTGGACCTAATCGTCAAACACTTTGTTTTTCCCTCGATCTAGGTCTGAACCTCATTTTTCTTGATCTATAATAAAAAATTTAACTCATTTAATACTCACATTATTCAATTTAGCCCAAAAATTATATTATGGAAAAATTACATTTTTGCCCCTAATGTTTCACATTTTTACAATTTAGTCCCTAGGCTCGTAAATTGAAATGTAATCCATTTCTTCAAAACCCAAGCCTATCCGAACCATTTTCATACTCATACCAATCCACATTTTCCATTTAATCACACTTTTACTACTCATTTTATAACTTTTACAAATAAGTCCTTTTTGACATTTTCATCAAAAATCACCTAGTAAATGTTGTTTATCTAACACCAAACATACATTTTCTACCATTAGACATGACAATACACAAATATCTATCATGTTTAAAATTTTAGACTTTGACAATACTTCAAAATAGTCCTTGGAAAAGCTAGATTAGGTTACAAGGATCTCAAAAATATAAAAATCATTGGGGCTAGAACGGACTTACAATCGAGCTTGAAAGTGGCCAAAACCCTAGCTATGTCTTCTCTTGAAATATTCGGTCATGGGGGACTAAATTGATGAAGATGAAGACTTTTATTTAGTTATTTTGGCTTTATTTACTAGATTACCAAAATGCCCCTAACCTAAACTTTGAAAATTTTCACTAACCATGCCCATTTTTGTCCATACTAAAGCATAATGGTCTAATTACCATCTAAGGACCTCCAATTTAAAATTTCATAACAATTAGACACCTCTAGCTTCTAGAACACACATTTTGCACCTATTACAATTTAGTCCTTTTAACTAAATTGAGTGCCCAATCGATAAAATTTTCGAACGAAATTTTCACGAAATAATTCTATGAAACTGTAGACCATAAAAATATAATAAAGACAAATCTTTCTACGTTGGATTCGTGGTCCTGAAACCACTGTTCCAACTAGACTCAAAATTGGGCTGTTACAGCCTTCTCTACTATTCTCGTACCATGAACCGCTTCAAGTGAGGGGTTGAACAATCACAAATCAAATAGAGAACCAGAAATAATTTTCATACTTTCAGTAGGATAGTAAATCTCTCTATTTATAAAAAACTATAGAGTTGTAATTCCAAGAAAATTAAATTTATATTTAGCCCAGTGCCATTTATTTATAGGGAGACATTGAAGAATACTAGTTGAATTAGAAAATAATACTTATCTGCTAGAAAAACAAGTAGACCATGAAATAATTTTTTTCAACGAAATTTTCACGAAATAATTCCATGAAACTGTAGACCATAAAAATATAATAAAATAAATCTTTCTACGTCGGATTTGTGGTCCCGAAACCACTGTTCCAACTAGACCCAAAATCGGGCTGTTACAACACTAATCACAAGAGCCTCAAGTATCTCCTTACTCAGAAGGAATTGAATCTTAGGCAGCGCCGATGGATTGATGTGCTCAAAGATTATGGCTGCATGATAGAGTATCATCCTGCTAAGGCCCGTGTGGTGGCCGATGCTCTAAGTCAGAGAGCGATGTTCGCTCGTCTTAGTCTGTTCGATGATGGAGGTCTGTTAGCTGAGTTGCAAGTTAAGCTGACTTGGATTGATCAGATTAGAGATAAGCAGATAGGGGATGAGACTTTGGGTTTGCAGTTTCTTCAGGTTGAAAGTGGTAGTACTTCAGATTTTGGGTTGAATAATAATGGTGTTCTGTGTTTCCGAGGTCGAATTTGTGTGCCGAATGATTCTAATCTGAGGCAGTCAATTCTGAGGGAGGCGAATAGTAACCCTTATGCTATGCATCCCAGTGGTAATAAGATGTATCACGATCTTCGTGAGTTGTATTGGTGATCGGGTTTGAAGCGTGAAGTTACTGATTTCATTGCTCGTTGTCTGACGTGCCAGTAGGTTAAGGCTGAGCACCAATTACCTTCAGGTTTGCTACAACCCATTAAGATTCCTTTATGGAAGTGGGAACGAGTAACGATGGACTTCGTTAGTGGGTTGCCCTTGACACCCACTAAGAAGGATTCTGTTTGGGTCATTGTGGATATATTGACCAAGTTCGTTCATTTTATTCCGGTTCGGACGGACTATTCTTTGCAGAAGTTAGAAGCTCTATATCTCCGAGATATTAAGACTGCATGGGGTTCCTATTTTGATAATTTCTGATAGAGATCCTCTCTTTACTTCTCAGTTCTAGAAGAAATTGCATGAGGCTTTGGGTTCGAGATTGGACTTCAGTACTGCGTTCCATCCTCAGACTGATGGTCAATCTGAGAAGGTGATTCAGATACTGGAGGATATGCTTCAGAGTTGTGTGATAGATTTCTTAGGTAGTTGGGATGATTATCTGCCGCTAGCTGAGTTCGCCTACAATAATAGTTTCCAGACTAGCATCCAAATGGCACCTTACGAGGCTTTGTATAGTTGTAAGTGTCGTACTACGCTATATTGGACTGAGTTGGGTGAGCATCGGGTTTTGGGTCCTGAGTTGGTTTATGATACTGAGGTTAAGGTTAGACTGATTTAGGATCGTCTGAAGGCGGCTTCTGATAGACAGAAGTCCTATACAGATTTGAAGAAGAGAGATATTGAGTACTCTTTGGGGGACTTCGTCATTCTTAAGGTTTCTCTGTGACACCTCTAGCCCGTTTCAATCACCGAAACAGTGTTACAAAGCGTTACTAGAGTTTTCAGTACATTTACAGATAATTCATGTCAAATTCTATTCATTTTTTGAATATTATTCATATCGTCCCTTAAATGGACCCTCGAGGCCCAAAATGAGTATTAGAATCAAATTGGGACTAAATCGGGAACTCAAAGAATTTTTCGTGAAATTTCTAAAATTTTCCAAGATAGAAGGCACGCACGCCCGTGTGGTCCAAGGGACACGCCCGTGTGACCCTAGGTTACGCCCGTGCTGCAGGCCGTGTTACACACACGGTTGAGACACACGCCTGTGTCTCTGCCCGTGTGCTTAATTTTGAGCATTCTATTTCTCAAATTTAAGATGCAAGAGACACAAGGCCAAACTACACGCCCATGTGCCAGGCCATGTATCACACACGGTCAAGACACACACCCGTGTGTCTACCCTTGTGTATAAAATAAAGTCATTTTCTAGCTTTATTTCTTACCCAAACTTTACCAATGACCTACACCAAAACTTTCATTCATATAGCAACCAATTCAAGCATCATAACCAAATTAATTCTATTGATCTAACATGATATATTATTAAATGCATTCATGCTTTTAATCTTTTATAAGCATAATTGTTTAACCTTTCTCAACCAATCAATAATAAATGCTTATGTTATCACCATAAAATAATCTTAATATATGCATATACCAAAACATAATCATCACTAGCCAATCCAATGGCTAGATTACAAATATCATTTACATGCCAATATAGCCAATTTAACCTATACATGCCATTATAACCATAATTGACTTACTATATATACCAAAATGAACTGATGGATAGTGTGAGTGATCTCTGCCAAGCTTCCAATCCAACGAGCTTCTGATTTACTATAAAACAGGGAAATAAAACTAAGTAAGAATATAATGCTTAGTAAGTTCGTATAACATGGTACTTAACTTACCATTTATTCTATTTCAAGATAAACATGTAAGGGCACATTCAATCAATTTGATCTCAAGCCCTACACATATTCTCATTGCCCTTGTTAGTAATATATTCCATAATAACACCAAGAAACATATATGGGTTCAACAATAATCAGGTTTCCAAGCACATATGCTTTCCACATCACGTATTCATTTAACATGTATAACTCATGTCTTATATTACAAGTATATTTTCATAATAATTCATCTCAAATTCAGATTATTTCATGTCAGAACTTTACTTGTATCATTTGAAATATCAATGACACACGAGTAGTACACTCAAAGTGTATAAATCTATAATCATGGATGAACGTATTTATCAAATAAATTCCATGTACATATATCATCATCTCATATTTCCATATATCAATTATCAAATATCATCATTTTCATGTATTTCAAGCATATACGTGTAAAAACCATTTCTTTTCATGTCAGCATATTGCCCGTTGAATTTATTTGAAATATCGATGGATACTCAAATAGTACACACAAAGTGTACAAATTAGTAAATCCGTCAATTCATATTCAGAGGTACCCTAATAGGGCACTTGATCAGAAAGCACACTCTTGAGCCTCAAAGAATATAACAAAATTACCACTCCAGGCTAAATTCTGTTATCAAGTGAGATCAGGATTACCAGTCCAGGCTAAATCTTATCTCCGTTAAATGCTCAGGATTACCAGTCCAGGCTAAATCCTTTCTGTAGCATATGCATAGGATTACCAATCTAAGCTAAATCCTTTCTGTAGCATATGCTTTAATGAGCTTAATCTGGATTACCCATCCGGGCTAAATCCAATCCTTAACATATTTTTGAGAGACTTATATCAGGATGGCTTGTCCGGGCTAAATCCTTTCAGAAATGAGGTCAATGGAATTACTCGTCCGAGCCAAATTCCGTCAGCAACAAATGCAGGACCTCATTCATTTCGGGAAATCGCATTTATCCATCGAAACCAAATATTCAAACGGGACTTAACATTTTCCAAGCATAATTACACATGTGATTAATTCATTTATTTTTCAAAAAATGTATACAATAATTCCTTTAATCACATACCATATTCAAATCAGGCACTAAAATAACATTTTTTTATTATTTATCATTTATCATTTATCAAGCACTATCATTTAATTTAATCATTTTTATTTATCGGGCTTGATTGGATATGTAATCATTTCACATTTTTATAACATTTATACAATTTACTTAAACACAATCAATGCAAGCATATAAATATACACAACATCTAATTCAAACATATAAATATACAATTTAATTACACGAACTTACCTTGACAAATGTTCGTGTACGTAAAATCTAATAATCTGACATTTTCCTCGTTTCCTCGTTCTAGCTCTGAATTTGGTCTATCCGAATCTATACGAGTAAATTTAACATCAATTTAATACAATTTAAACTCAATTCAGTCCAATTTACATCTTAGGCAAAATTACCATTTTGCCGCTAAACTTTTAATTAATGACGATTTCGTCTCTAGGCTCGGAAAATGAAATTCATGCAATTTACTTCTTATTCCAAGCCTAACCAAAATTTCAATATAAGATTTACAGCACATGTATTCTATAAAATTTAGAATTTTTCTTCAATTTATAGAACTTTACAATTTAGTCCTTAAATCATGTTTTAATCAAAAATCACTTTGTAAAAGTTATTTATCTATCGCCAACCTTTCATATTTTACCATAAATTTAAAAATTTAAACATATTCATCCATGACATAATTTCTATACTTTGATAACTTTTCAAATTAATCCCCCAAATAGATAGATTAGACTATCCTGGTTTCAAAAATATAAAAATTATTAAAAACGGTGCTTTAATACTTACCTAATTTGGCCAAGAAAGCTTGCTTTCTCTTTCCTAGAGTTTCCATGGAATATTTGGGAAAGAAGATGATATAAAATGATTTTTATTTCTATTTAATTATTTATCATCTTTTAATTTTATCACTTTCCAATTTAGTCCTTAGCCTTTTTCTAATTTTCCATGGATGAATCACCCAAAAATATCTACTAACTTTTCATTAATGGTCTAATTACCATATAAGGAACTCCAATTTAAAGTTCTATAGCTATTTAATCCCTATAGCTATTAGAACACAACTTTTGCAATTTACGCAATTTAGTCCTTTATCAAATTAAACATGTAATCGATAAAATTATTTTATGAAATTTTCACACAATATTATTATCATACTGTAGATCATAAAATAGTATTAAAATAATTTTTATTTCCGGGCTCAGATCTGTGGTCCCGAAACTATTATTTCGATTTTATCAAAAATTGGGCTGTTACATTCTCCGTGGAAGAAAGTTCTTAGGTTCGGTCGTAAGGGCAAGTTAAGCCCTAAGCTTATTAGGCCATATCAAATTCTAAAGCGTTTGGGACCAGTCGCTTATCAGTTAGAGCTACCTCTACAGTTGGACCGTATCCACGATATTTTTCATGTATCGATGTTGAGGCGGTATCGGTCTGATCCATCTCATGTTGTCTCTGTTGAGGAGATCGAGGTTAGACCAGACTTAACTTTTGAGGAGGAGCCGGTTCAGATTCTGGATCTAGATGTTAAGATTCTGAGGAGGAAGTCCATTCCGTTAGTAAAGGTTTTGTGGAGGAATCATGGAACTGAGGAAGCCACGTCAGAACCTGAGGACTCGATGCGTCAGTAGTGTCCTCATCTGTTCTGATCGGGTAAATTTCTGGGTCGAAATTTCTTTTAGGGGGTAGATTTGTAACACCCTGAATAATTTATTTCTATTTTTGTAAATATCTGACACAACAGTGTATCTGCTTCAGTGGTTAAGTGTTCTGGGTGTGTCTGAGAGGTCTTGGGTTCAAGTCCCAGATTTGTTAATTTTGTCAATTTTTTATCCTAGCCTTACCCTTGTTGAGTGGGATTTTATAAAATTTTCTGTTAATTTATATCAGAATGAGCCTGCTGGTTCAGGTGATAAGGGAATTGGTGTGTTGGAGGTTCTGTGTTTGAATCCCTGCGCGAGCTTGGATGTTATATTTTTGCTTCGGTGGTGGTTAGAAGTTCAGTGGTAGTGGGATTCTGAGTAGTGGGTGGTTATGATTGTGGATGTAGTGGGATTTGGGTAAAACTCATCTGTTTCCCCAAAATCTCTCCCATTGGAATCTGACATCTCTCTCACTTTCTATGCGTTTTTTTTCTCTTTTCCTTTTCTTCTTTCTTTTTCCTTGTTTTGGGCAAAATTGTTTCCTAATTTCAGCATTTTGATTCAAGGTGTTTGTACGTTGGTAAGTAAGGGTTAGTATGTTATGCTTGAGTAGGGAGTTTTCTTTAAATCCATTTAATGTACTATCGAATCTTCCATTGGAATTAAAATTGTGTTTTGACAGCAACGAATCATGAAGTACGAGACTTTCCTCTCATGGAATCGTAGTTGGAGTCGTTCGGGGAATCGGGTAAGCGTTGAATACTCAAATTTTGCCTTTGTCTATTTCGAGAAAGTGCGGTTTATTATCGTTTTAAGTAATTAATTTGGGGTTTAATTGGTCAATTTAGGTGCTGGTGGTCTCGGGAGTATTTCTGCATCGAAACGGTAACAGGTGTGTACCCGAAACGTAGAAAACTGAACTTCGGCAAAAGTTGAAAAACTGTTCTGTCGACGCCACACTGGCGTGTGGTCGCCTGTGTGATTGGCCATGTGCGAGACATGGCCGTGTGATCGATTAAGGCATGACCATGAGCAAGACATGACCGTGTGGTGATGTAGGTGTTGCCGTGTGGGCCACACGGGCTAGGCCAAGTTGGGCATCTGGGCCACACGGGCATGTGGGCCCACAGGGGCATGTGGGTCCAAAATTCTGAAATTTTCCCTAGGGTCATACGGGTTGTTCCGATCAACTATGGGCCTACTGTAGGGCTGGTAAGGGCTACCCAAACCCTATTTTATCTGTTATGATATTCTGATAGACTGATCTGAGTAGGATACTATTTGTATGCTTGTTATCTGTATATAAGCATGTTGAGCATGTCAAATCTGTTATTTCTGTATCTGTTTTGGGGTGGGATTTTCAGATGAGGAGGAAGTGTTCTGTATTGTGATCATTGCCTATGATTTGGCAGCTTGGCTGCACATTATCTGATATGTGTCGCATCGACACTATATGGTGTGTAGGGATGGGTGTGTGTTTTTAACCCCACATGGTGTGATGGGATGGACGGAGATGGTGTGTAGAGGATAGGGGTAGGACCCACTGTATCTATTCTGTATATTCTCATATTTGTTTCTGTTATCTATATTTGAAATGGACATAAGTCCGAATCTGCATCTGACTGTATATGAGTTTACTGTATGTTTTGCATGTCTATTTTTGCTGGGTTACACACTGAGTTTTCGTAAACTTACTTCTGTTTGTTTGTTCTGTACAGGTAATCCACAGACTTAGGCGAATCGGTGCAGCAGAGTCTTGCGGTGACCACTAGTCTACGAACTGATTTTAATTAAAGGTTTTATTATTCAAGGGTTATTTTTGAGAGTTTTGTATTAATTGGACTCTCTGGACTGTTGACTTAAATTTTGGGATTTGGATTTTTCGTTTAATAAATTATTGGGATGACTAGCTAAAAATACGGTTTTTACTAAAACAAATGTTTTCTAAACTTACAAATGTGATTTTAAGAAAATAACATTTACTATATCATCCGCTGCAAAATTTCGTTTTGGCAAATAAATCAATCAATTAACGTTTTCGAAAATGGATATAAACAAATATTAGTTGTCTGAATCGAAACGATTTAACGTAACTATTTTTAAAACCCAATCTTTTTGGCATCTCCGGATTTGGCCATAATGTCTAGCCCAGAGAGGAAGACTCAACTCAAGCCCCCCTACGGCCTCTACCACGACCACGAATACCATGTCCGCGAATTCCACGAGCTCTCATTATATAATTTGATTTTTATCTACATTATAAAATTTTATGTATCAGTTCCAGTATTTATTAACAAATATTTTATGCAAGAATTATCAAAAGTTTAGAGATGTTTTCAGAGGTTTCAGTCTCTAACTATTTCAGTATAGTTTCAAAAAGTACTATCTATAGTGTTTTCAGAGTTTTCTATCTAAGTTCAGAAATACTTACAGGATCGGCACCGGAGACTCGGTGTACCGCATACTTTCTCAAATTATTCAAACTATTTAAAAATCAATTCTGTTTGAAACACAATTTTGGAACCCAAAATTCACAGCCCAAGTTTTACAACCTGGCTCTGATACCACTAAATGTAACACCCCAAACCCAATCTTTGTGACATCTCCAGATTTGACCATAACGTCTAGGTCGGGTTTGGGGTGTTACAATATAAATAAAAGTCATCTCAAATATAAAAATACGACAATATGAAAAACTAGCAATTTTTTTCTTTCATAAACATCATCATAAACATGCATGAAATTTAATTCCAAATCTAACCATTCATGCTCATAGAAATTTTCATTTACAATTGCTCATGTCATTTCTCTAAATAATTAACACATGGAATAATATAAAACGTATGAACTACTACCTTTAACAATTCTTTGAACTAAATTAAATTCGAATAACCATAAAATTCATTAGTTTATTAACACAAATTTGCATATTAGATATGTTTTAATCAAATATATTATTTAATTATAAAACCTACTATAGCAACATAAATGAATCAGTTAATATTCATTTTCATGAACAAATGAGATGCTTAAAACAATATGTAACCCATGTAATCAAAACTTAAAAAGAAGACCATCTCAAATATTTAATCCATATATCAAGTTGATTTAATATTTAAAGATGTACCTTTTTTTTCTACGTTGAGTCTTCAAGATTTTATCAAGAAGTAAGCAAATTAAACTCTAGTCGTAGACTTTGAATCCAATCAAAATCTATTAATAACAAACTTTGAGAGTGAATCTTATTTTCCAGATGTACAACAGGTACATAACCAATGACTTTTCATATATGAGTTTTCTCTCTTGCAAGTTCTCATCAGTAATGTTTTTCCACGTAATTTTAATTGAGAATGTAACACCCCAAACCCGGCCCAGACGTTATGGCCGAATCAGACGGTGTCACATGGAATGGAATTTGAAAGCGAATTTAACAAGTTAAAACCGTTTCCGTTTATTTTCTTCTATTAATCTCTCGTTGGTTTCAAAATCATTTTCTCATTAATTTGATTTGTTTAAAAACATATTCTATGGCGGAAGCTTTTGAAACCGTGATATTTAAAGAAAATCGTTCGCGTTTAGAAAAACATTGTTTTCCAATTAAACCGAGTTTTGCAATTTAAAAGTCCATGCAAACAATTAAAATCCAAATTAAGGCAAACAGTCCAAAAGTCCCAAATTACAACCAAAATACCCCCAAAAGAATAGGAAATAAAACCGTAAATGAATTTAAACCGTTTAGTAGACATGTGGTCACCGTAGAGTCCTCCGCCGCACCGATCCATCTAAGTCTGGGGATTACCTGTACAGATAAAATAGAAAGGAGTGAGTTTACGTAAACTCAGTGTGCAATCCCCACGGAAGACATGCATACAGTCAAACAACAGATTATCAGTCAAATGCAGTCTGAGCCTAAGCCCATTTCAGTTTCAGTAGTAGTTCGGGCCTTAGCCCATTTCAGTTTCAGTATCATATATGCATTAGGGCCTAAGCCCATCACAGTAATAGTATCAGATATACATTAATCAGTAACAGAGTCCTACCCAACCAGCCTCTACACACCATCTCCGTCCATCCCTACACTCCATGTGGGGTTTAAAACACCCATGTATCCCTACACTCCAAGTAGTACCGAATGCGGCACATAATCGATGAAATTGCGGTGAGTTTGCGGATAATAGGCTTAAGAGCCTTTCAGTACACTTCCTCCAAATATCAACATCCCAACCCAATGCAATGCAACATACAAGATTATATGACATGCTAATACATGAATATCAGTTATACATACAGTTCAATATTCATTCATATAATCATCATGCTCAGTACATACATCATACATACAGTTCACGCAATTAAGGGTCTAAGTAGTGCTTACCGACCCTACAGTAGGTTCACAGTCGACTTGGGCGACCCGTGCAACCTTAAAACACATTTCAGTTAAATGGGCTCACACGCCCATGTGGCCTGCCCGTGTGGGCCCACATGCCCGTGTGGATCACACGGCCTGGCCTAGAATCCTACACGCCCGTGTGAACTACCCGTGTGGACCCATACGCCCGTGTGGACTACCCGTGTGGACCCACACGCCCGTGTGGACTACCCGTGTGGACCCACACGGCCTAAATCAGTCTAGCCCGTGTGTCACACATGGTCTACCTGGCCATCACACGATCGTGTCTTACGCGCACAGCCTGGTCTCGTCAATCACACGCCCGTGTTATGGCACACGGCCTACCACACGAGCAACCATATGCTCGTGTGGCGTCGACAGTGGGGTTTTTGGCTTTCGTCGAAACCCCATTTTTCGCATTTTTGAGTACACACCTGGTTACGATTCGATGTCAAAACACTCCCGAGATGCCCAGCACCTACAATCAGATTATCCAACCCCTTTAGAAACTAAAAATCGAGCCTAATACAATTTATCCAAGTACACATGAACTGACTTACTGCAACCAAGAACGAACACAATCTTGAATCAACCCGATGGAACGCGGTTCTCTGCCTTAAAACCTTCCCCTAAACGCAGAATTCACCACTTAGTTCATAATCTAGCGTTACTAACCCCAAACCAAAAAGTTAAAGGTTTGGAAAAGAATACTTACTAGACGAACAAAGGATTAAGCACGATCAACGAAGGATCACCATACAAAACCGAATAAGAAACAACAAAAGAGGGGGAAAAAGAGAAGATGAAACGTCAGAAATTTTGAGAGGGGGAGAGAGGAACGAAATTTTGGAAAAACAAAAGAATAAACTGATAATTCCAATATCTCAACCTGCCCAATAACCTCTCAATCTCAACTACCTCAGACTTCAACTTCCACTGGAACTCTTGCGCAAAGCCGAGCAAAAATTAAATACCCAAGCTTGCGTAAGGATTCGAACACAAGACCTCCAACAAACCCACACTCCTTCTATCCACCAGACCAGCAGGCCGATTCTGATATTTTTCTACAATTATCTCAATATAAGCCCAATGAGCAAGTAAAAGGCTTAAGTCAGAAAAATTCTAAAATTTACCAAATACAAGACTTGAACTTTGGACCTCTCAAACACACCCAGAACACGTAGCCACTGAAGTAGATACACATTTGTGTCACATTTTCACAAAAGTCGAAACAAGAAATTTGGGGCGTTATAGAGAACTTATTCTGAATACTATAAGTTATACTCACAGTTTTGAAAAAAAACTTGCAACTTCAGGTGCATCCAACCATAACAAGATTTAGATAGAATTATCATACTCTATTGCTCATAAGTTGATATTTCACAGTCAAATATTTTACTTTCAACCCCTTAATGAGAATGATGATAAAAGAAGATCACAAAGATAGTCACAATCAATTCAATTTAATAACAAGAATAATTAATAATTCAATCCTCTTTTGATTCATATGAAATACAATCTTTTCCTCATTCACAATCTCAATATGAGATCTATTATGAATATCTTTTAAAACCAATGGATTAACCATCATAAGATATTAATATATTAGCTCTTTTGGAGCTTTCGACTAATTTTGTACTACCAAATATTGAAATAATATTGGTTTTTATTTTCTTTTATGCTTGGGTTCACTTCAGGGAATGCAATAGATTTAGTAGGATGAACTTATAAACGTCCCAATAGATTCCTTATTTCATAATCACCATAGCAAACATGCGTGGATTTCAAATCAAAATCTATCTATTCATGTTGTCATGATTAGTCTCCAATTATAATAAACATGATATAATAAATAATTTATAGTAAAATATACTTGAAGATCTTTAACATCATCGTCATCACCCACATAAGGATTATAATTTTTTTTTGGATAATGATTACTCATAGTGCGCAGACCTCAATTGAAGATTGAAATTGCAATAGCTCTAGAAGGCAATCGACAACAATTTGAGCAACAAATTTGGAGTGATCGCATTATAAAATAAAAGAGAGTCGTGCTAATAACGTGTTATAAAATAAAAGACAAAGAATAAAGAACAAAGTGAATGAGAGAGTAAAGAGAGAACGTATTTTATTGATCAATCGAAATACTTAAAAAGCTTCTCCAAAGTCTCTATTCATAGGCATAAGAAGTATAAATGAAGTAGAGATCTACTTCTAATGACTATTAGAATTTAAACTATATCAAAATTTATCTTGATTTTGATAGACATCCACTTAATAAGATATTCATAACACCATTTATATATATTGAATTATTTGTCATTGCACCTAAATTTTGTACTTGTAAAAATATTGAAATCGTATGAACAGAAAACATTTTTTATGGAAAACGAAAACAATTTAAATTGTAAAAATAATGACTAAAATTTCAAATATTTTAAAAGCCTTTTACTTTTTTCAAGACTGATAGAATACCCTTAATTCTTTCTTAGTAGTTAATTTGATTTCATTCATTTATTTAATTTTTTTTTAAATTTAGAAAACAAAATCAATTTAATTCTTTTGATATGGGTTTGGTACTAGAATTTGACACTTTTTCCTAATGTGATATTTATGTTAATTTTTTTTACCTAATCTAGTACGCATATTTGATAAAAATTATATATTTTAGTACCCAAAGGTAAATGTGTTAACTTTTTAGTGATTAATTCAAGTTTTAAGGTTGATTTGATGAAAGTTAATTGCTAATATTATTAGGTTTAAATTTTTCATGATTTTGTAAATAGAATAAATTTAATGTTAATTTGAATTTGTATAATTTTGTGTTTTATTTGTCAAATTCAGTCCATGATAAAATTACATTTTTATGATTGATTTGATGAAAGTTAATTCTAATAATAATAGCTAATTATGAGTTCTCATCATACTGAGAAGAAAATATGATTTCTCATCAAATCATATTTAAAATCCAAATTAAACACTGAAAAATTAACACTATTTGGACCTCCAACTTTACATAAAAATTAGCCCTTGCATTTCGAAGCTAAGAGTTAGCTCTTCAAACTCTATGCAAACATCTCAGCTCAAAAATTCCTGGATCTCATCCAAAAATTCATCGCAAGTCGACTAATCTTCCAAACTTGAAAATTGACAGCTTGGTTGAATTGACTTTAATAAATTTCACCCCATTTATGCATGTATCTTCTAATAATACAAGGAGATTCATAATTAATATATACTCCCAACATTATTTTAATAATCATTTTGTGCATTGTGGTAGAGCAATTTGTACATATATTTTTCATTCAAAAATCTAAAATGGGTTGTATTTGACTCTTGACCAAAAACCAATTGTAATGGGGAGTATTTATCATGACTTATTGGCATGATGCGTACAAGTGTCGATTCATATAAAATATCATATCATTATACATATATAAAGAGTTTTATTCTCTAAAGATACGGTTTAGCTACTAACTGGAGGCATTTAATTCATAACTCTACTAAACCATTTTATACGTATAAGGAACAAGCTTTGCGATAGTTATTTGCACTAACAATCTAGCATGCAATAATCATTTAAAGCCTAAGAAGTAAACTCACAAATATTAGTAAGGATTGTCTTGGTTGCATAATATAAAAATTTTGTTCTTAAACAAATCATTAAACAAGTAACCTCACAAAATACAGGTTGTGTTGATAACTCACATCTGATTATCTTGTAGATGCATATACTAAAATCATATCAAAACATCCATATTGATCGTGATGGTCTAACCAATCATTGTTCTTTAATAAATATCCATGTAAATTCTTATCTTATCACATCATTACTGATCGGGATTGTAACAGCTCGGTTTTGGGGCTAGTCGGAACAGTAGTTTCGAGACCACTAATCCGAGGTCAAGGAAATTATTTTGATATTATTTTACATGTCGTAACATGTTTATAGGGATGTATGAGAATTTTGGTACCTTAATTTTAATGATTGATTGCTTAATTGCAAAAAAGGACTAAATCGCATAAAGTGCGTGTAACATCCCAAACCCGGCCTATGCGTTAAGGCTAGATTTGACTTGTCACACAAAATAAATATACATTGATTCCTTTTTAAGTAAAATAGATTTCAAAATTTTGACGAAGTATTTATTGAGTAAAAGATTTGATTGATAAATCGAAAATTTGAGATGTAAGATCTTATAAATCGTAATTTTGAAAATATTGTTAACAGTTCGAGAAAATTTCAAAAGAAATTAAAAGTATTTTTCGAAAAGAATTGATAAAAATCTTAAGAGTAATTTTCCGTGTTAAAAATATGAAAATTATTATGAAATCCTTTTTATATATTCATTTTTGAATAAAACGTTTATTTAAGTTTTAAAAAAATATAATCCCAAATTTGAAATACTTAAAGCAGTATATGAATTCATCCAACAATAAGCAAAACAAAAATTAATCCAGAGGCCTTATTACAACCTTAATTCAAAATAGCAAAGTAATTAAAAGTATTAAAAGAAATCCAAATTCCAAATTTAACCGTTTTTAAGTATGGCCTCCACCAAGACATCCACGACCCAAGTCTCAATCATTGATCATTACACAAAGGGATAAGGAAAATGGGGTGAGTTACTAGAACTCAATGTGTAACCCACTTACCGTTGTCCACTCGGGCAAAAATCCATTAAGCCATTATTTGGGCCGAAGCCCATTCATAATAATAAAAATGTATCGAATATAATATGCATATGAAATGCAATTCCCAAACCAAACCTAGTTTTCCATCCGCTACACACCATCTGTACCAACCAACACACCTGTGGGTGATCTTTAGTCAACCCACCCCGCCAACACACCAAACGTAGGCATTAAGCCATTTATAAAAAATTTGTGGACAAGCCACCAGATTAACAGAATTTACATGGCATTGCCATTTTTCAGATTTGTGACAGAGCCACCAGATTTATGTAGCAGAGCTACCAGAACTTCTCTTCATCATTATCCCATCCCATGCAAAACATGTATATAATGCATAACAATTCACAACAATGTATTCAAATATTTCTTACAAAAATTTATGGCCCATTATAACAATTTATCAAATTGGCCCATTAAGCAGAATATCATCTTGGCCCATTTCGCAAATTTTCGGATCGCCCATATAACAAAAATATATATCGTTTTGGCCCACATAGCAAAATATATCGTTTTGGCCCACATAGCAAAATATATCGTTTTAGCCCACATAGTAAAATATATCGTTTTGGCCCACATAGCAAAATATATCGTTTTGGCCCACATAGCAAAATATATCGTTTTTATCAATTTTATCATATGAGATCTAAGCCAATTTTTTCCGATTTTACACTAATACGATTTTAATCAAACGATTTTTATTATCGATATGACATTAATCTCCAACCCACGTAAAACGGTGTGAGATTACACACACGACACGGTAAGCACTACGCTTCTCTCGATCGTCGACACCTAAAATTTTATAACGCCCGATTAGTCAATGTACGCGATTTAATAAATCTACTTTAAAACAAACGATCTAAAATTTTACCCTCGAGATCGTGAACAACTACGATTTGTCGGTTTTCCCCGGTTGACGGTCCACAACCCGGTGGGAAATCTCGAATCGCTGACGCCTCAAAATTGTGAACAACCTCGAATAATTGATTCTCGCCGGATAAGGGTCCACAACCCGGAGGAAAGTCTCGAATCGCCGAAACGGCCCTTCGTTTGAATTTAGGAGTAGGGATCGTTAATCCGCTCCTTTTGAGATCTCCACATGACTTCCCATTCGAATCGGTACCACAAGTCGCCATTCGGTTAGATCTTAAACAATCGGTATTACGATAAAATATGGACTATCAAAATGGTGAAGATCGGCTTACCACTAATTTCTGAGTGACCAATGATTTGGTAGATTGAGAAATTTAACCCCTATAAATAATATCGGTTAATCAACACCATCTTATCGAATAAAGAATGATTTATAGAATCCTTGAATAACACTTACCTTAAAGATTTTAGAACTGACTTCTAGCGATAATGCGATGACTTCGGAAGAATGAAGGTTCGACCTACCACAATATCACTAAGAAGAAGAAAGGGATCTTGTCAAAGAGAAATAAGTGATGATTTCGGTCAAAAGACCCTCCCAAGCCAACATATGGATTCGGCAATAGAAAGAAGAAAATAAAAAGAATTGAAAAGAGTACTTACCGACTGTTCAAGGGTGAGTGACAACTCGAATGAAAAAGGAAGATCAATGAAAGAATGGAAGGTTCGGCTATAGAGAAATAGTGGACTCAATATTCGGCTATGGTGAAAAATATTAGAGTGGAAGTGATGCTTGAAGGATTTTGCGAAAAGAAAAGAAGAAGAGGAATGATGGATTAGTTTCGGTTTTCAAGAATGATGTGTGAACAAAGAAATGGTCTCAAAGTTTGTATCCATTCGGCAAGAAGAAAGAAAGAAATGGAATATGCCTCCTCAAGGTTGTGTAGGTTCGGCAAGGAGGAGAAAGGAGTTTGGAGAGAAAAGAGAAATGATACCAAAGTTGCCAATAGGGAATTGGCCAAAAGAACCAAAATTTTACCAATTGCCAATGACCGAATTCGGCTAGGAGGATAGGAGTTTTGAGAAAAGACACAATTGATGATATTGGTATTTTGACCAAGACTAACACTTTAGTCTCACCAAAACATCAAGCACAAAATTCGGCTATCACCCTAGCCCCAAACCGTCCATATTCATCCCCCCTAGGATAAAAGTTTGGCCACCCAAACTTTCCAAAACACTATCCACGAAATAAGCCTCTTGTTCCCCTTACTTACCTATTTCTTTTGATTCCTTTCCCCAACCTCAACCTTGCCTTATTCTTTTAGCCACCTTACCAAAAATAAAGAAGTCCACCTTACCATAAATACTCCTTGGCCGACACTTTAAGGAAGGAATGCAAAAATAAAAGTCAAAATGCACACAAAGGATTCGAACTTCTTCCCTCAAGGTAATACATGTGGCGCCATAACCTCTTTACCATATGCTCACTTATGCTAGTTATTTACTCATTTATTTCCATATGCTTTAAGGTCACTTACTCCATCTCCTTAAGGTGATAAATGCCAAAAGTTTTTACTAGGTCCAAAGAAACCCCGAGCCTTCTCAGGACTTCCTAAACATACACAATTAATAATTTAACTAGCTTAACACCGAAAACAATGCAACACATAAATTTCCAAATTTTAGGATGTTATAATTCTAACCCCCTTAAAGAAAATTTCTTCCTCGAAATTTACCTGATTAAAAGAGGTGAGGATATTGCTGCCAAATCACGTCCTCAGGCTCCCATATAGCTTCCTCCGATCCGTGATTGCGCCATAAAACTTTGACTAACAGCACAGTCTTCCTTCTCAGTACCTTAACGTCCCGATCTAGAATTTGCATTGGTTCCTCCTCGAACGACAAATCAGGTCTTATCTCAATTTCTTCTACCGATACTATATGAGACGGATCCGATCGATAACGCCTTAACATTGAGACATGAAATACACTATGTATCTGACTCAACTCCGGAGGTAACTCAAGCTGATAAGCCACTGGCCCAACACGCTTCAACACACGGTACGGTCCGATGAACCTAGGGCTCAACTTGCCCTTCCTTCCAAATCTGAAGATCTTCTTCCAAGGTGATACCTTTAGAAAGACTTGATCTCCCTTCGCAAACTCAATATCCTTACGCTTCAGATCCGCATATGATTTTTGTCTATCCGAAGCTTCCTTTAACCGTGCCCGAATTACCTTTACCTTTTCCTTCGTCTCGATATCACTCGGGACCCGATGGAATCGCTCCCCAATTCAGTCCAACAAGTAGGAGTACGACACTTACGACCATACAATGCCTCGTAGGGTGCCATCTGGATATTGGATTGATAGCTATTGTTATAAGCAAACTTTGCCAACGGTAGGAAATCCTCCCAACTACCCCTGAAGTCAATCACACGACCCCTTAACATGTCTTCCGAATCTGGATTACTCTCTCGATCGACCATCCGATCGAGGATGAAATGCCGTCTTTGAAATTAAGCTTGGTTCCCAAAGCTTCATGTAAGGCTTTCCAAAACCGTGATGTAAACCTAGGGTCCCTGTCCAAAATGATAGACACTGGTACCCCATGTAACCTCACAATCTACGCTCACGCACAACTTGGCCAACTCCGCAATGAGTAATCGCACGTGCGAACGGTAGGAAATGGGCGATCTTCGTCAATCGATCCACTATTACCCAAACGGAATCTTTCTTAGTAGGCGATAAGGGTAGCCCACTAACGAAGTCCATCGTTATCCGTTCCCATTTCCATAAGGGAATTTTCACCGGTTGTAGCAATCTCGACGGCAATTGATGTTCCGCCTTTACTTGTTGACATGTTAAGCACCTACTCACGAATTCAGTAACCTCCCATTTTAACCCTGGCCACCAATACTGCTCACGGAGGTCTCGATACATTTTATTTCCCCCGGGATGCATAGCATATGGGCTACTATGCGCCTCTCGTAGAATCATTTGTCTCAATTCTGAATCTTTGGGCATACAAACTCTTCCGCGGAAACACAATACTCCATCATTATTCATTCCAAAATCCCCTTTCACACCACTTTCCACTAGCTGAAATAAGGAACCCAACTTTTCATCTAATAACTGCTTTTCCTTAATCTGACCTACCCACGCAGGCTTCACCTGAAGTTCGGCTAGCAGACTACCATCTTCATACAAGCTGAGATGAGCGAACATCACTCTCAAATCCGACATCACCTTACGACTCAACGCGTCTGCCACCACGTTAGCCTTTCCGGGATGATACTCGATTGAGAAGTCATAATCCTTCAACAGTTCTATCCACCTCCGCTGTCTTAAGTTCAACTCCTTTTGGGTAAGGAGGTACTTTAGACTCTTATGATCCATATAAATGATCGACTTCTCACCGTATAGATAGTGTCTCCAAATCTTCAAAGCAAACACCACTACAGCCAACTCCAAATCATGAGTGGGATAATTCACTTCATGTGGCCTTAACTGATGAGATGCATAAGCCACCACTTTTCCACCTTGCATCAACACACATCCCAAGCCCATGTGTGACGCATTGCAGTAAACAATAAACTCTTTTCCAGCCTCAGGTTGAATCAGTACTGGCGCTTCCGTCAGAATCTTCTTTAATTTCTCGAAACCTTCTGTCACTGATCCGACCACACAAATGGTGCTCCTTGCAATGCTTGATTTAGTTAGGGGTGCAGCAATCAACGAAAAACCCTCAACAAAACACCGATAATAACCAGCCAACCCTAAGAAACTCTGAATTTCGGCCACTGACCTTGGTGGTTTCCAATCCAACACGGCCTCTACTTTTCGGGGATCAACTCTAATTCCTTCAGCCGACACAACATGTCCCAAGAAGGTCACTTCCTTCAGCCAAAATTCACACTTACTGAATTTGGCATAAAGTTGCTTTTCCCGCAATATTTGCAATACTATTCGCATATGTGAATCATGCTCTTCCTCATTCTTCGAATATACCAATATGTCATCTATAAACACCACCACGAACCGATCTAAATAGGGTTGGAAGACCCGATTCATTATGTCCATAAATGCAGCTGGTGCATTGGTCAATCCAAACGGCATCACTAAGAACTCATAGTGTCCATAACGAGTTTGAAACGCCATCTTATGAATATCCGCCTCCTTGACCTTAAGCTGGTGATAACCCGATCTCAAATCTATCTTCGAGAAAATCGAAGCTCCTCACAATTGGTCAAATAGATCATCGATTCTCGGCAACGGATACCTATTCTTGATCGTCAATTTATTCAACTACCTATAATCGATGCACATACGCATCGAACCATCCTTCTTCTTGACGAACAAGACCGGTGCTCCCCACAGTGACACACTCGGTCGAATGAATCCCCAATCCAACAACTCCTGAATTTGAGCTTTAAGCTCCGCCAACTCTTTCGGCGCCATTCTATATGGAGTAATGGACACCGGAGCCATTCCTGGCAATAATTCAATGCCAAACTTTACCTCCCGATCCGGAGACAATCCAGGAAGTTCTTCGGGAAAAACGTTCGAAAACTCCTTCACCGTTCTAACACCTTCCACCGATAATTCCTTGGCATCCAATGCACTGATGAAGGCTAGGAATGCTCCACACCCTTTTCGCACCAACCTTTCTGCCTTTAAAGCAGATACCAATTTGATAGATAATTTTTTCTTTCACCTATCATCACCACTTCTTTATCTTCCGAAGTTCTTATCGTCATCCGCTTTGCAGCACAATCTAAGTTCGCACAGTGTTTCACCAACCAGTCCATGTCCAAAATAAGGTCAAACTCATCGAAAGGCAGTTCCATCAAGTCTGCCAAAAATGTTTCTCCTTGTACTTCTAAGGGTACATCTCTAAACAATTTATTTACTATCACAGACTGTCCTAAAGGACTAGTTACCATCATCTCTCTAGCAGAAATCTCAAATCTAATGTTCAAGTTTCCAGATACAGCACTAGCAACATACGAATGGGTGGATCCGATATCTATGAAAGCGAAAGATGGTGTACATCGATATGAAGAACGCACCGGTTATCACGCAAAAAGCGCCGCCATCCTCTCGGCTCGTCGACCGCATAAACCAGCCCGGCTGTCTCACCTCCGCGTTACCGAAAAACCGCACCTCTACCCGTGCACCCCGACCTCGTCCTCCGCCATTACCACCTCGACCTAGCCCACGGCCTCTCGGTGGTCTTTGGCGCCTCTAGCCGTTGTGCATCACGATTACAAGCTTCCCGAGTCGGGAGCGATCCGTCGAGGACAATTCTTAAGTCGATGGTCCTTAGAACCACATTTGAAACAACCACCGGTTCTCTTTCAGCATTCACCCGGGTGTCATCTTCCATAGTCAGCATATAGTTGTATCTGATTGGTAGCAGCTGGTGCTCTAGCTTGAGCTGGCTCATCATTCTTGGGCCTCTTTTGAAACCTTCTAGCAGGACCCGAGTACTTAAAGTCCCTCTTGCTCTTGCCTCTATCTCTTTCTCGATTTTGTCACTCCGAGTTCTTAGCCTCCTCAGCTATCTTGGCTTTCTCCACAAGTGTGGAAGAATTCCTTTCTTGTTGTGGGGCTATCAATACCCGCAACTCATCACTCAACCCATCCTCGACACACACAGCGTTCATAGTTAGTTGGCATTATACCCCGGGCATAACGACTCAGACGTAGAAATTCTGCCTCATAAGCTGCCACAGTCTTACCTCCTTGGACCAGATTAAGGAATTCCTTCCTTTGGGCATCCACATAGCTAGCCCCGACATACTTTCCTTGGAATGCAGTTTTGAAGAAATCCCAAGTAACGAGATCGGCCTGAGTGCCCTCCCGAACAGTAAGCCATCATTGATACGCCTCGTCTCTCAACAAGGACACAGCTCCTCTCAGTTTCTGCTCGGTGGTGTACTCCAAGTCATCCATGATCCGTTCCACTGCCTCGAGCCAATAGTCTGCTACATTTGGGGCTACACCCGAGACACCCCTAAAAACCTCGGCACCACTTGATCTAAGTCATTCCGAAATTGATCCACGAGCCGGCCTGGGATTCTAGCCCCAAAGAACCCTTTCTAAGACTCGCAACATTGCTTGGGACAAGGCAATGTCCTCCGTCATACGGTCATGTGATCCGATTTGATCTGGGTGACGAGGTGCGTCCATTTCGGCATATGTCCCGACACTTCGAGCGCAACCCTAGCACCTCGGCCTCTACCACGGCCACGTCTACCACGTCCACGTCCTCTAGCGCTCATATTAGCTAATTCGATCTAATCTGATTAAAAGTCTTATGAATCAATATACTATTTTGATATTTATTAAACAATATTTTATGAGGTATAAGAAGTAAAGTCATTTTCGTAAACGCATCCTATAGTCTCAATCTCTATAGTTTCAACATCTAAAACTAAAAGTTCTAGAGTGTTCCTATAGTCATATCACAATAATCATAATCATACAATAACATACACTTACTTGACTTGGTACCGGATACCCGTGGTGCCATACTTCCTTTAAAACATATGTCAAAAAAATTTAAAGCAACTTTTAAAAATATTTTTGAACCCAAACCACAGTCGAGTTTTGAACCGGGCTGTGATACCATAAAATGTAACATCCCAAACCCGGCCGATGCGTTAAGGCTAGATTTGACATGTCACATAAAATAAATATACATTGATTCCTTTTTAAGTAAAACAGATTTCAAAATTTTGACGAAGTATTTATTGAGTAAAAGATTTGATTGATAAATCGACAATTTGAGATGTAAGATCTTATAAATCGTAATTTTGAAAATATTGTTAACAGCTCGAGAAAATTTCAAAAGAAATTAAAAATATTTTTCGAAAAGAATTGATGAAAATCTTAAGAGTAATTTTCCGAGTTAAAAATATGAAAATTATTATGAAATACTTTTTATATATTCATTTTTGAATAAAACGTTTATTTAAGTTTTTTAAAAAAAATATAATCCCAAATTTGAAATACTTAAAGCAGTATATGAATTCATCCAACAATAAATAAAACAAAAATTAATCTAGAGGCCTTATTACAACCTTAATTCAAAATAGCAAAGTAATTAAAAGTATTAAAAGAAATCCAAATTCCAAATTTAACCATTTTTAAGTATGGCCTCCACCAAGACATCCACGACCCAAGTCTCCATCATTGATCATTACCTGAAAGGGATAAGGAAAACGGGGGTGAGTTACTAGAACTCAATGTGTAACCCACTTACCGTTGTCCACTGGGCAAAAATCAATTAAGCCATTATTTGGGCCGAAGCCCATTCATAATAATAAAAATGTATCGAATATAATATGCATATGAAATGCAATTCCCAAACCAAACCTAGTTTTCCATCCGCTACACACCACCCATACCAACCAACACACCTGTGGGTGATCTTTAGTCAACCCACCCCGCCAACACACCAAACGTAGGCATTAAGCCATTTATAACAAATTTGTGGACAAGCCACCAGATTAACAGAATTTACATGGCATTGCCATTTTTCAGATTTGTGACAGAGCCACCAGATTTATGTAGCAGAGCTACCAGAACTTCTCTTCATCATTATCCCATCCCATGCAAAACATGTATATAATGCATAACAATTCACAACAATGTATTCAAATATTTCTTACAAAAATTTATGGCCCATTATAACAATTTATCAAATTGGCCCATTAAGCAGAATATCATCTTGGCCCATTTCGCAAATTTTCAGATTGGCCCATATAACAAAATATATATCGTTTTGGCCCACATAGCAAAATATATCGTTTTGGCCCACATAGCAAAATATATCGTTTTAGCCCACATAGCAAAATATATCGTTTTGGCCCACATAGCAAAATATATTGTTTTGGCCCACATAGCAAAATATATCGTTTTTATCAATTTTATCATATGAGATCTAAGCCAATTTTTCCTGGTTTTGCTCTAATACGATTTTAATCAAACAGTTTATTATCGATATGACATTAATCTCCAACCCACAAAAAACGGTGTGAGATTACACACCTGATTACGGTAAGCACTATGCTCTCTCGATCGTCGACACCTAAAATTTTATAACGGCCGATTAGTCAATGTACGCGATTTAATAAATCTACTTTAAAACAAACGATCTAAAATTTTACCCTCGGGATCGTGAACAACTACAATTTGTCAGTTTTCCCCGGTTGATGGTCCACAACCCGGTGGGAAATCTCGAATCGCTGACGCCTCAAAATTGTGAACGACCTCGAATAATTGATTCTCGCCAAATAAGGGTCCACAACCCGGAGGAAAGTCTCGAATCGCCGAAACGGCCCTTCATTTGAATTTAGGAGTAGGGATCGTTAATCCGCTCCTTTTGAGATCTCCACTCGACTTACCATTCGAATCGGTACCACAAGTCGCCATTCGGTTAGATCTTAAACAATCGGTATTACGATAAAATATGGACTATCAAAATGGTGAAGATCGGCTTACCACTAATTTCCGAGTGACCAATGATTTGGTAGATTGAGCAATTTAACCCCTACAAATAATATCGGTTAATCAACACCATCTTATCGAATAAAGAATGATTTATAGAATCCTTGAATAACACTTACCTTAAAGATTTTAGAACTGACTTCTAGCGATAATGCCATGACTTCGGAAGAATGAAGGTTCGGCCTTCCACAATATCACTACGAAGAAGAAAGGGATCTTGTCTAAGAGAAATAAGTGATGATTTCGGTCAAAAGACCCTCCCAAGCGAACATATAGATTCGGTAATAGAAAGAAGAAAATAAAAAGAATTGAAAAGAGTACTTACTGACTGTTCAAGGGTGAGTGACAACTCGAATGAAAAAGGAAGATCAATGAAAGAATGGAAGGTCAGCTATAGAGAAATAGTGGACTCAATATTCGGCTATGGTGAAAAATATTAGAGTGGAAGTGATGCTTGAAGGATTTTGTGAAAAGAAAAGAAGAAGAGGAATGATGGATTAGTTTCGGTTTTCAAGAATGATGTGTGAACAAAGAAATGGTCTCAAAGTTTGTATCCATTCGGCAAGAAGAAAGAAAGAAATGGAATATGCCTCCTCAAGGTTGTGTAGGTTCGGCAAGGGAGAGAAAGGAGTTTGGAGAGAAAAGAGAAATGATACCAAAGTTGCCAATAGGGAATTTGCCAAAAGAACCAAAATTTTACCAATTGTCAATGACCAAATTCGGCTAGGAGGATAGGAGTTTTGAGAAAAAGACACAATTGATGATATTGGTATTTTGACCAAGACTAACACTTTAGTCTCACCGAAACATCAAGCACAAAATTCGGCTATCACCCTAGCCCCAAACCGTCCACATTCATCCCCCCTAGGATAAAAGTTTGGCCACCCAAACTTTCCAAAACACTATCCACGAAATAAGCCTCTTGTTCCCTTTACTTACCTATTTCTGTTGATTCCTTTCCCCAACCTCAACCTTGCCTTATTCTTTTAGCCACCTTACCAAAAATAAAGAAGTCCACCTTACCATAAATACTTCTTGGCCGACACTTTAAGGAAGGAATGCAAAAATAAAAGTCAAAATGCACACAAAGGGATTCGAACTTCTTCGCTCAATGTAATACATGTGGCGCCATAACCTCTCTACCATATGCTCACTTATGCTAGTTATTTACTCATTTGTTTCCATATACTTTAAGGTCACTTACTCCATCTCCTTAAGGTGCTAAATGCCAAAATTTTTTACTAGGTCCAAAGAAACCCCGAGCCTTCTCAGGACTTCCTAAACATACACAATTAATAATTTGAGAAATATTTGAGAAAAGGGTACGAGTCTTATCTCGCCTTCGTGCTAAATACTCAAGAGTCTGAAGTAAAGATTGAAACAGTATCGGTCGCATGTGAGTATCCGGATGTATTTCTGGAAGAGTTACCCGGATTACCCCCAGTTAGAGAGGTCGAGTTTGGAATTGAGTTAATTTCGGGAACAACACCCATTTCGGTTGCTCTGTATAGGATGGCCCCACTAGAGTTGAAAGAACTAAAAGTTCAGCTGCAAGAGTTGACGGATAAGGGTTTTGCAAGACCGAGCTATTCATCGTGGGGTGCTCTAGTACTCTTTGTAAAGAAGAAAGATGGGTCGATGAGATTTTGCATAAACTACAGACAGCTCAACAAAGTAACTGTGAAGAACAAGTATCCTTTGCCTAGGATAGATGATCTATTTGATCAACTGAAGGGAGCTACGGTGTTCTCCAAGATCGACCTGAGGTCCGGTTATTACCAGTTGAGGGTTAAGGAGCAAGATGTACCGAAAACGGCATTTCAGACGAGGTATGACCATTATGAGTTTCTGGTCATGCCATTCGGTTTAACGAATGCTCCCGCGATTTTTATGGATTTAATGAACCATGTCTTCCAACCGTATTTGGACAAGTTTGTAGTTGTCTTTATTGACGACATATTGGTTTATTCTCGAGATGAGAGTGATCATACAGAACATCTGAGAATTGTCTTACAGACCTTAAGAGACAAGCAGTTATATGCTAAATTTAGTAAGAGTGAGTTTTGGCTTCAAGAGGTAGGATTCCTGGGACATATTGTGTTAGGTGAAGGTATTAGAGTTGATCCAGGAAAGGTCTCGGCTATTGTAGAGTGGAAACCGCCGAGGAACGTGTCGGAAGTTAAAAGCTTTCTGGGTTTAGCAGGGTACTATAGGCGGTTTGTGAAGGGATTCTCTATGATTGTTACTCCAATGACAAAACTATTGCACAAGGATGTTAAGTTTGAATGGACTAAAAAATGCCAACAGAGTTTCGAGAGGTTGAAAACATTGTTGACGGAGGCACCGATTTTAGTACAACCTGAGTCGAGAAAAGAGTTTGTAGTCTACAGTGACGCGTCGTTAAATAGTCTCGGTTGTGTGTTGATGCAAGAGGGTAAGGTAGTCGCTTACGCCTCGAGATAGCTTAAACCACATGGAAAGAGTTATCCGACTCATGACTTGGAGTTGGCCGCAATTGTTTTCGCGCTAAAGATTTGGCGACATTACTTATATGGTGAGAAGTGCCGAATCTTCACGAATCATAAGAGTTTGAAGTATTTGATGGACCAAAAGGAATTAAATTTACGACAACGACGGTGCCTCAAATTATTGAAGGACTATGAGTTAGTGATTGATTACCATCCGGGGAAAGCGAATGTATGCTTTAAGTAGAAAATCCTTGTATGCTTTGAGAGCTATGAACACGAGATTGTCATTGTCTGATGATGGTGCTATACTGGCCGAGTTGAGAGCTAGACCACTATTTGTTCAACAGATATGTGAGGCTCAAAAGAATGATAGTGAAATACTAGCTAAAAGAGCTAAGTGTGAGTCAGGAACTAATTCTGAATTCCGGGTGAGTTCGGAGGGTTGCTTAATGTTTCATGATAGAATTTGTGTACCCAAAAATGATGAGTTGATCCAAAAAATTTTACAAGAGGCACATAGTAGTTATTTGTCGGTACACCCGGGCAGTACGAAAATGTACAATGATCTGAAGAAATTCTATTGGTGGCCAGGAATGAAAAGAGACACCTCAGAGTATGTAGCAAGATGTCTGATTTGTCAACAGGTGAAAGCTGAACATCAAGTGCCTTCGGAATTGCTTCAGCCAGTGATTGTCCCCGAGTGGAAGTGGGATCAGATTACCATGGATTTTGTGACGAGGTTGCCTATGACCCCGAAAAAGAAAGATGCTGTATGGGTTGTCGTAGATAGACTAACAAAGTCGGCTCACTTTATTCCAGTACGTGCTGATTATTTACTAGATAAGTTAGCTGAGTTGTATGTGGCAGAGATAGTGAGATTGCATGGTGTGCCTGTGTCCATTATATCGGATAGAGATCCGAGGTTTACTTCGAGATTTTGGAAAAAGTTGCAAGAGGCCTTAGGTACGAGGTTAAATTTTAGTACGGCATTCCATCTGCAAACTGATGGTCAGTCCGAGAGAGTAATTCAAGTTTTAGAAGATATGCTTTGATATTGTGTGTTAGAATTCGAAGGTAATTGGGAGAGATATCTACCTTTGGTCGAATTCGCCTACAATAACAGTTATCAGTCGAGTATATAGATGGCACCGTATGAGGCTTTGTATGGTCGTAAGTGTCGGACTCCTTTGTATTGGACCGAACTTAGTGAGAAGCAAATTCATGGGGTTGACCTAGTTAAAGAGACCGAGAAAAAAGTGAAAGTAATTCGGGATAGTTTAAAAGCTGCTTTGGACCGACAAAAGTCGTATGCGGATTTGAAAAGAAAGGAAATTGAGTTTCAAGTGGGCGACAAGGTATTTCTGAAAGTGTCACCGTGGAAGAAAATATTGAGATTTGGTCGAAAAGGTAAATTAAGTCCGAGATTCATAGGGCCGTATGAGATTACCGAAAGGATTGGGCCAGTGGCGTATCGGTTGGCTTTACCGGTAGAGTTAAAGAAAATTCACAATGTGTTCCATGTATCAATGTTGAGGCGTTATCGCTCTGATCCTTCGCATGTGATTCCTCCAACAAAAATTGAGATACGACCGGATATGACGTATGAGGAAGAGCCGATTAAAATCTTGGCTCGATAAGTGAAACAGTCGAGAAATAAGGACATAGCCTTAGTAAAAGTGTTGTGGCAGAAACACGGTGTAGAAGAGGCTACATGGGAACCGGAGGAAGCCATGAGAGAGCAATATCCAAACCTTTTTACCGGTAAGATTTTCGAGGACGAAAATCTCTAAAGAGGGGGAGAGTTGTAACAGCTCGATTTTGGGGCTAGTCAAAACAGTGGTTTCGAGACCACTAATCCGAGGTCGAGGAAATTATTTTGATATTATTTTACGTGTCGTAACATGTTTATAGGGATGTATGAGAATTTTGCTACCTTAATTTTAATGATTGATTGCTTAATTGCAAAAAAGGACTAAATCGCATAAAGTGCGAAAGTTCTAATTTACAAGATAGAGGTGTCAAATAGCCATAGAATATTAAATTGAAGGATTTTAAAGTACAATTAGGCCATTTTGATGTGTGTTGACCGGCCATAGAGGATAGGGGACAAGGGCATTAAATTTTTGGTGAAAGTTAGTGACTAAGTGAATAAAATATGATAAAATAAAGGAAGGCTATCACCTTTTTCTCTTCTCTTCTTCATCCACCAATTTTTACATCCAAGGAAGGTTTTTGAAAGCTTTGAAATTTCAGCAACTTGTCCTCACCCAAGTAAGTGATTTTTGGTGGTGTTCATTGTTAGTTTTTGTATTTTTGGAGCCCCCAAAGCTTAAGCTAGCTAATGAGAGGACTAATTTGTGATATGGTTGAAAGTTTAGGGATTTTCCATGAGAGTAATTATGTTGTTAGCTGAGTTTTTATGAGAGAAAATGAATGTTAGGGAGATGAGGAACAACTTTTGTGAAAGGTGTTTGCATGAAAACACCTAAGTAGGAATTAAAAGCAATAATGAGGTTGTGTTATAAATGCATGATATTATGAGAATGGTGAGTAGTTGTAAGAGAAATAAATGTTCAGCTAGACTTAATTATTGAGGAAATGTGTTGAAAAATAAATTACGAGCCTAGGGGCAAAATCGTAATTTTGCTAATGTACAAGGGCAAAATGGTCATTTTTGCCCAAGTGTAGAATTTGACGTATTGTGATCATAGAATGATCTAAATGAATTAATTTCATTTTTATAGATCAAGAAGAGCGCGGAATCAACCTTGACCGTGAAAAAGGCAAGGTGACGGATTAAGTCATTGGTTATCACGTTTTGTACCGAGGTAAGTTTATGTGCAAACAATGCATATTTGTGTAAACATTGTGTTGCTAATTAGTGTATGGCATGATGGAGAACATGTGTGGTTCAAATGGATTGAATGTGGTAATCGTTGAATAATTATTGTGTGAATGATGAAATAGTTACATAAATATGTAAGGACGACACTTGTTGGTGGGCTAAGTGCGATACCACCTTGTTGTTTAATTACGATAGGCTGTGTCGATACCATCGTTTATACACTTGTTGGTGGGCTAAGTGCGATACCACCTTGTTGCTTAATTACGATGGGCTATGTGCGATACCATCGTCTATAATCTTTTGGTGGGCTAAGTGCGATACCACCCTAATAAAGGCTATTGGTGGGCTAAGTGCAAAACCACCGAGTAATTTAATTATGAGCAAAGGAACTAGAGATAGTGATGTGTTGTATTATGTGATTTTATGATGCTATGTGCAGAGGAATATGTTAATGAATGTATGTACTATGCTTATGACATGGTGGGAATGTGGGAATAGAGAAAATGAGTAAGCATGATCATGAATGTAAATTATTTCTTGCTTAGTATGTAATGCTATGTAATTGTTTATTACATGTTATAATCTTATGTTGTTTACATGTAAACTTACTAAGCTTAAAGCTTACTCCCCCTTCTCTTTTTCCCTTGTTTCATAGAGTTTAAGAGCCAAGCCGAGATACAAAGACATTCAGAAGATCGCCCACACTATCAGCTCACCTCGGTATACCTAGACTCAATGTTTTGTATATGGCATGTATAGGGGCTAGGCAAGTTAGTGAATTTTTGTTGTAAATGGTTAAGATGTGTTGGTCTTTAGATGGGTGATACATTTTGTATAATGCCATAGTTGTTGGCTATTCTATATTATGCAAAGGTGTAATTATCTATGTGAGATGGTATTTTAATTGGATTGTTTAAAGTTGTGTTGAATGAATATATGTTGTGTGTGTGCTATAGGGGTGAGAAGAACTTAGCATATAGCTTTGTTCTTGTCCATGTGGATAGACACACGGGCGTGTGTCTAGGCCATGTGTGACACACGGTAAGCCCACGGGCGTGTGCTTTGGCCGTGCGTCCCCTGCATGTTGGCATTCTAAGTCAGAATAGACCACGGACTAGTCACACGGGCGTGTGCCTAGGACGTGTGTGTTAATCAGTGTTGGCCACGGTTTAGCCACACGGGCGTGTGTCTAGACTCTAGGCCGTGTGGGTAAAGTCAGTGTCCACCACGGTTGGAGAGCACGGGCGTGTGCCCTAACCGTGGGGCATTGGCAGAATGCTTGGGTTTCTAGGCACAATTTGAAGACATGGGCGTGTGTGACTTCACACGGGCGTGTGAGCCTTGTATAAAAGAGAAATTTTTTTTAGGTTTCGAAAAAGTTCTGATATAAACTCGAGAGCCTTCGTATGTGTGAATGAGGTCTCGTAAGTCGAGAATAGGGTTACTGAGATGACTAGAGAGAGTAATCAAGATAAGCCTAAGTGGTGATCATGAGATTTTTACGGTAACGCCTCGGGCCCGGTTCCGGCGTGGAACCCGGGTAAGGGGTGTTACAGGGATGGTCAAACCAATCTTGCCAACTAATTAGTATACTTGGGCTGGTAAACTTCTAGTTTACTATGCACATGATTCAACGATACTAATGTAAACTTCTAGTTTACCATCTCATATGATTGAACCATAATAATATATACATAGTACAAAGACAATAGTTGTAACATCCTAAAATAGGGCCTATGCATTTTCGGTTTAATTGTATGAAGTGACATGTTTTAAGTATTATGAATAAATTTTGAATATTTTTGAAACCAGGAAATGAGTGAAAATAAGTTAGAAATGAACATTTTGGAAACCTGAAAATGTATGGAAATGTTAAGTTTAAAATGGAAGGTGAACATTTTTGGAAACTAGGAAATGTAAGGAAAATGGAAAGTGAACATTTTAGAACCTTGGAAATGTAAGGAAATGTCTTGTAAGGAAATGTCATGGAAATGTAAGGAAATGTCTTGGAAATGTAAGGAAATGTCTTGTAAGGAAATGTCATGGAAATGTAAGGAAATGTCAAGTTTACAGAGCCGATCGAAAATTTTTGGAAACTTAGAAATGACCTAGAAATGACGAGTTTTAAGGTTTAAAAGGGGAAATTAAGGCAAGGTGGCCTTAAAAGAAAAAGTTTGTGAAATTTGAAACACAAACAGGCTTGGAAAAGTGGTCTGAATATGCCACTTAGGGCCTATGGAAATGGCGCCATATGCAAGAGGAATGGGCCTAAGTTCGAGTCACATGGGAAGCAAATAAAAGAAATTTTATTTTGCTACAAGGAGCAGAGAGGTGGACGGCACATGGCTATAAATTAGGAGCTTTTATTATTTTATAAATAGTAGATAAATAAGGGATTTATTTATCATTAGTTTCAAGAGATAATTGTTGGATTAAATTCTTTTAATTTGAATAAAGAGATAAAGAGGAAAATAAGGGAGAAGTGATGGCCAAGTAAGGGACTTTGAGTTTAATAATTTCGGCTAAGTAAGGATAGTTGCTGAATTATCTTTTATTTTAAGTGATAATTAAAGAGATAAAGCTATTAAAATAGAAGAGTGATGGCCAAGTAAGGGATTCTAAGTTAGTAATATCGGCTATAAAAGGAAAAGAGAGGCCATTCTGCATTATTATCTTCTTTGAAAGCCTCTGCGAATTCTCTTCACCAAATCTTCTTCTTCTTTTATTTTTGCCAAGTCGAAATACCTTGTGATCTAGCAAGAATCCTCCATCTTTATTCTTTCTTCTCTTTTCTTTCTAATCCTCCAAAAGCCGAAAGTTGTGAGATCATCATCTAGCCATAACCGAATCTCGAAGGTTGAAGTGAAGGTGCAATCGATTTCTTCAAGTAAGGGTAAGATCTCATTCGGTTTCATCCTTTTTCTTAAGATTTGCGAAATCTAGGACTAACCCCATTAATATCTTGTTGCCGAAACTTTGAAGAGATCTTTCGGGATTTACTAAGTGTCGACTACAAGGAAGGAGAAGTTCTTTTTTCCGAAGGTACACCATAGGCCACGTGTTCCCTAGTTATTCGGTGAGTTTGGGATTTAAAATCCACAAGGTAAGTGTCTATAGTATTCGGCCAAGGCCATGTTTGGTAAATATATGTGTTCATTAATTATTCAAAAGCCAAAACTAACCAAGTTAATTGATTCAATGCTTGGCCGAATGCAAGAAGAGTATAGCGAGAGATTTCAAGACTTGATTCTTAAGTCAAACGGCAACAAGGTAAGTTTAAGTATACTAATCCTACTAGGATTTGGATTTATGGCCGAATGGCTTTTTATTAAAGTAGTAGGTGATTAATCAAATGTAGGGATTAAGGATCTAAGCATTAGATCAAGCTTTTCGGGATTTCAAGACCCTTTCGGTAAGTATGATAAGTTGTGGATATTTGGTTAAGAATTCGTATATTGATGATTAAATCGATTGTTCCGATTAAGTGTGTTGATGGAGGCGAATACCATTCAAGAAGGGAAAGGAAGGTCCCTATCCCGAAGTTTAAGAAGAGATCTGTCTCGGTAGTTAGGGGTTGGCCACCGGGTGTGGACCAAAGATCGGAACAAGAAAGTAGGCAAATAGACGTAGTATCGCCTAGTGATAGCATCGATGTAAAGCATAGTTCTCCAAGTGATCGGTGTGTGATTAACCCACCGTTTTCGGGTATATGATATGTATGTGAAATGTGTATGTGTTATGAATGTGCTAACTAGTGCAAGTGGAAATTGTGATAAGGATACCCTCAAGGGTATGTCGATAATCCGTAAGTACCAAACCTGATGATATGTGATTATTAATATGAATATGTGATAATATGCTTGATGAACATGCTCATGCATCATTACATTGTGTCATTATTTTAGGTGGCATGTGCATGGGTGGGATATGATATGAAAGAAGGAAAGGGTGTACTTTATGTACGTGGTCTAATGTTAGCCTTGTGCTACGTTAGCGCTTGATGTTAGCTATGTGCTTCATCAAGGGAGGTGTTGGCTAGGTGCCCACCTCGGCGGTTGATAGCTGTGTGCATCACCGTGGACTGAATGATATGTGGGATCACTTAGGTGATCGGTGGCTTAGCCACGGCCTTGAGCAGCAAGTCTGCCAAGGTAGATATGTGGGATCACTTAGGTGATCGGTGGCTTAGCCACGGCCTTGAGCAGCAAGTCTGCCAAGGTAAGATATATGGGATCACTTAGTTGATCGGTGGATTAGCCACGGCCTTGGGCAGGGGGTCTGTCAAGGTAGGTGTAACGGATGGACCCTAGGATGGGTTGGGTGCACTTTGCATAAACTCATTATCTGTCATATGGGTTGATGATGAAATGGGCCAAGCCCAGTATGTGGAAATTATGTGGTTAACTACCCTATTAGATGAATGTGATATGAATATGGGCCAAGCCCAGAATGTGATAACATGTGAATTTGATAATTGATATCTGATATATGAGTTAATATGTGGTTAACATGTGGGTGGAATTTCGTGGATTAATTACACATCGAGTCCAGTATGACTCACCCAAATTTTATTAAACATCGCAGATGATTCGTGGTGATTGGACCGGGTTAGAGTGGATACAAGGTGGCCCATGCAGAAGACATCTTCTTTATTTTATTCATTTATTACTAAGAACTTTTGTTTAATTATTTATTGTAATAAGGCCCAGTTAAAGTATTTAAGTATTTCTATTTGAGCATTTTTATTATGTTTAAGCTAGACGACCATTAAATTATTATTTGGAAGTGCTTTTAATTTGGATATTTTTATCAAGCTTATATTATTTAGAATTTTTAATTGGACATGGTTTTCAAATGACAAAATTTTTAATGTTTTTCCCAAAAGTGAAATCAGTCTTCAAACATTTTTCCGCAGTGGCATTTCAAATTCGGTCGTAACGAATGGGCCGGGTTTGGGGTGTTACAATAGTCTTCCAGTACACAAAATTCTTACCCAATATAATAGACTTAATTAATCATCTCCTCATCCATAGTCTAAATATGATATTTGTTTCAACTTATATCCTTTTACAACAAAATAATTTATTTGAGACTAATTAGAACATAGTGCATTAACTATCTCTTTGTTTCTTCGGATAACAATGTATTAGCTCTTCTAAAGCCTTGAATTAATTTTGAACTATGAAAGATCAACATTGTAACAACCTAATTTTTAGTGGTACCGAAAAAGGCGATTTCAGAAGCCTATTTCTGTAAACTAGGTCTATAAATATTAAAAACAAATATTTACGAAGTTGGTATAACAATATATTAGAGGTTGGCCCAGTAATTTTGTTGAATTCATAGTTAATTTAAGTACAGTGACTAAATTGTAAAAGTCTTATCGCTATAGGTTTTTAATTGGCCTAAGACCTAGGGACTTAAATTACAAGTAACCAAAGTTAGAAAATGGTAATTAAACCATTTTGTAATATGAGTTAGTACTTGATGATGGAAGAATCCACTTATATTGATTAATGGTGGATTAAGTTAATAAATTATGATTAATTTAAGTTAATTAGGTGATTAAGGATTTAATTAAAGTATATATATTAAACATTAGTGAAAATTGTGTTCATCTTTTTCTTCTTCAAACGGCCAAAACTTAAAAACAGAAGGGAGAAGCCATTTTTGAAGTTTTACATTCGATCTTCAATTGGTAAGCATTTCCAAGTCCTTATTCTTGCAATTTTCATGTGTGTGAGGTCATGAAGGCTTGGTTTAGCTAGCCCATGTACCAATTTTTAAAACTCTTAAAGTTTTTAAAAGTTTCCATTGTTGATTTCTTGAAGAAATTGATGTTAAATTTATAGACTTTAAACCTTTTCTTCATGTTAAATTAATAGACTTTAAACTTAGATTATGAAAATGGACTAGATTGTAAAGTTTAATTGTTAATTTTGTTCATAAGGACTAAAGTGAATAAAGTGTGAAATTGTTGTGAAAATTAAGCATAAATAGATGGTAGAGGGTCCTTAAGGGATGTAATTAAAGTCATTTTTTAAATTTAGGCTTAAAATTAAAAGATATGGTTATTTAGTTTTAGGGACTAAATTGAATAAAATGTAAAACTTTAAGGATATTGAAAATTGAAATTATATAGGTTTATTCATATCATGGCATAATATAAAAATGTTTGGTATTGATGAATTGTCTAAATTGATTGTATAAATAAAAAATTGAATCAAACCGGTGATAATCGAGGAAAAGCAAAAATTGTCGATTAGTCTCTGAAGGTTCAACTTGTTTGTTATTTTGATCATGTAAGTTCATATGGTACTTATTTATATAGACTGTTGTGTATTTTTTTTGTAACTATATATGTGTTTGGTTGTGAATTGGTTCAAAAGGTGATATTTGGACTAAATTGAAAAGTAATGTTAATATGTGTAATAGATGCCCGTGTGAACTTAATAAAGGTTAGGATACGATTGACATGCCAATAGGGTTTTATGCATGCTTGTATGGGATTGATTATAAATGTTACCGAGGTCCAGCTTTTTTTGAAGAGTTATAAATACATGTGACACAGGTTTAACTCAGCCGAGTAACTTGATTTTGTTTTAAAGGTTTAGCCCAGATGGGTAACCTGACATGTATGTATATTCAGCTTGGATAAGCAATCAAATGTGTCAATACAAAGTTTTAGCCCCGGCGGGTAACCTGATAGGAATATAAACTCAGCTCAGACGAGAAACTGGTGTAGTGTAGTTACCTATGTATTCGAGTCCATTTACTAAGTTCATCGGGCTAAATAATGTATATAAAATGAGAAATTTGAAATGAGACTTAATGATCTTGATGTTCACTTGAAGGAATGTTGAATTGAGCTTGAATAATGTATTGGAAATATTTCATGAATATGCATGTGATTACATAATTCCTGGATTGAATGAGTTTGAAACTAGTTATACAAAATGACATGAATTGGTATGATAAGTGATTGTTTAACACCCCAAACCTGGCCTAGACGTTATGGCCGAATCTGGCGATGTCACATGGAAGGGATTTTGAAAACGGAACTAACTCGATAAAAACATTAAGCTCATAAACCCTTAATTGCTTTCATTTATTTCAAAACATATATTCAATTAGTCGACTTGCCTTTAAACATATCATTTTAGCGGAAGCTTAGGAAAACCGTCGTGTTTAAGGGAAACAATTCACATTTTTAGATAATCATGTTTTAGGTAAAACATCATAGTAGTAAGTAAGTTAAATCCAAAAACCCAAAACCCAAGACAATCAGTTTAATAGAGTCCAGAGAGTCCCAGAAAATACAACCTCTCAAATCTCAATGCCAAAACTTAAATAAAACCATTAAACAAATTAAAACAGTAATAGCGAGTGGTCACCGTCGAGTCCTCCGCTGCACCGATCCGCCTAACTCTGTGGATTACCTGTACAGAACAAACAGAAAAGAGGTGAGTTTACGTAAACTCAGTGTGTAACCCCACAGAATTAAGCTTGCACATAACCAAAAATCAGAATCAGTCAGATACAGACTCGGGCTTAGGCCCATTACAGATACAAATACAGATGTGCAAATTAGAATCAGAAATCAGATATCCTACCCCCATCCTCTACACACCATCTCCGACCATCCCTACACACCATGTGGGGTTTAAAACACGCACCCAGCCCTACACACCATGTTGTACCGATGCGGCACATAACAGACATAATGCAGCCATGCTGCCAGATAATAGGCTCAAATTGCCTTACAGAACACTTCTTCCAATAGACACCATCCCATCCCAAATATCAGATACAGAAATATACAAATACAAATAAACATACTAACATGCTCAGATGCTTACATATAAGCGTATATAGATAACAGATATGCAGATAATAGTGCAAGTAAACATGCATCAATATCCTAATCAGATCAGAATATCAAACAATCAGATCATACAGTTTAGGGTTTATTTAGGCCTTACCGACCCTACAGTAGGCCCACAGTCTTTTTGGACGACCCGTGTAACCCTAGGGAAACACTCAGATAAATGGGCCCACATGCCCGTGTAGGCCCACACGCTCGGATTTGCCTTGCTCGTGTGGATCACACGGCCTGGCCCAGGAACCCACACGCCTGTGTGGACTACCCGTGTGGGCCCACACGCCCGTGCAGCCCACATGCCCAACTTGTCCTAGCCCGTGTGGCCCACACGACCACACTCAAGCCACCACACGGCCGTGTGCTACGCACTGCCATGCCTTTGTCGATTACACGATCGTGTTCTTGCATACGGCCTACCACACGGGCGACCACACGCCCGTGTGGCGTCGAAAGTTTGCAATTTTAGCTTTTGCCAAATCCCATTTTACTGCGTTTCGGGTACACACCTGGTATCGATTCGATGCGAAAACACTCCCGAGACTTCCAAAACCTAAGAATCGACATACCAGCACTCAAAATCAGACTTAATACACGATTAGTTTGTAACTACGAAACCAATATCAATCACCAAAACTCACCTTAAAACCCCGAATATTCGATTACGATTTCAAACGAAGAGAGCCCCTTCCCTCTCGATTTGCTGCTGCCAAAACAGACAGTGAGGTTCCAAACGGATGATTTCCAAACGTAAACAAAAACGGATTTAAAGAACCTCTAATCAAGTAATTCAATCTATGCCCACATACCTTAACCGAGAGAGGAATCCCCAAATTCCAAGAATAACAGTGCAAATTTAAAAGTGATGAGCAAAATTGAAACAATAAAAGCCGAAATTTTACCAAGAAAGGGAAGAAAAAAGTCAAAAAAAGAAAAAGAAAAAGATGAAGAGATTTTTAGAGAAAAAATAAAAATAAAACGGTTATGACAGCACATCCCTAAATTCTCTCCCCACTAACTCAACTTCCTCAGACTTCCCACTCGGTCGAAATTCTATCAGACTACAGAGCAAAATTAATACTTATGCTCACACGGGAATTCAAACATAAAACCTCCAACACACCAACCCCTTTACCACTCGAACCTTAAGGTCATTCTGATATGAAATTACAGACAATTAATATAAGCCCACTGAACAGAGATGGGCTTGATTCCAAAAATAACAAAATTTACTAAAGGTAAGGCTTGAACTTGGGACCTCTCACACACACCTAGAACACTTAACCACTGAAGAAGATACAGAGTTGTGTCAAAATTTCACAAGAGCAAACATAAGCAATTTGGGGCATTACAACTCTACCCCCTAAAAGAAATTTCGACCTCGAAATTTACCTGATCAAAACAAATGAGGATACTGCTGTCGTATCGAGTCTTCAGGTTTCCATGTGGCCTCCTCAGTGCCATGATTCCGCAACAGAACCTTCACTAACGGTACAGACTTCCTCCTCAAAACCTTAACATCGTGATCTAAAATCTGAACCGGCTCCTCCTCAAAGGTCAAGTCCGGCCTAACCTCGATCTCCTTAACTGAGACAATATGGGATGGATCAGATCGGTACCATCTCAACATCGAGACGTGAAACACATCATGAATACGGTCCAGTTCAGGAGGTAGCTCCAACTGATTAGCAACTGGTGCCACACGTTTCAGAATCCGGTATGACCCAATAAATCTAGGGCTCAACTTACCCTTACGATCGAACCTCAGAACTTTCTTCCATGGAGAGACCTTAAGGAATACAAAATCCCCCACAGAGTACTCAATCTCACGTCTCTTCAGATTTGCATACGATTTTTTCCTATTAGAAGCTGCTTTCAAACGATCCTGAATTAGTCGAACCTTATCCTCCGTCTCAGAAACCAGCTTAAGACCCAAAATCTGACGTTCACCCAACTCAGTCCAACATAGAGGAGTACGACACCTACGACCATACAGAGCCTCGTAAGGTGCCATCTGGATGTTAAACTAGAAACTATTATTGTAGGCGAACTCGGCTAGCGGCAGATAATCCTCCCAACTACCTCAAAAATTGATCACACAACTCTGAAGCATATCCTCCAGTATCTAAATCACCCTCTTAGATTGACCATCGGTCTAAGGATGAAACGCCGTACTGAAGTCCAATCTCGACCCCAGAGCTTCATGTAACTTCTTCGAGAACTGAGATGTAAAATGAGGATCTCTGTCAGAAATAATCGAAACTGAAACCCTATGCAGTCTAACTATCTCGGAGATATACAGTTTCGCCAACTTTTGAAGAGAAAAGTCCGTCCGAACCGGAATGAAGTGAGCAGACTTGGTCAATCGATCTACGATGACCCAAACAGAATCCTTCTTAGTGGGTGTCAAGGGCAACCCACTAACAAAATCCATCGTCACACGTTCCCATTTCCATAAGGGAATCTTGACTGGCTGCAACAAACCCGAAGGCAACTATTGCTCAGCCTTAACCTGCTGGCATCGAGCCAAAAAATCTATAACCTCTCGCTTCAAACCCGACCACTAGTACAACTCACGAAGATCGTGATACATCTTATTACCACTGGGATGCATAGCATAAGGGCTACTATGCGCCTCCCTTAGAATAGACTGCCTCCGATCAGAATCGTTTGGCACACAAATCTGACCTCGAAAACACAAAACACCATCACTGTTCAACCCAAAGTCGGAAGTAGTACCACTCTCAATCTGTCAAAACCGCAAACCCAAGGACTCATCCCCTAACTACTAATCCCGAATCTGATCAATCCAAGTTGGCTTAACTTGTAACTCGGGCAACAGGCTCCCATCATCAAACAGACTAAGGCGAGAAAACATCGCCCTCAGATCAAACATTGCTCTACGACTTAGAGCATCGATCACCACATTAGCCTTACCAGGATGATGCTCTATCGAACAATTATAATCTTTAAGTAGCTCGATCCATCGCCACTGCCTAAGGTTCAACTTCTTCTGAGTAAAGAGATATTTGATGCTCTTGTGATCGGTATAGATGATACACCTCTCACAATACAGATAATGCCTCTAGATTTTCAATGAAAAAACCACCATAGCCAACTTAAGATCATGTGTTGGATAGTTCCCTTCATGTGTCTTAAGCTGGCAGGACGCATAAGCCACAACCTTACCATCCTGCATCAGAACACAACCCAAACCAACGTGCGAAGCGTCACTGTAGACAACAAAATCCTTACCAGATTCAAGCTGTATCATAATAGGAGCCTGAGTCAGTATAGACTTGAGCTTCTCAAAGCTTGATTGTTGCGCATCTGTCCAGACAAATGGCACACCCTTACCTTGTAACACCCCTTACTCGTATTCGATGCCGGAATAGGGTACGAGGCATTACCGGAACACATACACTTAACCATTCACATGCAAGCATACACATCCTTGAAATGCATCATCATAGACTTATAACATAACAAATATTGGCCACATTAAATGGCCTTATACAACAATAACCATCAAATAGCATAGGCCAACATTCTAGGCCAACTCATAATAACATATACACATAATCAAGTCCCTATACATGCCATAGACTTAAAAATACTTGAAGATCATTGATACAATACTAATCAATAACTTGTTAGTGTGATAGAATCTCCGACGACCTCCAACTCGAGCTAGCATCTGTGACACTAAAAGAAAGGAAAAGGGTAAGCTATATAGCTTAGTAAGCCCGTATGAAAATAATAAGCAATTTATTAACATGTTTTCACCAATTCTCACAATAGGTTCTCAGGGTAATACAATCATAATTGCACAAAATTTCACTATTTACTTATGTTCATCTCAAGCTGACTACTCGAGTCACAGTCACTAAATTATTTATATCTTGGGATACAAAACTCTAAATTAAGATCCGTTAATTTTTCTTGAAACTGGACTCACATATATTTTTACCATAAAATTTTAAGAATTTTTTGTTTAGCCAATAAGTACAGTTTATTCTTTAAAGTCTCCCCTATTCTGCTGTCTGACAGTTTCGACCCTTCTTCACTAAAAATTAATTATCTCTTCGTACGGGATTCAGATGATGTTTTCGTTTGTTTCTATTGAAAATAGAGTCATACAGGATATTAAAAATATAAATTATAACCCATAATTATTTTTGAACAATTTTTAATAATTTTCCAAACTCAGAACAGAAGATTTCGAAATCATTCTAACTCTGTCTCACAAAAATTCAAATATCTTAGAATATGAAATTCTTTTGCTTACACTGTTTCTTTTATACGAAAATAGACTCAATAAAATTTAATTTCGTATCTTATTCAACTTTTAATTCAATTTTCACCATTTTTGGTGATTTTTCAAAGACACATAACTGCTGCTGTTCAAAACTGTTTTATTTCTAAATTTCACTCTTTCATGTTTTCTTTATAGTAACTTTCATTGTAACACTTACTCCGTATCAATCTTACCAAAGTTCGATCACATATCGAGCATATTGCTCATAAGTTTACACACACATACCTGCACTTATTCATCACATAGTCATATTCGTTTGCACTTAGTCATTTCCCGTTGAACGCATCGAAATAATAACGGATACACGGAAATTTGCACATAAGTGCCACACTTGTAGCTAAAGATACTTCATATCACACTTTTCACATAGGCTCGCTCTCGAGCTACTCACATTCACGGGTCTGCTCACACATGTTGTCGGTCATACGTAACTACTCAGTGTTGCTCACACAAGCTGTCAGGTATCCGTAACACATGCCGGATGAAACTACACGGTGCTGCTTACACAAGCAAGTGTAAAACGGAGCTAACTCAATAAAAACCTTAAGCTCATAAACCCTTAATTGCTTTCATTTATTTCAAAACATATATTCAATTAGTCGACTTGCCTTTAAACATATCATTTTAGCAGAAGCTTAGGAAAACCGTCGTGTTTAAGGGAAACAGTTCGTATTTTTAGATAATCATGTTTTAGGTAAAACATCATAGTAGTAAGTAAGTTAAATCCAAAAACCCAAAACCCAAGCCAATCAGTTTAATAGAGTCCAGAGAGTCCCAGAAAATACAACCTCTCAAATCTCAATGCCAAAACTTAAATAAAACCATTAAAAAAATTAAAACAGCAATAGCGAGTGGTCACCGTTGAGTCCTCCGCTACACCGATCCTTCTAACTCTGTGGATTACCTATACAGAACAAACAGAAAAGATGTGAGTTTACGTAAACTCAGTGTGTAACCCCACAGAATTAAGCTTGCACATAACCAAAAATCAGAATCAGTCAGATACAGACTCGGGCTTAGGCCCATTACAGATACAGATACAGATGTGCAAATAAGAATCAGAAATCAAATATCCTACCATCATCCTCTACACACCATCTCCGACCATCCCTACACACCATGTGGGGTTTAAAACACCCACCCAGCCATACACACCATGTTGTAACGATGTGGCACATAATAGATATAATGCAGCCATGCTGCCAGATAATAGGCACAAATTGCCTTTCAGAACACTTTCTCCAATATATATCATCCCATCCCCAATCTCAGATACAGAAATATACAAATATAAATAAACAGACTAACATGCTCAGATGCTTACATATAAGCGTATATAGATAACATATATGCAGATAATAGTGCAAGTAAGCATGCGTTAATATCCTAATCAGATCAGAATATCAAATAATCAGATCATACAGTTTAGGGTTTATTTAGGCCTTACCGACCCTACAGTAGGCCTACAGTCTTTTGGGACGACCCGTGCAACCCTAGGGAAAAACTCAGATAAATGGGCCCACATGTCAGTGTGGCTTGCCCCGTGTGGGCCCACACGCCTGGATTGGCCTTGCTCGTTTGGATCACACGGCCTGGCCCAGGAACCCACACGCCTGTGTGGACTACCCGTGTGGGCCCACACACCCAACTTGTCCTAGCCCGTGTGGCTCGCACAACCATACTCAAGCCACCACACGGCTGTGTGCTACGTACGGCCATGCCTTCATCGATTACACGACCTTGTTCTCGCACACGGCTTACCACACGGGCGACCATACGCCCGTGTTGCGTCGACAGTTTGCAATTTCAGCTTTTTCTGCATTTTGAGTACACACTTGGTATCGATTCGATGCGGAAACACTCCCGAGCCTTCTAGAACCTAAGAATTGACATACCAACACTCAAAATCAGACTTAATAGATGATTAATTTGTAACTACGAAACCAATATCAATCACCGAAACTCACCCTAACACCCCAAATGATTCGATTATGATTTTGAACGAAGAGGGCCCCTTCCCTCTCGATTTGCTGCTGCCAAAATAGACAGTGAGGTTCCAAACGGATGATTTCCAAATGTAAACAGAAACATATTTAAAGAACCTCTAATCAAGCAATTCAATCTATGCCCACATACCTTAACCGATCGAGGAATCCCCAAATTCCAAGAATAACAGTGCAAACTTAAAAGTGACGAGCAAAATTGAAGAAACAATAAAAGCCGAAATTTTACCAGGAAAGGGAAGAAAAAAGGTCAAAAAAAAAGAGAGAAAAAGATTATGAGATTTTTAGGGAAAAAAATAAAAATAAAACGGTTATGATAGCACATCCCTAAATTCTCTTCCCACTAACTCAACTTTTTCAGACTTCCCACTCGATCGAAACTCTATCAGACTACGGAGCAAAATTAATACTTATGCTCACACGGGGATTTGAACACAGAACCTCCAGCACACCAACCCCCTTACCACTCGAACCAGCAGGCTCATTCTGATATGAAATTACAGACAATTAATATAAGCCTACTGAACAGAGATAGGGCTTGATTCCAAAAATAACAAAATTTACTAAAGGTAAGGCTTAAACTTGGGACCTCTCACACACACCCAGAACACTTAACCACTGAAGCAGATACACAGTTGTGTCAAAATTTCACAGGAGCAAACATAAGCAATTTGGGGCGTTATAGATTGAAATGCCATATGGTTTGTTTACATGTTAATCCTCACCTTATTGATGCTTTACTTTGCCATGTCTAGCCAAATTATGTCAAGTTAAGGTTGTTTATTGTATTTAGATAAAATATGAGGTAAGTTTTGTTTAATGCTTATGAACTTACTAAGCATCCTATACGCTTATCTAGTTTGTTTTCTCTTTCCCTTGTAGATCGTCACCTTGCAAAACTCGTCAAGCCAGACCGCCTAGAAGCTCACGCTATCCTATCACCGAATTGGTAGCTATTTGGTTATTTTGAATCTAGGATTGTGACATGTATATAATTGACCAGGTGTATCTTGGTTTCTGAATGTTTATAACTTGTCAAGTTTGACTTAACCATTTCATATATTGTGATAATTTGGTGTTTTGATTCATATATGGAGATGAACATATATGTGTTTCGTGCTTAATGATGTGACGGTCTATGGCTAAGTGTAACATCCATGTTTTAATTCGGAGTTAAGTACAGTGTTGGATTGGGTTAGGAATTAGTGCAAAATTTTTTGAATAGAACAAATAGGAATTTTGAGTATTAAATTAGGAAGTATTTAAACCCGATAGGAGATTAGAAAATACTTCTTAGATAGGAAAATTTTAAATATATGTATTGACTTAATTGAAAGAGTAGAGAAATTGTTATAGCCAAAGTAGAAAAAATAAAAAGTTAGGAGATACATAATAGTGGTGGAAATGAATGAATGATTAAGAAGAAAATTAACCAAAAGATAAGTACGAGTCATCCTAGGAATTATAAAAGATGAGAAAGGATAAAGTGGTAATTAGCGAAGTAGATATTTATTAGGCATAATTATTAGGGGCTATAGTGTAAAGATGGATGGTTAAAGGACTTTTAGCAATTTTACCATTTTAATTAAAAATGATGAGATATTTTAGTGGAATTGTGTAGAATAGTGGATAAAAAGATGAAGAGTGGAGAAAAATATGAAAAGTAGTCATTTTTATCATCTAACCAAACCGTCACTTACCATTAACCCCCACCAAACTTTCATTTTTATTCCCTTTGTATCCTTCCTCCATTGTTGAACAAACCGAGCTCAAAACCTTCCTTTTTCTTTGATATTTCTTTTGTAAAAACTATAAAGAAGGCTAGTGAGCATCTTCATCTCATGAGGGAACCCCCATAGATGTGTTAAAGGAGAGAAAAAAAGCAAGAGTTAGGGTTTTGGCTTTTCAAGGAGTTAAGCTAAGAGATGAAGAATTTATCATGGCATACATGTTTATTTTCATAATCTAGCATAGGAAAGTTATTTGATTTTATTTTTAACTTATAAATGTTATATGTTGTCATGAAATTGAAGAAAAAGGAAAGAGAAAAGATCAAATTGAAGAAAAAGGGAAAGAGAAGGCCAATGAGTGAGAAGAAGAGAAAATACATCATCTCAACTATTTTGTTGTAAGTACTACAAGGATTTAAATTTAATTTCTTTAAATGTTTATAATTTTAGTATAGAAATTATTTATGATAGAAATGTAAAATAAATATATATAAATATTAAAAAAATGATTAAATTGTGAAATTATGAAATATGTAAAGAAAAGTATAGGTGAAGAATATGAAATGATATAATTGTTTGAATACTAAGTAATGATGTTGTGAAAGAAATATATGTGTGAAAAAGGTATTATACATGTGATTTATTTATTAAGGACTGAATTGTGAAATAGGAAAAATGTGAAATATTTTTCAAGACATAAATTTATTATGAGAAATTTGTACTAAATTCGGTTTTAATGCCCAAGTAGACAGAATTTAGAACTATTAGGATATTAGTGGCATAACATTAAGGGACCTTAGCGTGCTTTCTGATTATTAGCACATTAATGCTCTCTATTTAGCACATTTGTGCTCTCTGCATAGCACCCTAGTGCTCTCTGTTCATTAGTGCATAATAATGCACCTTTTTATTTGTTCCATATATCCGGTAGGTTCTATAAAAGTCTACTATGGGCTAAGTATATGAAATGTGAACAAAAGTGAGTCATCAAAGTGTTGTGGTAAGTTTAATAACTATCAAAGGTAAGTTAAATTTTGTTAAAGGTATAGTTGTAGAATTTGCATGTATGTAAATATGTAATAATTGAATAAATTTAAGCATTATGTTATGATTCATTTACCTAATTATTACCTTGTAGTGCTTGCTAAGCCTTCATCGGCTTAACGCGTTTTTTTCAACACGTAGGTACAGCTAGACTTGAAGAGCTAGAGTTGAGCTAGGAGATCTCTCATCTCATCACATCTCCAAGAGCTACAAGAGTAGGTACTATATTTTGAGTTAAAATGACATGTATATATGTAGACCAAATGTGTTCCCAAGTGTTAGGGACTAGAATGCGAACTCCTAAAGCTTTATCTATTTTGGTATTTTAAATTGAAATAATTTGGTTCTATATGAAATGAATTATTGATAATCATATGTATGCTTGCAATTGTGGTTTGATAATGTGATAATTTGGTTGAATTGGAGTTGTTTTGAATTGCCTTAAGGCACTTTGCAATGGTTATATGTGTTGTAAAGAATCCGAAACTTTGCAGGGGGTTTTTAGCAAATTTTCAACTGATTTTTATCAAAATTTACCCAGGTATCGATACCTAGGCTTTGAAACTTAAAATTTTCAAAACATAATGTAATTTTGGTATTGATATCGCACTTGGTATTTATTTCAAAGGCAGGGTACTGATACCTAAGCCCAAGGTATTGATACCTTCATCAAAATTTGAATTTTTGGAGTTCTAGAATACTATTTTGGTATCGATTTTTTGCACAGGTATAGATACCTTTTATAAGGTATTGATACCTTTTGTTTAAGTATCGATACTTGACCCCTGTTTTGAGTAAAAATAATTTTAAAATAATGTCCGAACGTAATAAAATATCCATTAATGACCCCATATGTTTATAATAATAATTTTTGGGTTAAATGAGTTAAAACACTATGGGTAAATGTTTAAATTACACAGTGTCTAGCCAAAATCGCTTTGGCATGAAATGTAATAGTCTTATACTGGGTCTATACGGTTGGGCCGAATATAGGGGATTTTACACTAAGTGTATGGCATATGGAATGTCATTGAATGAGATAGAAATGGTGGCTTGTTTGATAGGTGAATGAGATGGAAATGTATTCCAACATTATTAACTTGAAGTATTCTAGTAAAATGTGGCCTAATTTGGATAGTTGATATGTATATGTGTTCATAAGTGGTTATAATGAAATTTAAATGGTATGTTTGGAGGTGGTTTGACATAGGTAAAGTCTATAAATTGCATGACTTGATTATTAGGTTGTAATGGCATTGAATTATTTCGTTTAAATGGTGTATAAGTAGTGATTGACTTGATAAGAACTTGAAAATAGATGCTTAAACTATTTGGCATGCTTTTGGTATGTTTTGGTTCAATTGAAATTGATATTTTGTTTTGAATATGTTGTTAGTTTTGGCTGGAAACTTTGAAATAGGTACCAAATTGTTCATTTTTACCAAAAACAGAATCCACGTCCTGACGACCAACCTACCTCGTCGCAATGTCGGCCGACAATGAGTCACGTCACGACATCAAGTGGCCTGAGGTCAAGACGTGACATACTATTTGGCAACGTCACGATGTGGAAGAGATGATGTCACGACGTCGATCCTAAACTTTTAAAATTTTACAATTTGGTCCTACTTCGTGTTAGGGTTGACAAAAGAGCTTTCGTGAGCTCGATTAAGACTTAGAATTGATTGTCTAACATGATTTGAATGTGTTTAACACTTGATTGCTTGTGTGAATGATTATTTACTGCAAATTTAACTGTAGTTATTCCGACAAAGAATGTAGCATTCTGTAGCTCAGATTCAGTGACCGGGTCGGGCGAAGGGTATTACAAACATGTACCATTACCACATTTTACATAGGCTAACAATATATTAGCTCTTATGGAGCTTTAAATTAATTTTTTACCACCAAAGATTAGTTTGTTCATAACCAAACAAGAAAAATATTTCTTATCCCTAAAGATAGTATGCATTATTGTATTGTTCACAGGGTATATATTTCCTTTCCTTTAAGAAATATTAATTGAATAATAAAATATTTAGGTGTACAACAGGTACATAACCAATGGTTTTTTATAAATTGTCTCTCTTCTTTGAAGGGTTATATTGAAAACTGTTGTTGTTCTATTATTTATCTCTACATCTTCACTTCTAATAGTAAAAAGAATTATAACTAGTAAGAAATCCAATAATTAAATAAATACTGTCCCAGTCCACAAAAAAGATGCAATTCATACTTAATGTTTAGGCGTAAGACAGGTACGCAATCGATAGTCTTTCATACCACATTGATAACATAAGTTATCTTCACTCCTTAAAAAGTTCTCTTGGAAAGTCTTGCTCTTCTCTTATTCATCATCTCTTTTTTTTCTCTTATGGCGGTGAGAAGAATTATTATTACCATCCATTTTAGAATTATTATGTAGTCACTTATTACATCCACGTCAAAGATAACATCTATATATATTACTACATTTGCTTTAGGGAATGGTGCAAATCTAATACGACGACTTTATGGTTTTTCATTTAATAGCTTGTTATTTTATTTAATAACAAATAAACATTTAGAATATATCTTAAAATCTATTTGTCATGATATTACTACTCATGAGCATAGTTGAAGCATGAAAAAAAAAATTATCTAACAAGTTCTCATTAGTAATATTCTTACATAATTTAAGTGAGAAATGATAAAGTGAGAAATGATAACTTATCCTGAATACTACAGAGTTATACTCACTCACAATTTTAAAATCTTGCAACTTCAGGTGCATTTGATCGTAACGAGATTTAGATAGAAGATCTGGCAACTTTAAGTGCATTCAATCATAAAATTATCATATTCCTATGAAATTATAAAATCATAAAATCATCATATTCTTAAGGAATATCTTTCTTTTAAATTATCCCACAATCCAAGTGGATACTACATGATTACATTTTCTTCTTTCAACTCTTTACATGCAATTTTAATCAATTTTAACTTTTTAAATATATTTAATAACCAATAATTTGATAATCAATCAAAACTTTAAACATTCAACGACGATGCATAATATAATTTAATAACTAAATCTTTCTCTATCTTTTTCAAAAATCAATATAGGTAGATATTAATTGCAAGAGTGATTCAGATCAAATATAATTTTTTCCTCATTCACATTCTCAATATGAAATCTACTACAACGAATATATTTTAAAACTTAATAATTTCCTTTCCTCAAAGAATATTAACAAAAACAAAATATTTGGGCATATGACAGATAAGTGACCAATGATCTTTCATATCACATTGATAAGATAAGTTATATATACCCTTTAAAAGATTATCTTGAGAAGTCTCATTACTCTCTTACTTATTACTACGTTTCCACTTCTAGTGGTTATTATTATGTCACTTATCGTGTAAATGATTATATCCTTTAAATTATTTTTAATACTTGCATTCACTTTGGGGAATGCAATCGATCTAGTAGCATGAACTTCTAAACGATCCAATATATTCTTTATTAACGAGAACTAATATCACAAAAGCTTATTTTGAGATAGCAATCAATATATATATTTAAAAAATCAAGAATTTTTTTAGATAATCCAAATAAAATTTACCATATGTACTCAAATATAAATTAGCATTTTATTAATATATTTATATCAAAACTCATGCTTTTAAAATATTAAAAAGAATATTACCATACGATTTGTTTTCAAATATTTTATGACATTAGAAAATCTTTTGAAATCAATATACTCCAAAGTTTTATTAATAACCTTATGAGCCCATCAATATTTAATAAGCAAACTTAATAAATTGATGAAATTTAAAACATATAATAACAATCATATATTAATTAAAAAAAAGTCAAAGTTCTTTATCAATCTAAAATTTTACCAATAAAATCAAGATAAAAAATCAAAATCAAAATCAATGTTGAGATAAGATCTTTCACCATTTTCGGAAAGAAAAAACAAAACAAGTCAATCAAATCAATCATGAATTAAAATTAAAATCGATCTAAACATAATACATAAAAAGAGAGTTTCATCCAAATTTTCACTTCGCAGAATAAATATAATTAAGTACATATAAATGAAAATTTATAAATTTCTTGAGACAAAATATTAATAATTTTGAGGTAGCAGTAAAGGTGAAGGTGATCGCAAGCTTGAATCCTTTTGGTGGTTATCCCTTTCTTTTGTTTTCCCTGGAAGCCATAGGTTTATAAAATTCTTGAGGAAATAGCTCAAATAAATTGTGGGGAGGCGGATGGCTGGGGTTAAATACAATTGGTAGTTGGGATGCGGATTCAATACCTGGGTGCTTAATTGGTTATTGGAATTTTTGAAAAAATATTTGTATGGGGACATTGGTTTATGTGTTTCGAATGAGAATTTTTTTGGGGTTTGGTTTTGAACTTGGGAAGGAATAGGAAAAAGTTTTGCTTCCAACGTGGGTTAAAAATACAAAAGTTTATGGTTTGGGTTTTCTATTCAGATCCGAAGGCTTGTCCAAAATTTGAGAGGATTTAGGCAAAAATATTAGACTCGAAAAATGAACTTAGGCAAAAAAAATTAAGCTCGTTTAAAATATGGGTTAGACTCGAGCTTGAACATTCAAGGCTCAAGCTTGGCCCGACCCGTTTAAAGTTTATAATACTTTATATTATGTTATTTTATATATTATGTAATTTAAAACATATTAAAAAAATAAACATGTACTAAATATATAATACTACTCTAATGTAAATATTAAAATAATATTAAGATGACTATATAACAATTTCAACAAATAAAAAATGTATAAAATTATTGAATATTAAAATAAAATAAAATAAATATTTTTTAAAAAAATTATAAATAATATGGACGGGGCTAAAATGGGCTTGGTTAGTCTTTTGCAAATATGGATGGGTTTGGGAAAAATTTTAGACCCAGATTTCGGGTTAGGCCAAGCTTGGGCAAGTATAAAGTATGTTAATATCATACTTAGACCAGACCCGAACCCGGCCCATGAGCACCTCTAATTCAAAACCCAGTAGAGATTTAGAAAATAATCATGGAAAAAAATCTATATATATATATATATAAAAAAAAATACTTTTAATAAATATTAAAGTCTTAAAATACATCAAATTTATATTGATCTTAATGGACATCCACTTAATAATAAAATATTTATAACAATTATTTATTTATAATTTATATATTTTTTAAAATGAGAATTATTTTTAATACTTTATTTTTATTTGATATTTAGAAGAAAAATAAATTTGAAAAAGATGAAATAATAAAAAATTATACTATTTAATATATTTCAAATTTTTTAAAAAATTATAATAATTTTATTTTTTACAAGATTTTAAAAATAGCTTTAATAATTTTCTATTTATTGGAATTTTTAATTAAAATTTTGAATTTAAAAAAATAATTAATTGCTGATGTGGCATACATATGGATTGTCACGTGGATGCCACATTAGCAAAGTTAACGGTTGTTAACTTTTCCATCTGTTTTGAGCTAATTTGATAAAAAGAACAAATTCAATAGTTAAAAAATAAATGAAAAATTAAAATAAGTTGAAGGGTGAAATTATTGTACCTTAAAAAAAATATCAAACTCAAATACCTAATTATTCGTTAACCCTTTTGATATATAAATTTACATCTAACCAAAATATCATTAGAATTTTATTGAAATTAAAGCTCTTAATTTGAATTAACTGTACTTCCATAAATTATAAATTGGTGTTATTTTTGGTCAAGCAAATTATAGTAATGATGATTTTTTTTGGTTGGGCAATCTTGGTGGGATAATCTTTTACTTCTAAATCGGTGAAGGCGAGAAGTGACTGCATGCATTGCCAACCACATTGTTCCGGGTTTGTCATATTTTATACAAGAAAAGACTACCAAAAGGGATTGATCGTATATACAATAAATTGTTAGGGACTGAAGTCGAAATTAACCCAAAAAGTAAAAGCACAATTAGTGTTTAGCTATCCAATATTATTATTAGATAATGCCGGTGCCCTTCTGCGGGAATGTTATATGATTTCAGAGAATAACTTTTATGAAGTTTGAAAGGTCAAAAATGAGAAGAGAACAAAATTACATTACAAATGTCGAAAATATGTTTAAAAAATACGATAAATTATGTAAACTAAAGATTTACAAAGATTTTCTAGAATTGAGGGACTTAATAATGCACAAAGATCGGTTATTCATTAATGTTGAACGCTACAAAAGAGGTATATCTGATAATCCTTCATGTAAGCTTTGTGATAATGCTGATGAATTCATTATTCATGTTCTTCGAGACTACTGTAAAGCTATGGAAGTTTGGAAGCAATTTATTCCTTCAAGGATTATGATGCATTTCTTTTCCTATCCTTTGGAATCTTGGGTAATTGCTAATTTGGAGAATAAATTTGGACTAGTTTTTCATGAGGTTGATTGGTAGTCCCTTTTTGGGATTTTATGCTAGAAAAGTTGGAAACAAAGAAACCTATATGTTTTCCAAGATAAACAGTTTAACAGTACTCAAATTATCCAATCTAGTTGGTGTTGGGCGAAAGTCACCATGCATAGGTTGGGACGAACAGATGGGTATGGATATGCGGCAGATTCAGAATCATCAGTGGAAGTCACCTACTCCAGGATCCATTAAATTGAATGTCACTGGGCACATAATCCTTATTTGGGGCTAGCGTCTTCGGCGACTGTGGCTAGGGATGAATGTAGAAATTGGCGTTGGGCAATTGGAAGAAACATAGGGAGAAGTAACATTGGGCAAGCTAAGTTATGGGCTATTTATGATGGCCTCCATTCTGCATGGAAGGCAAAATAGAAAAATGTCATTATAGAAACGGATTGTGCTCTTGCTATTGAATCCATTTAGGGTAGATTTCAGGTCAACTAAATAAGGATTTAGCAATAAGAATTATTGAACTATGTTGAAGACAATAGAAGGTAGTGATCCAATATGTCTCGAGGGAGGCTAATACGATTGCACATGCTCTTGCCGAATTGATGAAGCAATTTCCTGTTAGTTCACATGTTTTTCAGGATATACCTTTAGTGGTAGCGAATCAATTACAAAGAGAGAATTCTTCCTCTAACTTAGGACACTATGGTTAATGTGTAATTGTTATTATTTTATCCAAAATAATAATAATAATAATAATAATAATAATAATAATAATAATGCACAAAGATTTTGTAAGGTTTATTAGGTTTTTGGTAGGTACTACCTATCGAAGGGTAGAACATGTATTCATTTACTTGCATAAATTTACTCGTTTCGCAGTAATAACAAAAACTACCATTTAGGTATAGTATCCTAAATGTAGCACATTGCAACAACACAAAATAAAATTTAGTGTGACAACAATTATAAAGAAAAAGAAAATTGCAAACAACTTTCTTAAAGAGTCCAATATGAAATGCACAAAGAAAAAAATGAAAAGGTAATGATGACTTGCGTAAAAATCATAGAGATGAAGTCTAGCACACAGAGAAAAGGGTAGTGTTAAAATTAAGTGACTCGAATCCTTATTTAAATATAATACATGGTAAAATAAAATAAAAGAAGAATCCCTATAGAATTACACTTCTTTTATTTTATTTTAAAAAAGGTTTTTTAAACCTTATTAAACTCCATCTATTTGATATTGATTAGAATAAGGTGTTTAAATCTTATTACACTCCTATTATAATATGGTTTTACAAGCTTATAAATAGACATAGTCTATTCTTCTTGTAATTGATTTGAATTTGACATAGTGAATTTTCTTCTCCTCTGCCCGTGGTTTTTTCCCGAAAGGGTTTCTACGTAAAATCTGTGTGTTCTTTATTTTTATTTCTCTTTTCTTTGCGATATATTTGTCATTACCGACGTTATATTTTTTTCATAAATTGGTATCAGAGCTTCCGGGTTTTTCATCTCGATCACGGTAATGGCGTTCTTGAAGTATGAAATTTCGCTGTTGGATCGCAACACCAGATTCGCGTTGTGGCAGATAAAGATGCAGGCAGTTCTTGCACAGATGGATTTAGATGAAGCCCTGCTAGGGGTAGATAAAATGCCTTCGACATTGACGGAGGAAGAGAAGAAGCGCAAGGATCGAAAGGCGTTAACACAATTACATCTGCATTTGTCTAACGAAATTTTTCAAGATGTGATGAAGGAGAAGACCGCCGCGGCATTATGGAAGAGGCTAGAAAAAATATGTATGTCGAAAACTCTAACCAGTAAGTTGCATATGAAGCAACGTCTTTATGCTCATCGTTTGGAGGAAGGTGCGTGTCAGGTACACGAACACTTAATGATGTTTAAAGAAATTCTCTCAAACTTGGAGGCCATGGAGGTTCAGTATGATAAGGAAGATCTAGGGTTGATTCTACTTTGTTCGTTGCCCCCGTCTTATTCAACCTTTAGAGACACAATTTTATATAGTCGCGAGTCTCTCACAGTTGATGAGGTTTATGATTCTTTGACCTTGTATGATAAGATGAAGCATCTTGTGGTTAAAACTGACTCTCAGGGAGAGGGTCTCATTGTTCGTGGGAGACAAGATCGGAATGCTGATGATGATCGTGGAAGGACACAGGAATGGAATCCTCGTGGTAAATCTAAGGGTAGATCGAAGTCTTCAAACAGAGGTAAAACTTGTAACTTCTGCAAGAAGAAAGGGCACATTAAATCTGAGTGCTATAAGCTACAGAACAATATTAAAAGGGAGGCTGCGAATCAAAAGGGAAAACAACCAGAAAATTCTGGTGAAGCTGATGTTGTAGAAGACTACAGCGATGGTGAACTTCTAGTCGCTTCTGTCAACAATTTTAAAGTGAGCGAGGAGTGGATACTTGATTCGGGTTGCACCTTCCACATGTGTCCCAATCGGGATTGGTTTACAAATTATGAAATAGTGTCTGAATGTGTTGTTTTGATGGGAAATAATGCTTCATGTAAAATTGCAGGTGTTGGAACAATTAAAGTTAAGATGTTTGATGGAGTTGTCAGAATACTTAGTGACGCATTTGACATGTTCCGTAAGTGAAGAGAAATTTAATTTCGTTAAGTACTCTTGATTCAAAAGGGTACAAATACACAGCTGAAAGTGGGATTTTAAAGATTTCCAAAGGTTCCCTCGTTGTGATGAAAGGGCAGAGAAAGACTGCCAAGTTATATATTTTGCAGGGTTCTACTGTTATTGGTGATGCAGCTGTCGCTTCCTCTTCCTTGTCAGATGATGATATTACTAAACTTTGGCATATGCGCCTAGGGCATATGAGTGAGAATGGCATGGCAGAATTGAGCAAATTGAAGTTCTGTGAGCACTGCATTTTTGGGAAGCAAAAGAGAGTTCGATTCACCAGAAAAATCCATAACACGAAGGGAACATTGGAGTATATTCATTCTGATCTGTGGGGGCCATCAAGAGTGCCTTCGAGAGGTGGAGCTAATTATATGCTAACTTTTATTGATGATTTTTCCGAGAAAAGTTTGGGCATTCTTCTGAAGCGAGAAAAAGCGGCGTGTTTTCCGCATTTAAGTCTTGGAAAACTATGATTGAAAAAGCAGACGGAAAACAAATAAAATACCTCCGCACGGACAATGGCTTAGAGTTTTGTTTCGATGAGTTTAATAAACTGTGCAAGTCAGAAGTGATTGTGAGACACTTGACAGTTCGTCATACTCCACAACAAAAGCGGTGTTGCGAGCGAATGAACAGAATGATCATGGAGAAAGTTCGATGTATGTTGTCAAATGCCAACTTACCAAAGTCGTTTTGGGCGAAGCGACCTTCATTGCATGTTTTTGATCAACCGATCTCCATCCATTGCCATTGAGAAAAAGACTCCACAAGAGGTATGGTCTGGTAATCCTACTAATTATTCTGATTTAAAGATCTTTGGGTGTCTCGCTTATGCTCATGTTGATAATAGAAAATTAGAACCGAGATCCATTAAATGTGTTTTTCTTGGTTATAAAGCTGGTGTAAAAGGGTATAAGTTATGGTGTCCTAAAAATAGAAAAGTTGTGATTAGCAAAGATGTTGTTTTTGATGAAACTGCTATGCTACCTAACTTATCTCTTAAAGACTCTTCCAATAAAGAAAATCAAAAGCATGTGGAGCATCAGATTAATACAGAGTCGACTCCTCAAGCCAGTACAAAAATTGAGAATAGAGTTGCTTCTTCACCACAATACTCTATCGCCAAAAACAGAACTAGAAGAGAAATTAAACCTCTAAAGAAGTATGCCGAGGCTGATCTAGTTGCTTATGCTTTAAATGTGGCCGAAGATATAGATGCAAACCAAGAGCCGTCTAATTATTCTGAGGCAGTTAGCTGTGAAGACTCAGAAAAGTGGATGTTTGCTATGCAAGAGGAGATGGAATCACTCCATAAAAACAGAACATGGGATCTTGTGAAACTTCCTAAAGGTAAAAAGGTTGTTTAGCTGTAAATGGGTGTTTAAAAAGAAAGGACTCTAGGAGTTGAAGAACCCAGATATAAAGCAAAGTTTGTTGCAAAGGGTTACAGTCAAATTCCAGGAGTGGACTTCACAGATGTGTTCTCCCCAGTTGTGAAGCATAGTTCAATTCGAGCTTTGCTTGGTATTGTGGCCATGCATGGTTTGGAGCTTGAGCGATTAGATGTAAAAGCGTATTTTTGCATGGAGAACTTGAGGAAGATATTTACATGCAACAACCAAAAGGGTTTCTGATCTCGAGAAAAAGAGGACTATGTTTGCTTCTTTGAAAAAGTCCCTTTACGGTTTGAAACAAGATAACCAAGACGAAGTGGTACAAGAGGTTTGATTCCTTTATGACTTCTCATGATTTTAAAAGAAGTAGTTTTGTGATTGTGTTTACTTTAAGAAAAAGCAGTGATGGTTCTTTTGTGTATCTACTTCTTTATGTTGATGACATGTTGATAGCAGCAAAAGATGAATGAGAGATAAGAAAGGTAAAAGCCCAACTAAGTGAAGAATTTGAGATGAAAGATTTGGGACCAGCAAAGAAGATACTTGGTATGGAGATTCTCAGAGATAAAAAAGCAAGTAAATTGTACCTAAGTCAGAAGGGGTACATTGAGAAAGTTCTTTGCAAGTTCAATATGCAGAGTGCTAAGCCTGTTAGTACTCCTTTAGCAGCCCATTTCAGACTTTCATCGGCTTTGTCTCCATAATCAGATGATGAGATTGAGTACATGTCACATGTTCCATACTCTAGTCCAGTGGGATCTCTCATGTATGCTATGGTTTGTTCACGTCCAGATTTATCATATGCAGTCAGTGCAGTTAGCAGATACATGGCGAATCCCGGTAAAGAACATTGGAAAGTAGTTTAGTGGATTTTAAGATACTTACGAGGTACTCACGATGTTTGCTTACGTTTGGAAGAACTAGAGATGGAGTCATTGGGTATGTTGATCTTTGATTTTGCTGGAGACCTTAATAGAAGAAGATCTCTCATTGGTTATGTCTTTACAATCGGAGGTTGTGCAATCAATTGGAAAGCTACTTTGCAAACTACTGATCGCTTTGTCTACCATCAAAAAGTGAGTACATGGCGATTAATGAGGCTTGTAAAGAAACTATTTGGTTTAAGGGACTCTTTAGTGAGCTTAATGAAGACCTTCAAATCAAGATGATATTTTGTGAGTGATCAGTGCCATCTTCCTTACAAAAGATCAAATGTTTCATGAGAGAACAAAACACATTGATGTTCGGTATCATTTTGTTCGTGATATTATTGCTCGTGGTGATATTGTTGTGAGCAAAATTAGTACTCATGAAAATCCTGCAAATATGATGACTATGTCACTTCCTATAACCAAGTTTGACCATTGCTTAGACTTGGTTGGTGTTCATTGTTGAAGTTAAACCCTTAAGGGGTTTTATGGAAGAGGTGGGAAACTTGTTCGTTGAGAGTTCGCAATGAAGAACTTGTTCATTGAGAATTCATGTCAAGGTGGAGATTGTTAGAATTAAGTGACCCGAATCCTTATTTAAATATAATACATGGTAAAATAAAATAAAAGAAGAATCCCTATAGAATTACACTTCTTTTATTTTATTTTAAACAAGGTTTTTTAAACCTTATTAAACTCCATCTATTTGATATTGATTAGAATAAGGTGTTTCAATCTTATTACACTCTTATTAGAATATGGTTTTACAAGCCTATAAATAGACATAGTCTATTCCTCTTGTAATTGATTTGAATTCGACATAGTGAATTTTCTTCTCCTCTGCCAGTGGTTTTTTCCCGAAAGGGTTTCCACGTAAAATCTGTGTGTTCTTTATTTTTATTTCTTTTTTTTTTTGCGATATATTTGTCATTACTGACGTTATATTTTTTCACAGGTAGTTTGAAATCCTAGTTCATTGATATGCAATGTACATCGTGAGGCATCATAATACACCTCAAAATAAATCTAGTTGAAGGTTAGGCCATGAAATCATAAATAAATTGAAAAGTGAAGATCAAACGAAAGCATATTAAAGCTAGAAGTGGTACCACATGGTTTGCCCATATACTTTTACTCCATACCAACATAATCCACTTCCAATATCTTATACTAATTCCATTAACATACATATATTTTATTTCTAGAGATTAAATTTACCTTGTAAAAATAGAATGTTGATAATGATTAAAAAAGAGAGAAAAATAGAACTCACAGATTTTACGTGGAAACCCTTTTGAGAAAAAAACCACGGGTAGAATAGAAGAAAATTCACTATATCGAATTCGAATGATTACAAGGAATATAGACTGCGTCTATTTATAGGTTTAGAAAACTTTATTCTAATTAACATCTAATAAAAGTAATGCAGTAAGGTTGAAACACCTCATTCAAATCAATATCAAATAGAGGAAGTAAATACGGATTCTTTTTGTGCAGCCTGTACTATGGATCCCCCTCGGCCTTCGACCTCGTGGATCCCCCTATCTTGCCACTTATTTTATTTTAATAAGAATTTGGGTCACAATTCTAACATACCTCGTTCTTAGAAAACAGAAGGAAAATTGAGGTGAAAATCCTACTTCAATGTGACCAAACCAAAACCAATTTCTATATATAGTAGTGAGTAAAATACTGTTAGATTTTATACACTTGTAGAATAATTACATCAACATCAAATCTTAAATATAACTTGGAAATCATCTGCAAAGATGAAGATATTATCACAACACATTGAAAGAGAAAGAGCCATAGTAATTGATAGTTTATAGACGTTGCAATAATAATGTTGTCATGCCATAAATCCTAAGCTAGAAAAGGCTCATTTGTTAAAAGAAAAAGAAAACCCTAAAAAATCATGATACGAATAGCAATTAATTTAAGAAACATATAGCATAATAAAAATGAAGAGAGAACATTCATTCTATGAATAACCAAACCACTATCACTACCAGTAGTTGCTAAACAAATTAGAAAATTCATCTAGAGAACATACATGATTCCAAGAAAAAGATGAGTTGAGGTCAACAACTTACATAATTGGGTGACTATTCTTGAAATTTACCCTTGATATTTTTACATGTAAGTATTTTATAATTATATTTAAAATAAAATATAATCATATAATATTATTAATTTTAAATTTTACATTTACATATAAATATACTAGTTGCTTACTTGTGAGATACAAGGCTTGGTTGCACATATAAATTAAAATAATATTAAATATTTTATATTTTATATTTTTTGTATAAACTTTATGAATAATATGAGAAATGATTTTAAACATATTGTTTGGGAATTAAAAAAAATGTTAAACTAACATGTTATATTTTTGAGCGAAATGTGAAATAGATAATGTAATTTGAAATTTATTTTAAATTTTTTAAACTTGATAAAGTATTTTTTTAGATAAGTAAAAAGATAAATTTGAAATGAAATTGGTTATGTATTTTTTTTAATTTTGAGATATTTGTAATTATAATTTTGATATGTAGTTTTCTAATTTTAAAATTGTGTACTGAAAATATTTAAATTATCGATGCCATGTTTTTTTTTTTTAATTTCTATTTTAAAAAGAATAAATAAATATATTTTTACATCTGTTTTAAAAAATTAAAAATATGAAAAGTTTTTAATAGTATTTTTTATTTTAAAATCATTATTGAAAAGTTTAAAAATTAATATTATTTTTTTTTATTTTAAAAGTATTTTAATTTTTAAATCATTATTTTCAAATTAAAATTTTTAATTAACTATTTAAAATCTGTTTAAATATTCTTAACAATATTTTTTTTGTCCAAAAGAAATTTGCATTCAAAAATACAAATGTTAGCAAAACTCAAAGTAAACACGTAGCAAAAAACACATCCCACTCCATAACCAAAACCAAACAAGAAACACGTAGCAACACAAACATACCAAATACAAGAGAGAGCAGATAAAAATCCTGCAACTCCAGAAAAGAAAAAAAAAATCAATGCGCGCAATCAACGAGGATGGAGGTTTCTTAAATCAGCCCTCAGCCTCAAATCCATCCCTACAACGTCTCGCAAGCCAATTTGCTACTTCATTAGCTGTACTGTTGAAGTTGGCCTGCATGCAACCAAGAAGCAGAGAAGCTTCTCGAGCCATGCAGTTGCTGTAACAGCCCATTTTTAGATAAATCAAAATAGTGATTTCGGGACCACAAATCCGATTCCGGAAAGAAAATTTATTTTAATATTATTTTATGGTTTATAATATGATAATAATGTTGTGTGAAAATTTTGTAAAGAAATTTTATCGATTACATGCTTAAATCAATAAAAGACCAAATTGCACAAGGTGCAAAAGTTGAGTTCTAATAGCTAAAGGGATTAAATAGCTATAGAACTTTAAATTGGATGTCCTTATATGGTAATTAGACCATTGAAAATGCTTAGTCATTAAGGATGATGATTCACCCATGGAAAATAAAATTAAAAAAAAGGACAAAATTGGAAGAATAAAAAAAATAAAGGTGATAAATAATAAAAGATGAAAATATCATCATTTATCATCATCTTCCCCAAAAATTTTGCATGGAAACCCTAAGAAAGAGAAAGCAAGCTTTCTTGGTCAAATTAGGTAAGTATTCAAGCCCCGTTTTTAGTAATTTTTATATTTTTGAGATCGGGGTAACTTAATCTATTTATTTTAGGGATCAATTTGAAAAGATATCAAAGTATAGAATTTTTACAATGGATGAATATGCTGAAATTATGAAATTTATGGTAGAAAATGAAAGATTGTTGATAAATAAACAACTTTTACAAAGTAAATTTTGATGAAAACTTGATTTAGGGACTAAATTGTAAAAAAGAGAAATTCATGGAAAAATTATGATTTTTATGAAATATATGCGCTGTAAATATTACATGAAAAACTCGGTTAGGCTCGGAACAAGGATTAAATTGCATGAATTTTATTTTTCGAGTCTAGGGAAGAAATCGTCATTTATTAAAAGTTTAGGGGCAAAATGGTAATTTTTCCTAAAGTGTAAATTGGAATAAATTTAGTATGAATTACATTAAATTGATGTTAAATTTACTCGTATAGATCCGGATAAACCGAATATGGAGTTAGAACGAGGAAAGAAGAAAATGTCGGATTAGTAGACTTTATGTACACGAACACTTATTGAGGTAAATTCGTATAACTAAATTGTATATGTTTATATGCTTGAATTGAATGTTGTGTATGTAAATTGTATAAATGCCATAAATATGTGAAATGATCATATATTTGTTAAAGCCCGCTAAATGAAAGTGCCTGAAATAAATGATAATACCCGATAAGTGATAAATGATAAAAATTTTATTTTTTATGCTTGAGTTGAATGTGAACATTTGAATTGAATAAATGAATAAATATATGAGATTGATCACATACCCGACAATTGCTAGATAAATGTCAAATTTCGTTTGAATAAATGAAAAATCGATGGATATGTGATTTCCCAAAATGAATGAGATCCTGCATTTGTTGCTAACGGGATTTAGCTCGGACGAGTAATCCTATTGACCTCATTACAGATAGGATTTAGCCCGGACAGGTAATCCTGATATAATCCCTCTCGAGAATATGTTACAATTAGGATTTAGCCTAAACTGGTAATCCTAATTAAGCTCTTGTGAGCATATGTTGGAGACAGGATTTAGCCTGGACTGGTAATCCTGTTATATGATATGTGGCTCAAAAGTGTGTTTCCTGATTAAGTGCCCTAATGGGTACTCCTAAATATGAATTAACGGATTTACTAATTTGTACACTTTGTGTGTACTACCTGAGTATCCATCGATATTTTCAATAATTCAACGGGTAAAATCCTGACATGAAAAGAAATAGATTTTTACATGTATTTGCCTGAAGTACATGAAAATGATGTTATATGAAATAAGAAAGTATGAAATTATGATATATGAACATGGAAATTTGTTTGATGAATACATTCATCTATGAGAATAGATTTGTACATCTCGAGTGTATTATCTGTGTGATTATTAATATTTCAGTTGAATAATGAGCAAAGTTCTGACATGAAATATACTAAAACTCGAGATGAATTATTATAGAATGTACCTAAAAAATATGGAAATAATTTGTATATATGTTATATGAATATATGATGTGGAAAACATATGTGTATGAGAATCCGAATATTGTTGAGCTCATATATGTGTTTATTGATGTTTATATGAAACAAGTTACTAACAAGGGTGATGAGAATATGTGTTAGGGCTTGGGATCGAATGGTTGATTGTGATTTACATGTTTATCTTTATATGAATAGTTGGTAAGTTAATTACCAAGTTATACGAACTTACTAAGCATTATATGCTTACTCTGTTTTATTTTTCCCTGTTCTATAGTAAATCGAAAGCTCGTTGGATTGGAAGCTCGAGGGAGATCACTCACACTATCCATCGACTCAATTTGATATATAAGGTAAAACAATTGTGCTTATAATAGCATGTATAGGTTAAATTGGCCAAGGAATGACATGTAAATATTTGTTAATGACTAGCTATTGGAATGGCTAGTTATGAACATGTTTTGGTGTTTATGTATAAGACTATATCATGGTATATGTTTCAAAATGATTTATTAATAGAAATCACAATGAGATATGTATGAATGAATTAAATTAGCATATTTGATACAATATGCACAAATGTAAACATGGTATTTAGATAAATATGAGTATAAATTGACATGTATAAAACATAAATTTTGGTATGAAACTGTGGTTGATGAATGTGATAAATTGTGTATAAGTGTTGGTGTAGGTGCAAGGCTAAAAGGGGTGAAAAATAAAGCTAGGAAATGGCTTTTTTTTGTCCACAAGGGTAGACACATAGGCGTGTGTCTTAACCGTGTGTGACACACAGGTGTGTGTCTTGACCGTGTGTGACACACGACTTAGCACATGGGCGTGTGGTCTGGCCGTATGTCCTCTGGATCTTAAATTTTAGAAACAAAATGCTCAGAATTGAGCACACAGGCAGAGACACGAGCGTGTGTCTCGGTCGTGTGGGTAACATGGCCTAGCACACTAGCGTGTGATTTGGCCATGTGATGCAAGTCAGATATTTACACGGGGCAGGACACGGCTTGATGTACAGGCGTGTCATAGGGTCACACGGGCGTGTCCCTTGGCCACACGGGCGTTTGAGGCCTGCACCTAGGAAAAAATTTGAAATTTCATGAAAAATTTTCTGAGATCCCGATTAAGTCCCAATTTGATTCTAATGTTTATATTGGGCCTCGAGGGCCCATTCAAGGGACAATATGATTAGTATCAGACATGAATAGTAAATGATGTGAAATATCTGTAATTATTCTGTAAACTTTGGTAATGCTCCGTAACCCTATTTCGGTGACAGATACGGGTTAGGGGTGTTACAGTTGCAGCTAAAGTTCAAGCTATTGTTTCATTTTGTTACTTCAACTATTAGTTTTGTTACTTAGTTGAAAATGAACTTAGTTGGTATTGTTTTGATGTAATTAGGTGCTGATAGATTGATAAAACAACTTACCTATGTGTGCAAGTCATGTTTTATAAGTTTCAAGGTTACTTAGTGGAAGTAGGTAGTTGTTTAGGTGAAACTTGTTTGTTTTGATCAGCCTATTGACTGATATATGTAATGGCATTATGCTTCAATTTGAAGTTAATGATAGTACACATTTTCTTCTTCATTTCTCTGGTTTTATTACTCAAGCAATAAGCTCAAGCTTCTTAGCTGAATTTTCTTGTTTGCACAGCAAGCATCGAGCCTTCAAGCTCAAGTTTCTATCAAATTTCTTCTTTCTGATTTCTAAGTTCTAACAATTGGTATCTAGAGCTCATTTCTTAGTGGACCTGTCATTCTTCAAGTCTAAAAACCATGTCTTCATCCGGATTCTCTCCAGCTGCACCACCAGTCTTCAATGGTGAAGGCTACCACATTTGGGTAGTAAAAATGAAAACCTACCTGCAGGCATTTGACATGTGGGAGGTTGTTAACTCGGATGCTGAACCAGCACCTTTGAGAGCCAATCCCACTATGGCTCAGATCAGGCAGCACACAAATGAAAGAACCAAAAGACACAAGGCCATGTCATACATCCAAACCAGTGTGTCTAATGTGATTTTCACAAGAATCATGGCTTATGAGTCACCAAAGCAGGCCTGGGATAGGCTGAAGGAGGAGTTTCAAGGGACTGAAAGAACAAGATAGCAACAACTACTAAACTTGAGAAGGGACTTTGAAAATTTGAAGATGAAGGAGGAAAAAACAGTGAAGCAATACTCAGACAGAATTATGGCTGTTGTGAACAACATCAGATTGCTTGGGGACCAGTTTAGAGAAGCAAGAATTGTAGAGAAGGTTATCTCAACCTTACCTGAGAGATATGAAGCCAAGATCTCATCCCTTGAAGACTCGAGAGATCTGACTAGCATCTCATTGACTGAGCTGATCAATGCTATTTATGCTCAAGAGCAAAGGAGAGCCAGCAGACAGGAGGAGCATCAAGAACGTGCCTTCCAAGCCAAAAGCAGACCAACCTCGAGCTCCTCTGGCTACAAAGGGAAGAAAGCCTGGTCTGACAAGCCTAGAAGAGATGGAGCAAGAAGAAGATATCCACCTTGCCCACACTGCAAAAGGCTCAGTCATCCAGCAGAAAATTGTTGGCTCAGGCCTGATGTGCAGTGCAAAGTCTGCAAAATGATGGGCCATTATGAGAAAATTTGCAGAAAAAAAGATAAGCTGAAGCAAAACTAGCCTCAACAGCCTAAAGCTGAAGCTCAAGTAGCTAAAGAAGGTAGTGATCAAGAAGAGCAAGTCTTTGCAGTCTCTTGCTCATCTACCAAAAGAAAAGCCACAAAAGGATGGCTGATAGACAGTGGCTACACAAACCACATGTCCCCTAATGCTGCTATCTTCAAGAACATTGATAGAAGCTTCAAAACAAGGGTGAAAGTTGGCAATGGACACTTCATCAAAGCAGAAGGCAAGGAAGATGTTCTGATTGACACTCTTACAGGTATCAAACTTGTTTCAAATGTCTTGTTTGTGCCTGAAATTGATAGAAATCTGCTTAGCATTGCTCAGTTGCTTGAAAAGGGCTATTCAGTAGTGTTCAAAGGTAAAGAATGCCTAATTAGTGATCCAAGTGGATCCAAGCTTATGTCAGTGACCATGGCTGACAAAAGCTTTATAGTGGACTAAAACAAGAGCTCAAACAGTGCTTAAACAACAGTTTCAGATGAATCCAAACTGTGGCACAAGAGGCTTGGCCATGCCAACTACAAGTCACTGATCCAGCTGACCAAAGGAGACTTGGTTGAAAACTTCTCCAAATCAATGCAGAGAGAAGATGTTTGTGAAGTTTGCCAACTAGGAAAGCAAGCTAGACTGTCATTTCCTTTGAACAAGGCCTGGAAAGCCTCTGAAAGGTTGCAGCTAGTCCACAGTGATGTGTGTGGCCCAATGAAGACACAGTCCTTGAATGGAAGCAGGTATTTCATTCTTTTTATTGATGATTACTCTAGATATTGCTGGATTTACTTCCTAAAGCACAAGTCAGAAGTGGCCTCATTGTTTTGGAAGTTTAAGGATGCAGCAGAAACAGAAATAGGTTGCAAGCTAAAGACTTTGAGGTCAGACAATGGGACAGAGTATACCTCAGTTATGTTTCAAGGCTTTTGTGATGAAGCAGGCATCAAACACCAGCTCACCAACACCTATACACCACAACAAAATGGTGTTAGTGAGAGGAAGAATAGAAGTTTTATGGATATGGCAAGATGTCTGTTGTTTGAGAGGAATTTAACCAAGACCTTGTGGGCTGAGGCAGTTAACATTGTTGTATACCTCTAAAATAGGCTACCAACCAAGGCATTGGTTCAGAAAACTCCATTCGAGGCCTGGTTTGGGTTCAAACCATCACTAACTCACTTGAGAGTCTTTGGATGCACATGCTTTGCTCATGTTCTAGCAGTAAAAAGAAACAAGCTAGCCAAGAAGGCTCAACCTGGTATCCTAGTGGGCTATAGCAGTGTGAAGAAAGGCTACAGGATCTTGGATCCTTCATCTAATAGGATCTTTGTGAGCAGAGATGTAGTCTTTGATAAGAATTCAAGCTGGAATTGGGATAAGAATGAGCCAAAATGTGTTGCTGAAGACCTGGTGACAGACCAGATTGTTGGTGTTCAAGATGAGCATGAATTGGACATTGATGATGAGCCAGTTAAAGGAACCAGACCTTTGAGTGAGATATATGAGAGGGCAGAAGTGGCTGCTGTTGAACCAAGCTGTTTTGAAGAGGCTGAATCTCAATAAGGGTAGAAACAGGCCATGCTCGATGAAATGAGCATGATAAACAAGAATCAAACCTGTGAGCTAGTTGCAAGACCAACCAACAGGAAGGTCATTGGAGTGAAGTGGGTGTTTTTCGCCAAGCATAATGCTAATGGATCCTTGAGCAAGCTGAAAGCAAGGCTAGTAGTGAAGGGTTTCAGTCAGAAATATGGCATTGACTACTTTGAGACATTTGCACCAGTGGCCAGGCTTGACACAATTAGGCTGCTGGTTGCCTTGGCTGCACAGAGTCAATGGAAAATTCATCAGCTCGATGTAAAGTCAGCTTTCCTCAATGGTTTTCTTGAAGAGGAGATTTATGTCGAGCAACCTGAAGGCTTCAAAGTAGCTGGCAAGGAAAATTGTGTCTACAAGTTGAAGAAGGCCTTGTATGGGTTAAAATAGGCACCAAGAGCTTGGTATGACAAAATCGACAGATACCTAGCCAGCTTGGGATTTGAAAGGAGCATCAGTGAGCCAACCTTGTATATGAAGAAGGAAGGTGATGAAACACAACTCATAGTCTCCTTTTATATGGATGATCTATTGGTAACTGGAGGAAATCATGCAATGCTGGCTGATTTCAAAGGCAAAATGGAACAAATGTTTGAGATGTCTGGTTTGGGACAAATGTCCTATTTCCTTGGCATGGAAGTGTCTCAAACTCAGCAAGGGATCTTCATAAGTCAGAAGGCATTTGCCTTGAAGATTCTGAACAAATTCTCCATGCTGAACTGCAAGGCAAAAAGCACACTAATTGCTGCTGGAGAGAAGCTATCAAGCCAAGGTGATTTTGAGAAGGTAGATAACACAACCTATAGGAGTCTAGTAAGATGTTTGCTCTATTTGACAACCACAAGACCAGACATCATGTTTTCTGTGAGTCTGCTATCTAGATTCATGCATTGTTACAATGAGAAGCATTTTCAAGCTGACAAAAGAGTTCTCAGGTACATCAAAGGTACACTGAGTTTTGGAATGAAGCTCACCAAGGTTGATGGCATGAAGCTGCTTAGTTATGATGATAGTGACTGGGTTGGATTGATAGATGATATGAATAGCACCTCAGGGTATCTGTTTACCCTTGTTCAGCCATTTTGTGTTGGAGTTCGAAGAAGCAAAATGTAGTTGCTCAATCAACTACTGAAACAGAGTATGTGGTAGCTGCAAGAGCTGTCAACCAAGCCATTTGGCTAAGAAAAATCATGGCCGATTTGAATCTACACCAAAGGGAAGCAACAGAGATCAAATGTGACAACCAGTCTGCTGTTGAAATTGCAAATAATCCAGTGTTCCATGGGAGAACAAAGCACTTCAAGATTAAGTTTCACTTTGTTAGGGAGATGGAACAAGCTCAAGAGGTGAAACTGATTCATTGCAGTTCTAAGGATCAGCTTGCTGATATCTTAACAAAGCCCCTTAGTGTGTCAAGGTTTGTGGATTTGAGAGTTAAAATGGGAGTATGCAGCATGCAATCCAAGGAGGAGTGTTGAAGTTGGCCTGCATGTGGCCAAGAAGAAGAGAAGCTGCCCGAGCCATGAAGTTGCAGCTAAAGTTCAAGCTGCTGTTTCATTTTATTACTTCAACTATTAGTTTTGTTATTTAGTTGAAAATGAACTTAATTGGTATTGTTTTGACGTAATTAGGTGCTGATAGATTGATAAATCAGCTTACCTATGTGTGCAAGTCATGTTTTATAAGTTTCAAGGTTACTTAGTGGGAGTAGGTAGTTGTTTAGGTGAAACTTGTTTGTTTTGATCAGCCTATTGACTGATATATGTAATGGCATTATGCCTCAATTTGAAGTTAATGATAATACACATTTTCTTCTTCATTTTGTTGGTTTTATTACTCAAGCAATAAGTTCAAGCTTCTTAGCTGAATTTTCTTGTTTGCACAGCAAGCATCGAGCCTTCAAGCTCAAGTTTCTATCAAATTTCTTCTTTCTGATTTCTAAGTTCCAACATGTACTTCTCACCTTTGACAACTGAACCTTGTAACATTTAGAAACTAGATCATCAAAATCCGCAAGTGAAGGTCTAAGCTGCCATCACATTCATCAATTGCCATTATTGACTCAAACTCCAAAATAATATCTTTATAGCCATGTTCCACATCTACTAACAACCCTTCCTCAAAGCCATAATTTTAGGAATTAAAGAATCATCAACACAACCTTCATGTTCTATAGCATGAGTCGAGAATAAAATAGAAAATAGAAATTATTAGTGTTAATAGAGAAGACAGTTGGATGTAGGAAGAAATTGAAAAGACTCCTATTGAGAAATAAATCTGAGATATTCTTTAAATTGTAACGATGATGGGTCAAAGTAAAATTAAGTAAAAGTTGAAGGGTTAAAGTGAAAATTTAAAAACATTGAAGGATTAAAAGTGCAAAGGTGGAAAGGATCAATGTGTAAAATAAATTAATAATTAAGGATTAAATTAAATAAGTGGATCAATATAAGGGATTAAATCATAATTTTATCAAATTAAGTGATAATTAAAAGAGAGAATTGTAGAGAATATTGAAAAGTAAAATAGTCATTTCCCAATTAAAATAATTATGATTAAACATTATGATAATTATGAATATTGTTAATCTTAATTTTATCAAATTAAGTTATAATTAAAGGAAGGAATTATAGAGAATATTGAAAGATAAAATAGTCATTTCTCAATTAGAATAATTGTCATGAAACATTATGAATATTTTTATTAGATTTTGATTAGTTAAGATTATTTTAATATTATTTTATTTTTGATATTTTATTAATTAATTAAATTTTAAGAAAATAAAAAGAAAAAATGATAGAAAATTTCCATCTTTCTTAGCCTTGTTGTCCACATTTTTTTATGAAGAGAGACTTTTGCTTTCTTTGTAATTTGATCATTTTCATCAAAATTCATTATTTTCATCTAGAAATTAAAAGAATTTTCATAGCCACTAAGAAGGAAAAATGGTGAAAAGACTATGGTAAACATCAATATCAATTTGTAGAATTGGAGGAGAGAGAAAATCAAGCTAAGGCAAGATATCAAGAGAACAATGTAAGAAATTCAAGTATTTCTTATATAATTCATTTTTAATTAAAGTAGTGACATGAGAAAGTGATTTTAGTGTGAGTTTTGATTATGAATTTGATGTTTTCATGATGTAGAAAAAGAGAAGAAATGATGAAAGTGTTGGAAGCAAAGTGCAGGTGATGAATGACAAAAGTGATGAAGGAAGAGAATTAAAGAAAAAATAGTGAAATTTTAGTCAAAGAGAGTTAAGTAAATAAACCAAGTGAAGTGAAATTATAATAAAAGGACTAAATTGAAAAGTCTACAAAATTTTAAGTGTGGAATAAAATATTATGACAAAAAGATTAAATGAAGCGTTAAGTGTTAGTGAATTAATTATAAAGTGGTATTGTAACACCCCCTAACCCGTATCCGTCGTCGGAATAGGGTTACAGAGCATTACCGGAACATTCAGAAACATCTACAGATAATTCATGTAAGTTACTATTCAAATTCTGAAATCATTCGTAATGTCCCTTAAATGGACCCTCGAGGCCCAATACGGGCATTAGGATCGAGTCGGGACTTAATCGGAACCTCTAAGAATTTTTCGTGAAATTACAAAACTTTTCCAAGGTACAGGGCTCACACGCATGTGTGGTCCAAGGGACACGCCCGTGTGACCCTAAGACACGCCCGTGCCCCTAACCCATGTAACTCTCTAACTTGCAAGCATGAAAAAATTGAATTCACACGGCCAAGTCACACGCCCGTGTGCTAGGCCGTGTGGCGAATTTAATTTTCGAAATTTAGGTGCAGTTTTCACACGGCCGTGTAACACGCCCGTGTTCATGGCCATGTCAACCACACGGCTGAGACATACGCCCGTGTCTTTGCCCGTGTGCCCAATTCTAAGCATTCTGTTTCTAAATTTTTAGGTACAGGGGCACACGGCCAGGCCACACGCCCATGGGGTAAGCCGTGTGTGACGCATGTGTGTCTACCCGTGTGGACAAAAATAAAGCCATTTCTTAGCTTTATTTTCTCACCCAATTTACCACAAACCTAAACCAAATCATGCAAACATATATCAACCAATCCAAACATTATAAACCAAGCCAATTCTAACATCCATCATGATTCATTATCATATGCATTTCATGTTCATGACCATGCTATTAGTGAGCTTATAAGTTAAGCATAACCTAATTAACCATACTCAATACATATGAAATAAACATGAAATAAACTTATATAATGTACCAATTAACCATTACTAGCCATACTAGTGGCTAGATTACAAAACATCACTTACAAGCCATCATTTGGCCAAATGAGCCTATACATGCCATTATACCAAAATGAGATTTCTAATTATACCAAAATGTGATAGTGGATAGTGTGATAATGCTCCGACCGACCTCCAACCTTCACGAGCTTTGGAGCACTATAAAACAGGGAAAATTAAACGGAGTAAGCATTATATGCTTAGTAAGTTCGTATAACGGAAATTTAACTTACAGATCACATTTTATAATGTTAAGCATACATAGACATACATTCCATCAATTTTGGTAAGTTACCTAAACACATACACTCAATCAAGCAAGTTAGTCACATAACCTCATATGAATATCAAGTAAATATAGATGAGCTCATCATATTACAAGTTTTCATTTAATTTCACCTTTCCTCATATCAATGGTCCTCTCCGTTGAACTATCAAAATTTTGATGGACATTCGGGTAGTATACATAAAGTATACATATCAATTATCCGTCAATTCATGTTCATAGCTACCCATTAGGGCACAAAATTAAAGATCACACTCTCGGGCCGCATGTTATGCTATAGGATTACCCGTCCAGGCTAAATCCCGTTTTCAAAAAATTCTCACAAGAGTTATTCAGGATTACCAGTCTAGGCTAATCCCATTTACAACATATGCTCTAAGGAGCTTAAATCAGGGTTACCCGTCTGGGCTAAACCCAATCTATAACATATGCTCAAGAGGGCTTACTTCAAGATTACCCGTCCGGGCTAAATCATATTTGTAACATTTGCCATATTATACCCGTTTCAAGAAATCACCATAATCCATCGAATTTCAATATTCAACCGGGACATGATATTTTATCAACATTTCCAACTTGTAATTATTTCATTATGTATATCATCACATACATATTATCACAATCACACAATTCAATTCAAACATATTAACGTACCAAATTAAGTTACACGAACTTACCTGGATAGTTGTTCGTATTTGATTTCCAACTAATCCGACACTTTTTGTTTTCCTCGATCTAATTCCGTAGTTGGTCTTTCCGGGTCTATATAAACAAATTTAACTATCAATTTATCACATTTCATACACATTTGCATTTTATTACATCCTAGGCAAAATTACCATTTTGCCCCTATTCTTTTCAAAAATTCCAATTTCGTCCCTAGGCCCGAAAAATGAAACTTGTGCAATTTACTCCCTATTCCAAGCCTAACCAAAATCCCATGACAAAATTTGCAGCACATGTATTCATAAAAATTCAGCATTTCTCTTCAATTCTACAACTTTACATTTTAGTCCCTAAATCATGTTTTCATCCAAAATCACTTTGTAAAAGTTGTTTATCTATCAACAACCTTTCATTTTCTACCATAAATTTCATATTTTCAGCATATTCATCCTTGACCCAAATTTCATACCTTGATAACTTTTCAAATAAATCCCCTAAATAGAAAGATTAGACTATCCAGATTCCAAAAATATAAAAATCATTAAAAACAGGACTTGATTTCATACCTTATTGAGCTTGAAAAGTTTTCATCCTCTCTCCTATGGATTCCATAGAAATTTTGGGGAAGAAGATGAATAAAAAGATGATAATTTCCTTTTTAATTATTTGTCATCTTTTAATTTTAGTGATTTCCAATTTAGTCCTTGCCTATTTCTAATTTTTCCATGGATGAGTCATTAAAATATCTACTAACTACTCTTCAATGGTCTAATTACCATATAAGGACCTTAATTTTTGAATTCCATAACTATTTGATACCTATAGCTACTAGTGTAACATCCTGGAAAGGGCCTATGCATTTTCAGTTTAATTGTACGAAATGACAAGTCTTAAGCACTATGAATAAATTTTTGGTATTTTTGGAATTCTAGAAATGCATAGAAATGGAAATGAACATTTTTGGAAACCTGAGCATTTTTGGAAACTTGAACATTTTTGGAAACCTGAATATTTTTGGAAACTTGAACATTTTTGGAAATGTTTCAAAAATGGAAAGTGAACATTTCGGGAAACCTGGAAATGTAAGAAAAATGGCAAGTTACAGAGCCGATCGAAAATTTTTGGAAACTTGGAAATGTAAAGAAATGTCAAGTTTTAAGGCTTAAAAAGAGAAAACCAAGGCAAGGTGGCCTTAAGAAAAATAATATGAGGAATTTGACACACAAACAGGCTTGGAAAAGTGGCCTGGAGATGCCACTTAGGGCCTCTGGAAATGGCGCCACATGCAAGGTGTTGGGCCTGAGTTCGAGTCACATGGGAAGCAAATAAAAGAAATTTTATTTTGCTTCCAGAAGAAGTGAGGTGGACGGCACATGGCTATAAATTAGGAGCTTTTATTCTTTTATTTTTAAGAGATAAAGGGTGGATAAATAAGGGATAAATAATGGATTTATTTTAGATTATTTTCAATAGATAAATGTGGATATTATTTCTTTTATTTTGATAGATAAGGAAGAGATAAAAGAGGATTATTATTAGTATTATTTTTATTAAGAGATAAGAGATAATTATTGGATTAAGTTTTATTAAAGTGATAAATCAAGGGATAAAGCTATCAAAATAGAAGAGTGGTGGCCAAGTAAAGGACTCTAGCTAGTAATTTTGGCTATAAAAGGAAGAGTAAGGCTATTCTTCATTCATTCTTTTCTTTTCAAGAAAACCTCTGCGAAATTCTCTAAAGTTTCTCCTCTTCTCTCTGCCGAATTTTCTCCGCCATTATTCGCTTTTTCTCTTTTCTTTTCTTCTTCTATTACAAACACAATCAAAAGCCGAAGATACCAATAGCCCTAGTCGATTTCTCACTAAGCCTCAAGAGCCGAAATTGTTATCCACATCAAAGCCATAGCCGAACATCGCTAAGGGTTCAAGCAAGAGTTCCATCAAATTCTTCAATAAGGGTAAGATTAGGTTAGATTCTCATTCTCATTTCTTTTAAGGTCATGTCGAAATTAAGATTCTAATACCCTTAATATACATTGTCGAAGAGATCTTTGGGATTTACTAAGTGTCGACTACAAGGAAGGAGAAGTTCTTTTCCGAAGGTACACCATAAGCCGCGTGTTCCCTAGTTATTCGGTGAATTTGGGATTTAAGAATCTAAGGTAAGTCATATTTAACATACGGCTAAGGGTTATTTGTTGTGAATAAATGTTAGAAATTGATCTAACATGTAGTTATAGGGATTTGATGAGAGGATACAAGGATTTTGGGATTTGAGAATTTCAAGGTAAGTTTTATGAATACTAATCCTACTAGGATTTGGATTTATGGCCGAATGGCTTTTTATTAAATTAGTAAGTGATTAATCAAATGTAGGAATTTGAGATCTAAGGCGAGTAGATCGATTTGGGATTTCAAGGAATTCGTTAAGCAAATGTGTGTGTACCCTACCCTAAGTTTTGATAGGTTCATGGCTATGTTTAAATTAAATGTATTATTAAGAATGTGTGTACTCATACTAACCTTCGATATATCATATGGCAATTATTTTAATATATGAATATGCATAAGAATGTGAATGTGGCTAAGTACCACAAATGTGGTAAAAGTACCAGTGCACGTTTCCTACTTACGATAGGATTATGAATATGATATATTTTGAACATATAAATAGTAACATGAATGAGAATTAAGTATGTTATGCATGATATAAAATTTATGGGGCATTCGGGATCTATGTGAAAGGGGAAGAAGGTGTTGACTTTGGTCTCACCAACGGAATATGGTGACTACGGTCACAAAATTTGAATATGGTAACCGGTTACATTATCTGAATTTGGTAACCGGTTACATTATTTGAATATGGTGTCTAATGACACAAATTATATGGGCGATGAGCACGTCGATCGCAATGATCGCCTTCGATGGTGTGTAGCGGATGGAGGGTTGACTTAGTAGTCCCACGGTGGACTGGCGGTGGGGTGGTGTGTAGCGGATGGTTAATTAGGTTTGGGTTTGGGAATGCATCATTAATTGTATTCTATGATTTGAATGTGTATCATTTGCATGCCTGATTCTATTATGACTTAGTGTTGTGTACACATTGAGTCTGTTGACTCACCCCGTTGGGGAATATTTTTTGTGTGATGAGCAATAATGGACCTGGTCGGCAGGAGCTTAAAGGTGGCCATGCATAGCAAGAAATTTATGATTTGGACTTTCAATTTATTTTAAGTATTTTAAGTTTTACTTTGGGATCATTGATATAATAAGGCCATTGTGGTTTACTTTATTTTTCTTTTATTTATTATGTTTATGGATTTTTATCAATTAAAGTTTAAGTAAATTCCTTTTTAAAATTAACTCTAAATGTTTTGTCACCTTAAATAAATGGGTTTTAACATAAGATAAATTTGTTTTCCACTCAAGCCCAACCCAAACAATATTTTTTAAAAAGCATACAAGTTTTTCCTAAGTAACAAAAGAATTTTGAACCGGTTTACTTGAGGAACATACCAAATCTGGTCAAAGCTCGTAGGCCGGGTTTGGGGTGTTTCAGCTTGGTATCAGAGCCAAGTTTTAAACTCTCGGCCTGTGGGCTAAGGCCCAAAACGTTCTTAATTCGAGCCCAAATGATTTTCTTTAAAATAAAGCAGGTGTTCTGGCATGGCACCTAAGTTTCCGACCCGCAGTCCACCAGGTAAGTACCCCTAACCATCTGTATGATTATGTGAATGTTATAAGTATGAAGGGAACGTAGATTAGTGAACTAGGATCTGATGAACCCTAGGGCTAGTGCACACAAACACATGCATAAGACTTAAGGACTATTAAACAAACCTGTGAAGTAAGTCGCCGAGCTAGGGTGTGGCAACTGTTGTGCGCATGTCTAGGAGTGGATTCAGTAAGAGCTTGGTATTTAAGCAGTCCTAGTGACTCACCTCCTCTTTACTCGAATCCTACCTAGTGCGTAGTAACCGTTCACCCTAACCAAGAGGACTTATTCACGGGCTAAACCAATTATTAAAACCCGAAAGGGACTAGCCATGCAGTTTTATAAAATTCCTAGTTTTAAAATTCCTAAATTACCCTTTTAATTGTAGTAAAAGATTATTGTGAAAATTTTTCCAAAATATCTCCGATTTACAAAATTACGAAAATACCCCTATGTTGTAAATTACCGAAATACCCTCAGATTGTAAAATTTCCAAAATACCCCCGGAAATGCAAACTTACCAAAATACCCCATAGGGCAAATGACGAAGTTACCCCTGGGTTGGGAAAGGATAAGACGGCCATGGTAGCATGGTGGATGTTGTGAAGGAATGAATGTGGCTTCATTAAGAAATGAAGGTGTTTCTATTGATGAATGTGAATGTGATTCTCTAGAATAGAATAGTGAACTTTAAGACTGTGCCTAGAAGGTAAGATAGTTTTATTAAGATCGAGTGCTGTGACATAAGCGTAGTGTGTGAGTTAGACCGCACGATTGTTCGATAGTAAGTAATTTCGAGGACGAAATTATTTTAAGGGTAGAAGCTGTAACATCCTGGAAAGGGCCTATGCATTTCGGTTTACTGCATGCGAAATGACAAGTCTTAAGCACTATGAATAAATTTTTGGTATTTTTGGAATTCTAGAAATGCATAGAAATGGAAATGAACATTTTGGAAACCCGAGCATTTTTGGAAACTTGAACATTTTTGGAAACCTGAATATTTTTGGAAACTTGAACATTTTTGGAAATGTTTCAAAAATGGAAAGTGAACATTTCGGGAAACCTGGAAATGTAAGAAAAATGGCAAGTTACAGAGCCGATCAAAAATTTTTGGAAACTTGGAAATGTAAAGAAATGTCAAGTTTTAAGGCTTAAAAGAGAAAACCAAGGCAAGGTGGCCTTAAGAAAAATAATATGAGGAATTTGACACACAAGCAGGCTTGGAAAAGTGGCTGGAGATGCCACTTAGGGCCTCGGAAATGGCGCCACATGCAAGGTGTTGGGCCTGAGTTCGAGTCACATGGGAAGCAAATAAAAGAAATTTTATTTTGCTTCCAGAAGAAGTGAGGTGGACGGCACATGGCTATAAATTAGGAGCTTTTATTCTTTTATTTTTAAGAGATAAAGGGTAGATAAATAAGGGATAAATAATGGATTTATTTTAGATTATTTTCAATAGATAAATGTGGATATTATTTCTTTTATTTTGATAGATAAGGAAGAGATAAAAGAGGATTATTATTAGTATTATTTTTATTAAGAGATAAGAGATAATTATTGGATTAAGTTTTATTAAAGTGATAAATCAAGGGATAAAGCTATCAAAATAGAAGAGTGGTGGCCAAGTAAAGGACTCTAGCTAGTAATTTTGGCTATAAAAGGAAGAGTAAGGCTATTCTTCATTCATTCTTTTCTTTTCAAGAAAACCTCACGAAATTCTCTAAAGTTTCTCCTCTTCTCTCTGCGAATTTTCTCTGCCATTATTCGTTTTTTTTTCTTTTCTTTTCTTCTTCTATTACAAACACAATCAAAAGCCGAAGATACCAATAGCCCTAGTCGATTTCTCACTAAGCCTCAAGAGCCGAAATTGTTATCCACATCAAAGCCATAGCCGAAGAATCGCTAAGGGTTCAAGCAAGAGTTCCATCAAATTCTTGATGAGGGTAAGATTAGGTTAGATTCTCATTCTATTTCTTTTAAGGTCTGTCGAAATTAAGATTCTAATACCCTTAATATATCATTGTCAAGAGATCTTTCGGGATTTACTAAGTGTCGACTACAAGGAAGGAGAAGTTCTTTTCCGAAGGTACACCATAAGCCGCGTGTTCCCTAGTTATTCGGTGAATTTTGGATTTAAGAATCTAAGGTAAGTCATATTTAACATACGGCTAAGGGTTATTTGTTGTGAATAAATGTTAGAAATTGATCTAACATGTAGTTATAGGGATTTCGACAGAGGATACAAGGATTTTGGGATTTGAGAATTTCAAGGTAAGTTTTATGAATACTAATCCTACTAGGATTTGGATTTATGGCGAATGGCTTTTATTAAATTAGTAAGTGATTAATCAAATGTAGGAATTTGAGATCTAAGGCGAGATCGATTTTGGGATTTCAAGGAATTCGTTAAGCAAATCAGTGTGTACCCTACCCTAAGTTTTGATAGGTTCATGGCTATGTTTAAATTAAATGTATTATTAAGAATGTGTGTACTCATACTAACCTTCGATATATCATATGGCAATTATTTTAATATATGAATATGCATAAGAATGTGAATGTGGCTAAGTACCACAAATGTGGTAAAAGTACCTGTGCACGTTTCCTACTACGATAGGATTATGAATATGATATATTTTGAACATATGAATAGTAACATGAATGAGAATTAAGTATGTTATGCATGATATAAAATTTATGGGGCATTCGGGATCTATGTGAAAGGGGAAGAAGGTGTTGACTTCGGTCTCACCAACGGAATATGGTGACTACGGTCACAAAATTTGAATATGGTAACCGGTTACATTATCCGAATTTGGTAACTTCGGTTACATTATTTGAATATGGTGTCTAATGACACAAATTATATGGGCGATGAGCACGTCGATCGCAATGATCGCCTTCGATGGTGTGTAGCGGATGGAGGGTTGACTTAGTAGTCCCCACGGTGTGAGAGTGGCAGTACGGGTGGTGTGTAGCGGATGGTTAATTAGGTTTGGGTTTGGGAATGCATCATTAATTGTATTCTATGATTTGAATGTGTATCATTTGCATGCCGATTCTATTATGACTTAGTGTTGTGTACACATTGAGTCTGTTGACTCACCCCGTTTGGGAATATTTTTGTGTGATGAGCAAGTAATGGACCGGGTCGGCGGGAGCTTAAAGGTGGCCATGCATAGCAAGAAATTTATGATTTGGACTTTCAATTTATTTTAAGTATTTTAAGTTTTACTTTGGGATCATTGATATAATAAGGCCATTGTGGTTTACTTTATTTTTCTTTTATTTATTATGTTTATGGATTTTTATCAATTAAAGTTTAAGTAAATTCCTTTTTAAAATTAACTCTAAATGTTTTGTCACCTTAAATAAATGGGTTTTAACATAAGATAAATTTGTTTTCCACTCAAGCCCAACCCAAACAATATTTTTTAAAAAGCATACAAGTTTTTCCTAAGTAACAAAAGAATTTTGAACCGGTTTACTTGAGGAACATACCAAATCTGGTCAAAGCTCGTGGGCCGGGTTTGGGGTGTTTCAACTAGAACCCAACTTTTGCATTTTATGCAATTTAGTCCTTTCCCTAATTAAACACACAATCGGTAAAATTTTCGTATCAAAATTTTCAAATGACATTCCTAGAATAATGCAAATCATAAAATAATATTAAAATAAATTTTTTTGGCTCGAATTTGTGGTCCCGAAACCACTGTTCCGATCTCACCGAAATTGGGTTGTTATAGGTATTTAAGTGAATTTTTATTGATACTCGAATTTCATATTTGAAAGGACCAAATTGTAAAATATACAAAAGCGACTAAGTGTACTAAAATTTTGAAATAACATATTCAAGTGTAGTGATATATAGAAGTGAAGTGAATACTAAGTGGGAGGATGATGATTAATGAAAGATATGCTAGTAGAGACTAAATCGAAAAGATTGTTAAATAAGTGAAGCGAAATTTATGCAAAGAAAACTAGATAGCAAAGTGATCAAATTTTGATATGTGTAATAAAGTATTAATGGAGAATTTTAATGAAATGTTTATGGTAGTAAGTTTCAATGCTAAGTGAGATTAAAGTGACATGTCAATGAATATTGAATTTTATGAAATTAAGGAATAAATTGCAAATGTGTAAAAGTAACAGGTGAAATGTAACAATACATTAACAGTGGGTATGAAATTTTATGAGTCGGTGTGTTATATATTTCATGTGCCAAAGGAATATAACTATAGTGTTTATTGAATTTTTATAATAAGGACTAAATTGAAAAGAATTCAAAATATGTAATGTTATGAAATGTAAAAGTGAAGTTGAGTCTATTATATGTTCATGTAGACAATATATGAACTAGTAGGACATAGATGACATGCCATTAAGAAACATTTAGCACGCTCTCTGTTTAATTAATGCACTTCGGTGTCACTCTATTCTGCTAAAGCACTTCAATGTCATTTTGTTTTGGTATTGCACTTCAACACCACTTTGTTCTGTTATTGCACTTCAATGCATCTCTGTATTGTTTCCACTTATCTTACATTTTCAATTAAGTTTACATTAGGCTTTGGTGATAAAATAATTAAGGATAAAAGAAAAGTGCAATGGATAATATGAATATGATTTATAATTGATAGAATAATAAGTACGTAATAATTTTGGAAACTCTATTGAAAATGTTAGTCGTAAACCAACTAAAAATCTGACTAAGGCAAGTGCACCTATCAATCAATAGTATAGCTACGGTGAGCACAAATATCATTTCCATAAGGACTAAAAGTTCTAGTAATTACCATCTTTCTATTATTTAACAGAAAAATTGGAGTGATTGATTAAAAGTAAAATTAAATTAATTAATTAACTAAAAAACACGACAAAGAACACGATAAAGAACAAATTAGAAAAATAAACGATTAACAACCAAGAAGCAAGACAATACCCAGGAAAGAATGCACATCGACTTCATCTGTCATTATTAATCTATATTACGCAATTTCTTCACTTAGTATCTTGATCCGTAGAAATCCCTAAATTATGCTAATATCTCTCTTCAAGACTAAGAGCAATTTACTCTAGGTTGATTAATTGAAACTTCTTTCTAATTAAAACCCTCATTATCGCATTAACTCGATCTATGTATTTCCCTATTAAATTTGACTCTAATCCGATAGATTTATGTCGTCCTATTTCTAGGATTGCATACAACTCCACTCAATTATGCTAGATCTACTCTTAAACAAGGTCTATTCCTCCTCTGATTTAAGCACATCAAACATGGATTAATAGACTAGAAATATTAAACCAAGAATTAAGCATACATAATTGAGAATAAGATTCAAGTATTTATTGCGTAAAAATAGAAATCAAATAACATAATCCATCCTAGGGTTCATCTCCTTAGGTATTTGGAAAGTTAGTTCATGATAGCAAATAAAAACATCTCAAAGACAATATAACCACAAGAAATAAAGAAACTCATAATAAACTTCAAAGAATTCAAAGGGAGATCTCCAATCTTGATGGAAATCTGCTTCAGAGTCGGCTTCAATAGTGTTTTTCGAGTGGTTTTCTTCAATATTCTCTGACGGCTTACTCTCCTCTTCTTATATTTGGTATATATAGCACACGCCCATATGACTCACAAGGCTGTGTGCCCATCCCGTGTGGCTCTTAAAACTTGCTCTGATTTTCTAATTTTTGCTCTTTTTCGCTCCTTTTGCTCCCAAATACTCTCCTAAGTATAGAAACATGAATTTAAAGGATTAGGAACATAAAATTTACCATTTTAAATCGAATAATCATCCAAAAACGCATTCAAAATGAGGCTAAAACATGTTACTTTTGGCATTTATCACCTCTCATTCCTTATAACCACACCCATAACACCTTTACCTACATTCTTCAAAATTGTACCATCAGAATTCACCTTCACCCATCCAGTATCAAGAGGACTACATCTCTCCACACTTTCAGATCCAACCATATAGTGCTCTCTACCAACCTTAGAAGGCAGAATTCCAACCACCTCTTGGTAAGCTCTTTTAATCATTTCAATAGTACCAAACACATTTAATCTTTTTTTTCCTTCAACTATATCACAATGAGCTTTCCAAGTGTGCCAACAAACTAAAGCAATTTTGATTCTACCTTCAACCTTTACCTCTTTTTGCATCCACAAACTCAAAAGCCACCTATCAAAACTTGCACTACTCTCCTTATCAATTTTAATCCCAACCTCACAACAAACTAGACACCTCTTGTCCATTCAAAAATCAACATCATATGTTCCACAGACTCGACGTCATTATCGCACAAAACACACAAAGCAGAGACCTTAATCATTTTTTTTTTTTTGTAAAGGTTCTCCCTAGTAGCCACAGAATTATTACACAATCTCCAGATAAAGAGTTTCACTTTACTAGGCATATTTAACCCCCAGAACATTTTCCACAATTTTACATAAACAAAAATAGAGGAAGAAGGAGTAGCACCCTGATGGCTTTGATTTAACACTATAAAGCCCATCCCTTTCATAAGGCCAAATCAACTTGTCTTTTCCCCTCTCAAACTAATAGAAATTTTCATAATTGCTTGCTTTTCTTCCTCACCAATCCAACCTCCCATAGCATTAACATTCCAACTTCCGTCCTCTCTACAAATCCATTCAGCCACCTTTTCAAGAAAATATGTTCTACCATTAACAATAGGAGTCAAAAGCTTCCCTTTAAAATCTGGAACCTAACTATCATGCCATATTGAGATATCTTCCCCATTTCCAACTTGCGACAGAATTCTTTCTCTAATAAATTCCCTACCCTCAATAAACTACTCCAAACACCAAGAAGCCCTTGCACCTTTACTGGCCTCCAAAGCTGTACAATCAGGAAATAAAGCCCTTTCAGAACTTTAACCCATAGTGCTTCAGGCTCTTGCAACATTTTCCAAAATTTCTTTGCCACCATATCATCATTGAACTTCTTCAAACCTTTAAATCCTAACCCACCATCCACCTTTGCACCAATTAAAACTTCCCACCTCTTCCAATGAATTCTTCCTTCTCCTTTCATTAACCCCACCAAAATTTTGGCCATGTCTATATTAATTTGATCACATAAGTGTTGGAAAAAATATGGTTCGAAAATAGTTTTCTTGCATAACGGAAAATAAAATTTTTGAAAACCAAGCTGATTTGTGATATTTATAGCAATAAACCCTTTACCGAAATTGCACTTATGTTTTTGGCTTGACGAATCCTTATCATTCAAAATGCTTCGAGTGTGGACTTGAATAATTCAAACAAAAACAAAACCAGAAATAATTTTCTTTGCTTTTAGTTGAAAGCAAAATATCTCTAATGCGAGTCTCAAGGCCCAATTTCAAGCCTATGAATGTGGTGGGCTTACACTACCTCAAGGCCTAATAACAAGGTTAAAAGTCAAGCAAATCAAACCAAGATTCGATCAAAGACAATATGTGAGGATGAATCTTTTTGAGGAAAGGGGGAATGATACATGCACAAAATGAGTGAAATTTATTCAAGTCACTTCAACCAAGCTACCAATTTTCAAGCTAAAAATATTAGTTGGATGGTATCCAAGTGTTTATGGGCTTATATGTCTGCATAGTGTTTAAAGAGCTATATCTTAGCTTCGAAATGCACTTTGAATCACTCGATTTAAAGTTCAGAAGCTCAAGTTATGAACGTTTTAGTGAACACTGCACAAGCAAAATTTTTGGATAGGATTGTTATGGAAATTACGAGTTTGGGGTTTTTAATTTGGGTTTAAATCATATTAGGTTCGATTTTTATGCTTAATTTTTATTATATATTATCTCAATATTTTATTAATTAAGTTTTATTATTTTATTTTTTGTTTATTATAAATTTTGAATAATTTTTAAGTATTTTAAGTTATTTAGGAGTTTTTGTAAATATGTTTAGTTTATAACTACTTCTTGTTTAAGTTAATTAGAGTTTCAGTATATTTAAGAGCTTTATTTAAATTTACTTAGTTAGCATATATAAAGGTCTCTTCATTGTACACAATTCAATAAAAAATAATTCATTATTCACTTAAAGTAAAATTCTCTTTGAGTTTATTTTTTAAAGAATTTCTCTTGAGTTTTCTTTTAGAAGAGTTTTAACAATCTTTTCATATTGTGGAGATCATCTTCAAGCTTTTTCTTGCTAAGTTTTCTTTCTTAGAGGGAAAATTAGAGTCGTTTGAAAGGGGTTGTGGATCCATCTTGTTTCCAAGGCTCCTTAGTACTTCTACACATCACTTTCCATCTTTTTCATCTATCTTCTTTATTTTCTTCTTTATTCTATTTTGTTCCTTGTTAACTATTGAAATCTTTGATTTATTTAATTGTTTTTTCTATCTTAATTATCTATTTTAATTGCTTTCTTTAATTTTTAAATTCTTGGTTCTGACTTGGATTTGTTTGCGTTTCAAATTGTGTCAAAGTCCTGGTTTCTTTTCGATCGTCTAGAGCTTTAAGCCAAATCTACGATCTGGACAAACCTACGATTCTCTTCCATGTTCAACTCTATATCATTCTCTCAATAGAAACTGGTATAATTATTATTCCGAAAAATAAAATTTATATTTAGAGAAATAAACTCTCACCATTTTCGGGCAAAATAACAATATCTCAAAACCTATTATTTAGCCTTACCAGTGTCGTCTATTTATATGGATAATAGGTGAAAACCTAATTGAATTATAGAAGTCTATTACAAATAGAGAAACATATTCCTAGTGTAATTCCCCAAAATTTTTTATTTCTTCTTTTGTGAATATTTGACACAATTGTGTATCTGCTTCAGTGGTTAAGTGTTCTGGGTGTGTGTGGGAGGTCCCAAGTTCAAGCCTTGCTTTTGGCTAATTTTGGGTATTTTTGGATTTAAGCCCTATCTCTGTTCAATAGGCTTATATTAAATTATTTGTGAAACCATATCAAAATGAGCCTGTTGGTTTGAGTGGTAAGGGAGTCTGTGTGTTGTGTGGAGGTTTTGTGTTCGAATCCCTACGCGAGCGTAGGAGTTATTTTTGCTCTTTTGACCGAGAGAAAGTTTCGGTCAAACAGGAATTCTGAGGAGGTTGAGTAGTGGGATAGTGGGGAGATTTCTAAGGGATTTGGGGGTTGTCATTATCTCTTGGTGGGTTGTTTTTTTTCTCCCTTTTGCGAAATTCTTTCTGACGTTCTACTTCACCATTCTGCCAAAATTTCCCCTAAACTTCCCCTCTCATTTCGTTTTTCTAATCCATCTTTCCTTTTGCGGCGGGAATTACACTCGTGCGGGTTCGGTAAGTTCTTTTCTTTTTCGTCGGAATCAAATAACAAGAGAACTGGTATTTGATTCTTGTTTTTCTGCAGTTGCTGGTGTAGGAGAGGGCCTTGAGTAGTGAATTTCGTCCCTTGGTTATTTCAGCGGTGTTAAAGGATGTTGTTCGTCAGTGGTAAGTCGAGTTTCTGTAAGTTCATTGTGTCGAAATTCGATAATCAATTGATAAACCGATGTTGGGCACTCTGGTTATAGGTTCTGGTGGTCCCGGGATTGCGTTAGCTGCGAAAATGAACCAGGTGTGTACCCGAAACACAAAAAAACAAAATTCGGCGAAAGCTGAAATTGCAAACTATCGACGCCACACGAGCGTGTGTCACCCGTGTGGTAGGTTGTGTGACAACACGACCGTGTGATCGACAAAGGTCAGCTCGTGCATAAGATACGGCCATGTGATGGCTAGAGTGTGGCCGTGTGGGCCACACAGGCTAGACCGAATTGGGCGTGTGATAACTGGGCCAGGCCATGCGATCCACACGGGCTAGGCCAATCTGGGCGTGTGGGCCCACACGGGCATGTGGGCCCATTTATCTAAATTTTTCACTAGGGTTGCACGGGTCGTCCTAAACGATTGTGGACCTACTATAGGGACGGTAAGGGCTAACTAAACCCTAAATTGTATAATCTGATTGACTGATGTTCTATACTAAGCATGTTAACATTGAGTATGTCTTATTACTGATACGTATGACTGTCTGTTATCTGTTAATAAAAGCATGATTATTTGTTAATTTTGTGTGTATGATCTGTTACTATTATTGGGGTGGGATGATATATATTTTTGGAGGAAGTGTTCTGAAAGGCAGATTATGCCTTTTATCTGGCAGCATGGCTGCATTATATCTGATATGTGTTGCATCGGTACAATATGGTATGTAGGGTTGGGTGGGTGTTTTAAACCCCACATGGTGTGTAGGGCTGGTTGGAGATGGTGTGTAGAGGATGTGGGTAAGATATCTGAATTTTGATCCTAATCTGTATATATGCATCTGTATCTAAAATGGGCTTAGGCCCTAATATGTATCTATATCTGTGATGGGCTTAGGCCCGAATATGTATCTGCCTGATTCTGAGTTATTTGTTTGTGTGCATGCTTAATTCTGTGGGGTTACACACTGAGTTTACGTGAACTCACCCCTTTCTGTTTATTCTGTACAGGTAATCCACAAAGTTAGGCAGATCGGTGCAGTGGAGCCTCTCGATAACCACATGATCGAACTGGTTATGACTCCGATTTAATTTTTATGTTCTGGTTTAAACTGGGTTTTATTTTATGTAATTCGGACTTTATGGACTGTATTGTTCCAATTCGAGATAGACTGAAATTCTATGATTTTAAAATTTGCTAAATGTGTCATAACTCAGATTTTACTAAAAATAAAGGTTTTACAAATATTGTATTGTTTTCTAAACACGAACAATTTTATTCAAAATAAGCTTCCGCTAAAATAATATGTTTTAAGGCACTAATTGAAAACATGTTTTGAATGTAACGAAAGTAATAAAGGGTTTATGAGTTTTGAGGATTTTATCAAGTTAGACGTTTACAAAATTCCTTCCATATGGCATTGCCAGATTCGGCCATAACGTTTAGGCCGGATTTGGGGTGTTAGATTTAGTGGTATCATAGCCAGGTTGCAAAACTCGACTGTGGATTTTGGGTTTCAAAATTTGTTTTTAAAGAATTGGTTTTCAAATGATTTTAAACTTTCTGATTTAATATGTGGTACACCGAGTCTCCAGCACCGATTCTGTAAGTATTTTTAATTTTTGATAGAAAATTCTGAAAACAATATTGATAGTTTACTTGAAAACACTATAGTTAGTACACTCTGAAACTATAGTGAATCTAATTGAGACTAAAACAACTCTGAACTTCTGATACTTTATGCATAAAACATCTGTTAATAAATATCGAAACTGATGCATAAAATTTTTAATGTAGATAAAACTTTTAAGTCACAATGAGCGCACGAGGTATCCATGGACGTGGTACTCGAGGCCGAGGTAGAGGCCGTAGGGGGGCTCGAGCTGAATCCTTATATCTGGGCAGCATGCCTAATCTGGACACGAGTGAGACACCTGTGTCACCTGCTACAGAGACTGGGTCTCAGAGTCGATCGGTTGGGGATGGCGCACTCTCCCAAGCCATGCTGAGGATATTGGAGAGGGTCACTCGGCCTAATTCTGGATCAGGGACCGAGGGTCGGTAACTGGGCGACTCCGGTCTAATGGAGCTGAGTTACTTAGGGGTGTCACAGGAGTCGCCCCTAATTTGGCTGAGTACTGGTTGGAGGCCACAGAGAGGATCATGGATGACTTGGGCTGTACCCCCGAGAAGAAATTGAAGGGTGCAGGCTCCTTGCTTCGTGACGAGCCATACCAGTGGTGGTTGACCGTTAAGGAGGGCACTCAGCCTAACTGTCTAACTTGAGAGTTCTTTAAGACTACATTTTAAAGTAAATACGTGGGAGCCAACTACGTTGATGCTCGCAGGCATGAGTTTCTGAACCTCATGCAAGGTGACCGATCTGTGGCTGAGTATGAGGTCGAATTTCTGAGACTGAGCCGCTATGCTCGAGGTATGGTGGCATCAGAATATGAGAGGTGTATTCACTTTGAGGATAGACTGAGGGATAATCTGAGGGTTCTGATTGCTCCACAAAGGGAGCGAGAGTTTACTATACTGGTGGAGAAAGCTAAGATAGCTGAGGATGTTAAGCGTGCGGAGCGCCAGAACAGGGACCGTGAGAGAGGTAAGAAAAGAGGGATTCGAAGCCCTGGAGTTCTGTGCAGAGGCCTAAGAAAAAGGTCAGATCTGATGGGCCAGTTAGAGTGGGGGCCTCTGTTTCTTCCATTGCTCCTACTGGGTTGCAGCCGTGTAGTGATTGTGGTAGACGTCATCCGGACGAGTGTTGGAGGAAGATTGGGGCCTGTTTGAGATGTGGGTCCCTTGAGCACCGCATTTGGGAGTATCCATTGAGGGCAGATCAGGTGCAAGCTCAGGCATCGAGTCTTGCGTAGCCGTAGAGAATAGTTCTACAGCCACCTAGGGGCCGTGGTCAGGCCAGGGGTGGTAATGGTATGGGCCGAGGGCGGAGAGCACCAGGCAGAGGTGCTGGTCAGACCGAGGCGAGGCAGCTTCCTTTGGTTTATACTGCACGTCGCCGTGAGGACAGAGATGCTACTGACTTCATCACTGGTACGTTTCTTATTTTTGATGTACCATACCTTGCTCTAATAGATATAGGATCTACTCATTCCTATATAGCCTGTTTTGTTTTCGAAAATCTAGGGTTATCGGTTGAGAGTACTTCTAGTGAGGTTACTGTGATAAGTCCGTTGGGGTAGTCTATTCAAGTTTGTAAACTGTATAAGGATGTCCCGTTAGAGGTGCAAGGGGAGATATTTCTGGCTAATTTGATGAAGCTTTCGTTTGGGAAGTTCGATCTTATTCTGGGTATGGACTGGTTGGTGGAGCACCGAGTCAGTTTAGACTGTGCATCCAAGAGGGTCATTCTGAGGACCAAGGATGATGTGGAGGTGGTTATGATTGGTGAGCGTCGAGACTATCTGTCGCATGTGACCTCCGCCCTAGTAGCTGAGAAACTGGTCCAGAAAGGATGTGAGGCGTACTTGGCCTATGTAAGTGTTTCTGGTTCTGGAGACTCTTCTGTTAGGGATATCAGAACTGTAAGGGATTTTCTGGATGTCTTTCCTGAGGAGTTACCGGGATTGCCTCTGAACCGAGAGGTTGAGTTTGGGATCGAGCTTCTTTCGAGTACAGTTCCGGTCTCTATCGCTCCCTACCGTATAGCACCGAAGGAGCTTACAGACCTTAAGGCTCAACTGCAAGAATTGTTGGATCGTGGTTTCATTCGTCCTAGCGTGTCTCCGTAGGGAGCACCAGTTCTGTTCGTTAAGAAGAATGATGGGACCATGAGGATGTGTATCGATTACCGGCAGTTGAACAAGCTGACCTTTAAGAATAACTATCCGCTTCCAAGGATCGACGACTTATTTGATCAATTTTGAGGGGTTTCATTGTTCTCTAAGATAGATCTTCGGTCTGGGTACCATCAGTTGAGGGTTAAAGAGGCTGATGTAAATAAGACTATATTTAGGACTCGGTGTGGGCATTACGATTTCCTAGTTCTGCCTTTCGGGTTGACGAATGCACCGGCCGCATTCATAGATTTGATGAATCAGGTATTTCAGCACTATCTGGATCAGTTTGTCGTGGTCTTCATCGACGACATCCTGGTATACTCTAAGACCGAGGATGAGCATGATGAGCATCTTAGAGTTGTGCTTCAGGTTTTGCGTGAGAAGCAACTTTACGCTAAGCTAAGCAAGTGTGAGTTCTGGCTTTGTGAAGTAACTTTTTTAGGGCATGTGGTTTCTGCTGAAGGGATTCGTGTTGACCCTCGAAAGATTAAAGCTGTGTTGGACTGGAAACAGCCCAAGAATGTGTCTGAAATCCGCAGTTTTCTGAGTTTGACGGGATATTATCGTTGATTTCTCTAGGGGTTTACTTTGATTGCAGCTCCATTGACTAAGCTTCTGCGTAAGGGTGTGTCGTTTGTTTGGACTGATGCATAGCAAGAGAGCTTTGAGAAGCTCAAGTCTGTTCTAACTCAGGCTCCTGTTCTGATACGGCCTGAATCTAGAAAGGATTTTGTAGTATACAGTAATGCATCGCATGTCGGATTGGGATGTGTTCTGATGTAGGATGGTAAGGTTGTGGCTTATGCGTCCCCTCAGCTTAAGACACACGAGGGGAACTATCCAACGCATGATCTCGAGTTGGTTACTGTGGTCTTTGCACTGAAAATTTAGAGGCATTATCTGTATGGTGAGAGGTGTATCATTTACAGCGATCACAAGAGTCTTAAGTACCTCCTCACTCAGAAGGATTTGAATCTTAGACATCGTTGATGGATTGAGCTGCTCAAGGACTACGATTGCACCATCGAGTATCATCTTGGTAAGGCCAATGTGGTGGCCGATGCTCTAAGCCGAAGAGCGATGTCTGATTTGAGGGTGATGTTTGCTTGCCTTAGTCTGTTTGATGAGGGGAGTCTGTTGGCCGAGTTGCAAGTTAAGCTGACTTGGATTGAGTAGATTCGAGATAAGTAGTTAGGGGATGAGTCTCTGAGTTTACGGTTCCGTCAGGTTGAGAGTGGCAGCACTTTGGATTTTGGGCTGAATATTGCTAGGGGTACTCTGTTTCCGTGGTCGGATTTGTGTACCGAACGATGAGGATCTGAGGCAGTCTATTCTGAGGGAGGCGCATAGTAGCCCCTATGCTATGCATCATGGCAGTAATAAGATGTACTGCAACCTTCGTGAGTTGTACTTGTAACAGCCTAAATTTCAGTTGTGCCGGGAAACAGTGATTCGAGATCACTAAACCTGACAAGTAAGTTTGAAAATTTAGTAATTAATAATTATAAGTCAAGTGTGAATTTAGAAATATATTTGAATTAGGGAATTTTGTGAATTAAAAGAAATTATTAGGTCAAATGAATCAAGAACGAGGTATCGAGACCTCAAATTCATAAACCGAGCCATAAATATTTTTAGAAATATTTATGGAGTGCTCTTGAGTTAGTATTAAAGTTTCGTTAGGAAATATTAACGTTTTGATTATTAATTAATTAAAAATGACTAAATTGTAAAAGGTGTAAAATTTGCTAAAATGATTAAATAGCTTAAGTATCAAATGAGGGAGGATTAAAAAGGCAAATTAGCCTAAAGGGAATGGCTGAGGCGGCATAAGCAAGAAAAAAATCTGAAATTAGGTGAAATAAGGGCAAAATTATAAATTTTGCAAAATTAAACAAATAAAATCTCAATTAAAAGAGAAATCTAGACATTTTCTTCAAAATTGACAGCCAAAAACGCCATAGAAGAGTTTCTCCAAGCTGGTTTTTCATAATTTTGCTCTATATCAAGAACCCGAAGCGAATCGTAAAAAGGAAAAATTGCTAGAATAGTCCCTGAATTTCTACGACTTTTGCAAATTAGCCCAGGTAAGTTCATATGGCTAAATTAATGAATTGTTATAATAAAATTTCATGAATGCTATGGTATGTTATTGTATATGAATGTTATTAAACTGAGATAATTGTAAAAGTATGAATGTTTGAATAAAAGTTCTAATTTAGTGGAACATCGGATTGAGTACTTTCGTTAAGTGACTAATACGCATTGACGGAAAAGACCATGGTTGGACCATGGCAATATGTGATATGTGATTTTCGTATAAGATCATATCTGGGATATGGCAGCAGTGTGATATGTGATTTCTGTATAAGACCATAGCTGAGCTATGGCATCGGTGTGATATGTGTTTCCGTGTAAGACCATAGCTGGGTTATGGCTTCGGTGTGTGATATGTGACTATGTGCAAGACCATAGTTATACTATGGCATTGTGAAAATGAAGTACTCAATTCCGAACCGTTCCCTACATTGAATAAGAAAATTAAGCGATAAATGGACCCAAGAGATTGAAATCGATTAATTATTGATATTGAGCTCAATCAAGTGAATATTATCATTGATTTTGTGATTGACAGGATGGATTAGTGAAATTATATATTGTATGTTTATTATAAGATGTTCGGTAAGAATTATTTTCTATGCCTATGAGCTTGCTAAGCTTTCATAAGCTTATATTTGTGTGTTTAATGTTCTTGTAGATTAACATAGATACGGAGGATCGGATCAGCACGAAGGATCACACTATCCAGATTATTTCCGGTAGCTTTTGTTAATCATCTTTTGATTTATATGGCATGTATAGGATTTTAGTAAAAATGATATAGATTGAATAGAAATGGTATGACTTGAATGATAAAATATGTATTATAACTTAGTGTGATGAATATGTTAGAATATATGTAAATGATATATGTTTTGGTCTAGATTTGGTTTATTAGGTTGAACTATATTGGTATATGAAAGTGTTAAATACATGTTAATGGTGTATGGGTGAGAAAAATGGTCTAAAATGGCCAATTTTCATCCACACGGGCGGACACACAGGCGTGTGTGACACACGGCCTGCCTCATGGGCGTGTATTGAAACCGTGTGTCCCCTGCACCTTAAAAATTTGAAACAGAATGCTCAAAATTTGACACACAGTCAGAGACACGGGCGTGTGTCTCAGCCGTATGGACTGCACGGCCTGGAACATGGGTGTGTGCCATGGCCTTGTGAAGTCTGCACCTATTTTATGAAAAAATTATAAAAATGTATTTGATCACACGGCCTAAGCACACGGGTGTGTGACTCGGCCATGTGACCTCAATTTGATGATTACGTCATAAACAGAATGCACCCTAATTTGAATACGGCCTGAAGCACAGGCGTGTCTTCGGGTCAGACGGGCGTGTCCCGAACCCACACAGGCGTGTGACCCCTTTTACATGAAATTTTTTCTAAGTTTTTCAAAAAGTTTTTGAAGTTCTCGATTTAGTCCCAAACCACTTCCGATGCATGTTTTGGGCCTCGAAGGCTCGTAATAGGGACAATATGTATGTTTTTGAAAAGTTTTAAATTGAGTGGAAATTTATGTCTCAGTTTTGAATGTTTGCTTGTGAATAAATTCGGTAATGCCTCGTACTCTATTCCGGTGTTGAATACGGGTAAGGGGTGTTACATTTAGTGGTATCAGAGCTTTGATTTAGCCGATTCTCGGAACAAGTGTGATGTGTAAAGTGATGTGTGATAGTGTGATGTGTATGATCCGATCTAATCCTTGTTTTTCTTATAGATTGAAAAGATTTCAGATAGATCCAAACATGCTGAACATGATGAAGCTAATAGTAGAGTGCAGACATCTGAACATGGGATAAGTAGTAATGTCCCAATATCTCGAATTCAAGAACAAGATCTTAAAAATATGATATATGGAGTGATGAATCAGTGGTTTACTGATTTAATGCAAGGAAGAACTCAAGCTCAGCAACCTCTTCCCCTTACGGTACCATTAGTAGAGCCTCAGGTTGCACCTTCACCTCCTCCGACAACTGAATCCAATAAGCGTTCCCCGTTAGAAAAGCTTAAAAAACATGGGGCTGAAGAATTTCGGGGAAGAACAGATGATGACCCGTCAAAGCAGAGTATTGGTTGCAAAGTATAATGAGGGTTTTTAAACAAATAGAATGTCAACCAGATGATTATTTGAGATGTGCTGTGTCATTATTGAAAGAAGAAGTTTATAATTGGTGGGAAACAATTGAAGCCGTAGTACCGCCCGAGAAAATCACTTGGGAATTTTTCCAGAATGAGTTCAAAAAAAATATGTGGGTAGAAGTTATCTGGATAAGAAGAAAAGAGAATTTCTCGATTTACGACAGGGAAATAATTCAGTGGCTGAATATGAAAGAGAATTTGTTTATCTCAGCAAATATTCCCGAGACATTGTACCTACTGAATAAGAAATGTGTATACAGGTCGAAGAAGGGTTAAATAATGAGATCAAAATGATGATAGGGGGCACTGAGATACGGGAATTCGTTGTCCTATCGGATCGTGCACAAAAACTAAAAGAGGTGTATAACAGAAAGATGCAATGGGATAGAAAGAACAAAGAATCTTACAAGAGAAGCTCATCCAAATCCTTTTCAGCTCTGCCAGCGAAGAAATCCAGAGATGACTACAGTCGAGCTACTGCAGCACCGAAAAGATCCAATAAGAGTAGAGCAGGACAATCCGATTTTAGGACATCTGACAGACTTGCTGCTAGTGCGGGTAGTGTTCAAGACACTTTTAGGCCTGAGTGTCAATATTGTGGGAGAAATCACCCCGGTGAATGTAGGGGCAAGATAGGAGCTTGCTATAAATGCGGGTCGACCGATCATTTTATTCGAAATTTTCCTCAACTACAAAGAGAAGAAGAAGATCAGAAAGAGAAACAGATGACTATTTCGCAAAGAAGTAGACGTTCAGGCCAGAACAGTACTAAAGGAGTTACTCGTTCGGGTACAAAAGATTTTGCGGGTCGGTCAGAGGCTAGAGCACCTGTCCGTACATATGCCATTCGAGCAAGAGAAGAAGCGACAGCCCCAAATGTAATTGATGGTACTTTCTATCTTTATGATGTTACTGTGTATGCATTGATAGACCCTAGGTCTACCCATTCACATATTTGCACTATGTTAGTATCAGAAAAGAATTTGTCCGTTGAATCCACTGATTATGATGTGCAAGTCACTAATCCATTAGGACAAAGTGTATTAGTTAATTTAATATGTCGAAACTGTCCACTGAAAACACAAGGCTGTGAATTCACTGCTGATTTGATGTTGTTACCTTTTCGAGAATTTGATGTTATTCTTGGAATGGATTGGTTAACCAAACATGATGCAATAGTGAACTGTAGAGAAAAACGGATAGATTTAAAATGTCAGACAGGGGAAGTAATTTCAGCTGAGTTTGGAAATACAACAGGTGTTGTTAGGGTAATTTTAGCCTTTTCTGTTCAGAAGTTGATATGGAAAGGTAATGAAGCGTTTCTAGCTTATATTCTTGACACCCAAGGTTCTGAATCGAAGGTGGAGCAGTTACCAGTTGATAATGAGTTTGTTGATGTATTTCCTAAAGAATTACCAGGGTTGCCACCAGATCGTGAAGTTGAGTTTGTGATTGATGTGGTACCAGGAATAGCTCATATTTCAGTAACACCGTACAAAATGGCTCCGGCTGAATTAAAAGAGTTGAAGGCACAGTTACAGGAACTATTAGACAAAGGGTTTGTCCGACCGAGTATGTCACCCTGGGGCGCACCTGTGTTATTTGTGAAAAAGAATGATGGTTCTTTGAGATTATGTATAGATTATAAACAATTGAATAAAGTAACTATTAAGAAAATACCCTTTCCCTCGGATTGATGATTTATTCGATCAATTGAAAGGTGTTGTGGTGTTTTCAAAGATAGATCTCCGATCAGGGTATTATCAGTTGAAAGTAAAAGAGTGTGATGTGCCGAAAACTGCCTTCTGAACCTGGTATGGTCATTATGAATTTTTGGTAATGCCATTTGGTTTGACAAATGCTCCTGCTACTTTTATGGATTTAATGAATCAAATTTTTTAGCCTTATTTGGATAGATTTGTGGTTGTGTTCATTGATGATATATTAATTTATTCAAAGACTGAATATAAGCATGCTCGACACTTGAGAATTGTGCTACAAATTTTGAGAGAGAAACAATTGTATGCAAAATTCAGCAAATGTGAATTTTGGCTCTATGAGGTTGGGTTTTTGGGTCATATCGTGTCAATCGACGGAATTCGTGTGGATCCGAGCAAAGTGTCAGCAATGGTTAATTGGAAAACTCCGAAGAATGTTACAGAAGTGCGAAGTTTTCTGAGTTTAGCAGGTTATTACCGCCGATTTGTTAAAGACTTTTCAATGATTGCTTCACCGATGACTCGATTACTATAGAAGAACGTTGAATTTGTTTGGTCCGATGAGTGATAACAAAGTTTGATCAATTGAAGAAAATGTTGATAGAGGCCCCAATGTTGACTCAGCCTGAATCAGGTGTGTCATATGTGGTATATAGTGATGCGTCTCTGAATGGTTTAGGCTGTGTACTGATGCAGTCAGAAAAAGTTGTAGCATATGCTTCTCGGCAGTTGAAACCACATGAAAGAAACTACCCTACACATGATCTTGAGCTAGCTGCTACTGTTTTTGCTTTAAAAATATGGAGACACTACCTATACGGTGAGAAATGTTATGTGTATACAGACCATAAGAGTTTGAAGTATTTAATGTCGCAAAAAAAGTTGAATTTGAGACAGAGACGGTGGCTAAAGTTACTGAAAGATTATGATCTTATTATTGACTACCATCCGGGGAAAGCAAATGTAGTGGCAAATGCACTTAGTCAAAAATCGTCATTGTTTGCTCTTCAGGCATTGAATGTGCAATTGTCTGTTAGTGAAGACGGTTCTGTGTTAGCAGAATTAAAAGTAAAACCTGTATTCTTTCAACGGATTCAGGAGTTGCAAGATGAGGATCCGAAATTGGTGTTGAAACGACAGATGGTTCAGGACAAGTTAAGTTCAGAATATTCCATTGATGATAGCGGTATGTTATACTATCGTAATAGAATTTGTGTTCCGAATGACTCAACTCTGAAAAATGATATTTTGTCTGAAGCTCATAATAGTGTGTACGCTATTCATCCCGATAGCACGAAGATGTACTGTGATTTGAAAAAAATGTATTGGTGGCCCGGTATGAAACAGGAAATTTGTGAATTTGTGGTGAAGTGTCCGATTTGTCAACAGGTGAAAGCTGAGCATCAGGTACCTACAGGGTTGTTGCAGCCCAAAATGATTCCGGAGTGGAAGTGGGAACATGTTACAATGGATTTTATATCCGGATTACCTGTAACTCCGAGAAAGAAATATTCGATCTGGGTGATTGTTGATCGATTGACTAAGTCAGCACATTTTATTCCGGTTAGAATAGATTTTCCACTTGAAAAGTTAGTGGAATTATATGTGACAGAAATAGTGAGATTACATGGAGTACCAACATCTATTATCTCGGATCGAGATCCGAGGTTTACCTCGAGATTTTGGGGTAAGTTGCAAGAAGCTTTGGGCACTAAGTTAAATTTCAGCACAGCTTTTCATCCTCAGACAGACGGGCAATCAGAACGTGTGATTCAGATATTAGAAGATATGTTAAGGTGTTATATACTCGAGTTCGGTGGTAGCTGGGAAAAGTATTTACCTTTAGCTGAATTTGCTTATAATAAGAGCTATCAGACTAGTATCAAAATGGCACCGTTTGCAGCTCTTTATGGAAGAAAGTGTAAGACTCCCTTATATTGGACTGAATTGAGTGAATCAAAGTTAGTGGGAGTTGATTTGATTCGGGAAACCGAAGAAAAAGTTTGAATTATTCGGGATAGTTTAAAAGCTGCTTCTGATCGTCAGAAATCATGTGCAGATTTAAAAAGAAGAGATATAGAGTTCAATGTGGGCGATTATGTGTTCTTGAAAGTTTCACCATGGAAGAAAATTTCATGGTTTGGCAAAAAAGGAAAACTTAGTTCACGATTTATCGGGTCATATGAAATCATTGAAAGAATCGTTCCGGTAGCTTATAAATTAGCCTTGCCTCTGAAACTTGAGAATATTCATAATGTGTTTCATGTGTCTATATTGAGACGGCACAGATCAGATCCATCACACGTGATTCCTCATACCGAGATAGAGCTCCAACCAGATATGACTTATTCAGAGGAACCAGTGAAAATTCTATCTCAGGAAATTAAAGAACTACGGAATAAACGTATACCGTTAGTTAAAGTGTTGTGGCATCGTCATGGGTCGGAGGAGGCAACTTGGGAAACAGAAGAGTCAATGAGAGCACAGTATCCGAATTTATTCTCAGGTACGAAATTTCGAGGACGAAATTTTCTAAAGAGGGGAGAGTTGTAACAGCCTAAATTTTAATGGTGTCGGGAAATAGTGATTCGAGATTACTAAATCCGACAAGTTTGAAAATTTAGTAATTATTAATTATGAGTCAAGTGTGAATTTAGAATTATATTTGAATTAGGGAATTTTGTGAATTAAAAGAAATTATTAGGTCAAATGAGTCAAGAACGAGGTATCGAGACCTCGAATTCATAAACTGAGCCATAAATATTTTTAGAAATATTTATGGAGTGTTATTGAGTTAATATTAAAGTTTCGTTAGGAAATATTAATGTTTTGATAGTTAATTAATTAAAAAGGACTAAATTGTAAAAGGTGCAAAATTTGCTAAAATGATTAAATAGCTTAAGTTTCAAATGAGGGAGGATTAAAAAGGCAAATTAGCCTAAAGGGAATGGCTGAGGCGGCATAAGCAAGAAAACAAATTTGAAATTAGGTGAAATAAGGGCAAAATTGTAAATTTTCCAAAATTAAACAAATAAAATATCAATTAAAAGAGAAATCTAGACATTTTCTTCAAAGTTGACAGCCAAAAATGCCATAGAAGAGTTCCTCCAAGCTGGTTTTTCATAATTTTGCTCTATATCAAGAACCCGAAGCGAATCGTGGAAAGGAAAAATTACTAGAATAGTCCCTGAATTTCTACGACTTTTGCAAATTAGCCCAGGTAAGTTCATATGGCTAAATTAATGAATTGTTATAATAAAATTTCATGAATGCTATGGTATGTTATTGTATATGAATGTTATTAAACTGAGATAATTGTGAAAGTATGAATGTTTGAATAAAAGTTCTAATTTAGTGGAACATCGGATTGAGTACTTTCGTTAAGTGACTAATACGCATTGACGGAAAAGACCATGGTTGGACCATGGCAATATGTGATATGTGATTTCTGTATAAGACCATATCTGGGATATGGCAGCGGTGTGATATGTGATTTCCGTATAAGACCATAGCTGGGCTATGGCATCAGTGTGATATGTGTTTCCGTGTAAGACCATAGCTGGGCTATGGCTTCGGTGTGTGATATGTGACTATATGCAAGACCATAGTTATACTATGGCATTGTGAAAATGAAGTACTAAATTTCGAACCGTTCCCTACTTTGAATAAGAAAAGTAAGCGATAAATGGACCCAAGAGATTGAAATCGATTAATTAATGATATTGAGCTCAATCAAGTGAATTTTATCATTGATTTTGTGATTGACAGGATAGATTAGTGAAATTATATGTTGTATGTTTGTTATAAGATGTTCGGTAAGAATTATTTTCTATGCCTATGAGCTTTCTAAGCTTTCATAAGCTTATATTCGTGTGTTTAATGTTCTTGTAGATTAACATAGATACAGAGGATCGGATCAGCACGAAGGACCACACTATCCAGATTATTTCCAGTATCTTTTGTTAATCATCTTTTGATTTATATGGCATGTATAGGAGTTTAGTAAAAATGATATAGATTGAATAGAAATGGTATGACTTGAATGATAAAATATGTATTATAACCTAGTGTGATGAATATGTTAGAATATATGTAAATGATATATGTTTTGGTCTGGATTTGGTTGATTAGGTTAAACTATATTGGTATAGGAAAGTGTTAAATGCAGGTTAATGGTGTATAGGTGAGAAAAATGGTCTAAAAATGGCCAATTTTCGTCCACACGGGCGTGTGTCCCTGCCTCATGGGCGTGTATTGAAACCGTGTGTCCCCTGCACCTTAAAAATTTGAAATAGAATACTCGAAATTTGACACATGGTCAGAGACACGGGTGTGTGTCTCAGCCGTGTGGACAGCACGGCCTGGAACATGGGCGTGCGCCATGGCCGTGTGAAGTCTGCACCTATTTTATGAAAAATTATAAAAATTTAATTGATAACACACCTAAGCACACGGGCGTGTGACTCGGCCGTGTGACCTCAATTTGATGATGACGTCATAAACAGAATGCACCTTAATTTGAATACGGCCTGAAGCACGGGTGTGTCTTCGGGTCACACAGGCGTGTCCCGAACCCACACGGGCATGTGACCCCTTTTATATGAAAATTTTTCTAAGTTTTTCAAAAAGTTTCTGAAGTTCTCGGTTTAGTCCCGAACCACTTCCGATGCATGTTTTGGGCCTCGAAGGCTCGTAATATGGACAATATGTATGTTTTTGAAAATTTTTAAATTGAATGGAAATTTATGTCTCGGTTTTGAATGTTTGCTTGTGAATAAATTTGGTAATACCTCGTACTCTATTCTGGCGTCGGATACGGGTAAGGGGTGTTACAGTACTAGTAGTCGGGTTTGAAGCGTGAAGTTACCAATTTGTTGCTCGTTGTTTGACTTGTCAGCAGGTTAAGGCTGAGCATCAGTTGCCTTCGGGTTTGTTGCAGCCGATTAAGATTCTCCTTTGGAAGTGGGAGCGAGTGATGATGGACTTCGTTAGTGAGTTGCTCTTGACACCCACAAAGAAGGATTCTGTTTGGGTCATCGTGAACCGATTGACCAAATTTGCTTACTTCATTCCGGTTCGGACGGACTTTTCTCTTCGAAAGTTGGCAAAGCTGTATATCTCCGAGATAGTTAGACTGCATGGGGTTTCAGTGTCGATTATCTCCAACAGAGATCCTCTTTCACGTCTCGGTTCTGGAAGAAATTACACGAGGCTCTAGGTTTGAGATTGGACTTCATTACTACGTTCCATCCTCAGACCGATGTTCAATCTGAGAGGGTGATTCAGATACTGGAGGATATGCTTAGGAGCTGTGTGATCGATTTCTGAGGCTATTGGGAGGATTATCTGCCGCTAGCTGAGTTCGCATATAATAACAGTTTCCAAGCGAGTATTCAGATGGAACCTTACGAGACTCTGTATGGTCGTAAGTGTCGTACTCCGTTGTGTTGGACTGAGTTGGGAGAACGGCGAGTTTTGGGTCCGGAATTGGTTTTTGAAACTCAGGATAAGGTTCGACTGATTCGAGATTGACTAAAAGCGGCTTCTGACAGACAGAAGTCTTATGTAGATCTGAAGAGATGTGAGATTGAGTATTCTGTGGGGGACTTCATGTTTCTTAAGGTCTCTCCGTGAAAAAAAGAAAGTTATGAGGTTCGGTCTAAAGGGCAAGCTGAGCCCTAGGTTTATTGGACCATACTGAATTCTAAAGCGTGTGGGACCAGTTGCTTATCAGTTGGAGCTACCCCCTAAGCTGGACCATATACACGATGTCTTTTACGTCTCGATGTTGAGGCAATACCATTCTGATCCATCCCATGTCGTCTCGGTTGAGGAGATCGAAGTTAGGCCGGACTTGACCTTTGAGGAGGAGTCGGTTCAGATCCTAGATCGAGATGTTAAGGTTTTGAGGAGGAAATCCATTCCACTAGTGAAGGTTCTGTGGCGGAATCATAGCACTGAGGAAGCCACGTAGGAGCCTGAGGACTCGATGCATCGTGATATCCTCATCACATTACGATCGTGTAAATTTCGAGGTCGAAATTTCTTTTAGGGGGTAGAGTTGTAACGCCCCAAAATTTTTATTTTTGCTTTTGTGAAGATTTGACACAATTGTGTATCTACTTCAGTGGTTAAGTGTTTTGGGTGTGTGTGGGAGGTCCCAAGTTCAAGCCTTGTTTTCGGCTAATTTTGGGTATTTTTTGGATTTAAGCCCTATCTCTGTTCAATGGGCTTATATTAAATTATTTGTAAAACTATATCAGAATGAGCCTGCTGGTTTGAATGGTAAGGGAGTCCGTGTGTTGTGTGGAGGTTCTGTGTTTGAATCCCTGCACGAGCGTGAGAGTTATTTTTGCTCGTTTGACCGAGAGAGAGTTTCGATCAAAGAGGAATTCTGAGGAGGTTGAGTAGTGGAATAGTGGGGAGATTTCTAAGGGATTTGGGGGTTGTCATTATCTCTTGGTGGGTTGTTTTTTATTTCTCCCTTTTACGAAATTCTATCTGACGTTCTACTTCACCATTTTGTCGAAATTTCCCCTAAACTTCCCCTCTCATTCCGTTTTCTTTCGTTTTTCTAATCCCTCTTTCCTTTGTGGCGGGAATTGCACTTGTGCGGGTTCGGTAAGTTTTTTTCTTTTTTGTCAGAATCAAATAACAAGAGAACTGGGATTTGATTCTCCTTTTTCTGCAGTTGCTGGTGTAGGAGAGGGCCTTGAGCAGTGAATTCCGTCCCTTGGTTGTTTCATTGGTGTTAAAGGAGGTTGTTCGTCGGTGGTAAGTCAAGTTTATGTAAGTTCGCTATGTCGAAATTCGTTAATCAATTGCTAAATCGATGTTGGGTACTCAGCTTATAGGTTCTGATGGTATCGGGATTACGTTAGCTGCGAAAACGAACCAGGTGTGTACCCAAAACGCAGAAAAATGGAATTCGGCGAAAGCTGAAATTGAAAACTATCGACGCCACACGGGCGTGTGGTTGCCCATGTGGTAGGCCGTGTGCGACAACACGGCCGTGTGATCAACGAAGGCCAGGCCGTGCACAAGAACAATCGTGTGATGGCTGGAGTGTGGCCGTGTGGGCCACACGGGCTAGACCGAATTGGGCGAGTGGGCCACACAGGTATGTGGGCCCACACAGGCACTCTACACATGTGTGTGATAACTGGGCCAGGCCGTGTGATCCACACGGGCTAGGTCAATCTGGGCATGTGGGCCTATTTATCTAAATTTTTCCCTAGGGTTGCACGGGTCGTCCCAAACGACTGTGGACCTACTGTAGGGACGGTAAGGGCTAACTAAACCCTAAACTGTATGATCGATTGGTGATGTTCTATCATCGAGCATGTTAACATTGAGTATGTCGACATCGATCCGTACGACAACCTGTTATCTGTTAATAAAAGCATGATTATCTGTTAATTCTGTATGTACGATCTGTTACTGTTATTGGGGTGAGATGATATATATTTTTGGAGGAAGTGTTCTGAAAGGCAGATTATGCCTGTTATTTGACAGCATGGCTGCATTATATCTGATATGTGCCGCATCGGTACAACATGGTGTGTAGGGCTGGGTGGGTGTTTTAAACCCCACTTGGTGTGTAGGGCTGGTTGGAGATGGTGTGTAGAGGATGGGGGTAGGATATCTAAATTCTGATTCTGATCTGTATATATGCATCTGTATCTGAAATGGGCTTAGGACCTAATATGCATATGTATCTGTGATAGGCTTAGGCCCGAATTTGTATCTGCCAAATTCTGAGTTTGTTGTTTGCGTGCATGCTTAATTCTATGGGGTTACACACTGAGTTTATGTGAACTCACCCCTTTCTGTTTATTTTGTACAGGTAATCCACAGAGTTAAGCGGATCGGTGCAACGGAGCCTCTCGGTAACCACATGATCGAACTGGTTATGACTATGATTTAATTTTTATGTTCTGGTTTAATCTAGGTTTTATTTTATGTAATTCGGACTTTATGGACTGTATTGTTCCAATTCGAGATAGACTGAAATTCTATGATTTTAAAATTTGCTAAATGTGTCATAACTCGGATTTTACCAAAAACAAAGGTCTTAAAAATATTGTATTGTTTTCTAAACACGAACGATTTTATTCAAAATAAGCTTCCGCTAAAATGATATGTTTTAAGGCAAGTGGACTAATTGAAAACATGTTTTGAATGTAACGAAAGTAATAAAGGGTTTATGAGTTTTGAGGTTTTTATCAAGTTAGACGTTTGCAAAATCCCTTCCATTTGGCATCGCCAGATTCAGCCATAACGTCTAGGCTGGGTTTGGGGTGTTACACCTAGTCAAACAAAAAGTATAGGGGACGAAAACCCTAGTTAAAAAAACTTGGGTTTGTCATCCCTCTCTTTAAACATGAAGGGATTTTGGGCCTCTCCCATATCAGATCCAATTACAAGTACTTCTTGAACTTTTATCCCAGTACTTTATAATTTGATCCAAACCGATATTTTTTTCTATTTCCCAAAATAAACATCTTAAATTAATTTAATTAATTAATTTTCAATTAAATAAATTTCTCAACCCAATTCTAATTCAATTAAAATCATGACGACTTTACAGTAAAATAATCTATGAGAAAATATATTTAATATTTCTACATTCAATGGATTTACTATGACCAAAAGTTTTTTTTTTCATTTTCAAACTTCATTTAATTCAAAAATTATTTTCATTTTCATTTTGGAGAAAATCACGTTCATTTCCAAATGTTTCTCATTTATCTATTTTTACCATTTCTGTTCATTTGGTTCAACATACAATTCATTTCTAATTTCAACGAGCTAGCGGAGAGACCAATTGGACATATGCAATTAGGGTTCAAATGATTTATAATTAAGTTCCAGCTTTTCTCCTATTAATTATAAACTCATTTAGTCATGAAGTCATTCCGCTATAGTATCGTGACTGAGCTCTCCCCAGTGACATACCATTATGAAAGCATCTTGATCAGTACTCATCTAATGACTTTGTCATAAGTGTGTTACCCTCATAGGATATCCTTAATCTTTTTAGGATAAATTTGTTCTCCCAATATGATCCTATTTTATCTCATGGTAATCATTAGATCTTCCTTCATAAAAAGTCAATTACTATCAAATAGTTATCAAGTCATTTATCACAAAAACAAACGACCCGTGGCCACGTTTACTTTTCATCAACCATGCAATGCCAATGAGAGAATATAATTTAACCCATTTCTCGGACTATGAATTCCACTGTTGTGAATGACGCTACATACTACAGAAGTTGTATACCCAACACACCAGCTTTCAGTTCCTTATCTATTTGAACTCAGGCTTTTACTTACGTCAAAATATACGAGTCACACATACATAATCCGCCATCTATTCAAGATTAATGTATGTCACACTTTGAATGTCACAAGTGAATAAATTCATAAATTGATTCATGATCTATTCTTCTTGGGTCCAGTTCGATGTATTGTTAGTCTAGGCAGTCACATCTATATCTCTATCTTCTGGGAGTCATCTGTTCCGATGCCTAAGACAAACCATCTCCCCAATTGGACTTGATAGACGGCATATTAGTCTTTCAATCGGTTTGCTCATTTCCAATTAGACTAAGGAAATGTTTATGTTTGTCTACTATTGTAAGTTATATTTTCGTATTACCATCCAACCACGTAATATCACTAAGTATTAGTTTAAACATTAGACAATGAATGAGTCAATATTTGATTCTATTTTGCTTTGCATGCAAAAACCACATAAGGATAATTGTACAAAGTATATTAATGTAATCCATGAAGTGTTTTATGAACTAATTTGTTCGAAAAAATTACAAGTTTACAAACGAATATACTACACTAAGGGCACTAGATCTAATAGTGTTCTTAGAAAATTTGATACACGACATACTATAAGTAGGGACCACTGAAATACTAATAACATTTCCTATCTCCTCCCTCTCACTCAACTGAATATTAGCATTAAACACCAAAGTTGACTTCTGTAAATTCATCTTCTATCCAAAAGCCCTAGCAAACTACTCAATCATCCTCCACAACTTTTTACAATTCTCAACAACAACCTTAATAAAAAAACATTGAATCATTTGAAATAAAATAAAACAAATGTGACGACAAAACCTATTTAACCTAAAACACTTCAATAGTTGTTCTCATGTTTCAGCAGAAACCATTGTAGACAACACATCCATTACAAACAAAAAAAAAAAAGAAATACTTTACTGTTTAAAAAAAAATGTTTTTGTTAAGAGTTCAATTTTTAAAATTTATGTTTTCTTTTTGTTTTTGGTTTTTTCATAGTATTTTAAATCTGTTTTTAAAAAAAATTCTAAATCTAGTTATAAATTCTTTTATTTTATTTTTAATAATATTTTTTTTGAAAATGCCAACTGATGCCATTAATTACTTGGAGAAAATGAAAACGGTTAAAGACCCTTACTCCTCGTCTGACCATACACTTGCCCATCAAACAAAGGCCAACCAAATGATGCCTTGGAGACCACATAAAAAAATTAAAAAAAAAAACAAATCAAAAAACAAAAGATAACTAGCAACTAAAGAAATGAAACAACTAAACCTAGTAAAAGAAAAAACCCAAGTCTGAAAAACCCTTTTTATCTCGAAGAGACTGTCATTACCTCTCTTGCATCAATGAAACTTAGAGGCAGCCATCCCAGCAAATTAAATCACGTATCGTCGTACTGTTCCTCAGTCTCTCTTTAAGCCATTGAGTTCGACTGACTACCAATCGCCACCGAGTCCGAACTCAATCATTGCATCTATTCACCCCCCAACTCCTCTCATGTCTCAATTAACAAGCCCTTCCAACTCACACTGGACTTCCTCCATCCAATAAATAGGGTATTTGTACTTCCTTCCTTCCATCGCCAACCCATGTACCGTTGTATTTACCTCCCTCAGTACGAATCTAAACTGCAGACTTCTAAACTTGGGTGCCCTTCCCTTAATTTCTTTTATCAGACTACTTATACTCGATCTATCCTCTTCTGCAAAATTTAGCTTTCAGATTACCGTCAGCACGTCTCCCTCAACACAAACATCTCGAAAACCCATTTCTTCTGCAATAGTAACCACCTGCAAACACGCTCGCGCCTCAGCCATAGTCGAATCCAGAATATTCTCTCACGGGTAAATACACAACGCCATCACCATTCCCTCCTTATTACGCGTTATTATACCCGAACTTGATTTGCATGATTGTTGATTATAAGAGGCATCAAAATTAATCTTAATAACATCATCCATTGGTGGTCCCCAACCATCATATTTTGGCTTCTGCATGCTCATCGTTAACTCACCTAACTACTCAATTTCTGAACAGTATGCACTTATAAACCCCACTATTTCTTGCACCCGCTCCCTTATCCCTTCATGATAAATCCTATTGCGATTATACCATATAGCCCAAAAAGAAATGGCTATGTTTCTGCACATTCTCCTGCTGCTATTTACAAATTCGACTGCTAACAATTGCTTCCAATTGTTTTCCATGTTGGTGGTCGAGAAAATTATAACAGCCCAGTTTATACCTTAATTGATTTTGAAATCACAAATTCGAGTTAAAAAATATTTTAATATTATTTTTTGTGTTTATAATATGTGATTAAGCATGTGTGAAAGATTCATGAATTAATTTTATCGATTGGTTGTTAAAATTTGAGAAAAGGGCTTAATCGCATAAATTACAAAAGTGACTTTCTATTTGTTAAAGTACTAAATTGCTATGGTTTATTAATTGATAAGTCTTTAAAGTGAAATTTGGCCACTATATAGGTAAGTGGACAGTAATGGACAAATAAGTCAATTAAGGGTAAATAAGTTTTCATATTATTTCATTAAGGGTAAATAAGTCAATTAGTAAATAAAGTAAGTTAAATAAAATAAAACCATTTTCATTCATCATTTTTCACTTGTTCTTGCCGAAAATTGGAAAAGAAAGAAAGCTTAAGAGCAAGCTAGGGTTCGACTAGGAAATTGGGTGATTAAGGTATGTTCTTTGATCGGTTTTTGATGATTTTTATGTTTTTGTGATTGTTGTTAAGTGTACTAGCTAGCCCATGCAATAATTTTTAAATTTGATGATGATTTTGAGTTATGCCATTGTTGATTTTGTGAGCTTTGTAATGTTAGTTGATGAAAAATGAAAGATATGTGTTGGGTTAACATGTTTTGTATTTGGATTTTTGATGAATTTGAGTATTATGGGTTAAATTGTGAAAATGAGAATTTGAAGGGTTAAAATGTGAAATAAATGAAATATATGGGCTTAAATTAACTCTATGAAAATTCGGCTAAGCATGAAAAATGTGAAATTTTGTGTATTTTTTGATTTTATGAAATAGAGATTAAAATGTCAAAATGTTAAAATGTGAGGGCTAATTTGTAAAATGCCCTAAATATGTATGTATGAATTGAATTGAATGATTTGGTGAATAAAAGAGTTAAATTTGAATGTGTATAGATCAAGAACCAAAGAAAATGGAATTAGATCGGGGGAAATCGAAAGTAGTTGAATAATAGATTCGTTTTTCGTTCTTTCCGTCTGAGGTAAGTCTATATACAAATAAATGTGTTTGAATTGAATTATTATTGCTTATATGTTAATGAAATGTGATGAATGGATATTGGATCTGAATATGTGAAATCCGAGAAAATTTCGATAATGTGATGACGTCCGAAAAGCCCCGTACGAACCATAGGAATAGTTAGGATACATATGTCATGACATAGGATTCCGATATGAGTTATCGTGTAAGACCACGTCTGGGAAGTTGGCATCGATTTGAGATTTACGTGTAAGACCATGTCTGGGATATCGGTATCGTATATGATTTTGTGTAAGACCCTGTCTGAGACAGAGGCAGCGATATTTAATTATATGTAAGACCACGTCTGGGACATTGGCATTGTATGAACTTTCTGAGCTATCCGAGTATCCTATTTAATTTCGAACGGTTCAATGGGCATTCCGAGAAATGAATGAGTATACAAATGTGCATCCGAATTCCGGTACGTATGTATATGAAATTTGGCAATGAAAGGTATGTATATATATGATCATTTGATATGTGAGCTACATTACATGATATGTGATTATGAGCAAGTGAACATGATCAATTGAGATATAAGAGAAATATGACTTGTGATTGTGTTATGACATGAACCATATGTATGAAATGGTTTATAATTGTTTTATGTGATAAGTTTATTTGTATATGGCTTATTAAGCTTTTGAAAGCTTACTTTGTGTGTGTGTTTGCATTGTTATATAGATTATCGAAGCTACTGGGAGCTCGGGGATCGTCGAGGGTCATCACCACACTATCGAACTATATTTTGATACCTTTTTAAAATGTACATATTGAAGTATGGCATGTATAGGCTAGAGAACTTTGATTATGTTTTAAAATGTGTAAATATAGCCATGTAATATGGCTTGATAATGAATGTGATTATGGAGTGAATTTTTGTGCAAGCTATGTTTTGCAAAATTTGGTATGTTTTGAGGTGCTCATGAATGGCCAAAAGAAATGGTCAATTTTAGTAAGTTTCATATTGATTTGGGAAATTGATATGATGAGAAATGTTATGAATTGAAATGGATTAATATGATGTATGAATCACATGTTTTTAATGTGAAGTTAGTACTTTGAATTGGTATGTTTGAGTTGGATTTGTATATGGAAATGAATGATGTTATTATGGGTCCAATTGTGCATGATTTGGTATGTTTTTGGCTGCCTTTGGGACATGAATTGATGCTTGTAGGTATGACCCAATTTTGGGTGGCAAATTGGCCTTGCAAATGGCCTATATTTTCCCACACGGTTGAGCACACGGGCGTGTGTCTCGACCGTGTCTTTCAAGGTTGTAATTCGAAGCAAGTCAGGATGCCACACGGGCAAAAAGCACGGGCGTGTTCCAGACCGTGTGACCCAAGTCAGTGTTGCACACGGGCTGAGACATGGTCCAAGGCACGGTCGTGTGAGGCACACGGCCTAGCCACACGGGTGTGTGCCCTGTTTTGAAAGAAAAATTTCCTAAGTTCTGCAAAGTTTCCGCATGAGATCAGTTTAGTCCCAAGCCTTCTCTAAAGTATGTTTAAGGTCTCGTAGACCTTCTAAATGGACTCTATGTGTATATTTCACTATGGAATGGTTGTGAATGTTTGATGTTATTGAAACGTTTGTGATATGTTCCGATATGTCCGGTAATGCCTCTTAACCCTCGTCCGGCGACGGATACGGGTTAGGGGTGTTACAAAAACCACCCCTATTTCTCGCAGGACTTGCTTCGAAAGATGCAATCCCTAAAAAAATGGTTCACCGTCTCCTCCTTCATTTTACAAACCAAAAAAAGCATGTTCACAACAAGCTTACGAGATTTCAGTGTACATAATGTAGGGAGAAATGCATTAGCTACCTTCCATAGATGAATACGAATTTTGTTGGGAATATTAAGATTCCACAACCTTGTATAAAAATTAGATAGATTTGCAGATCGCAATGTATAATTACCTCCCAGCACAAAATCTTTCCCTGTAATGAGCCATTTATACCCATTATTGGCTATGTATTCCCCTGTATTATCCCCCATCCAAATTACTACATCCTTCTGTACACCGCTCACTAGTGGAATCAATAAAATTCTCTCCGACTGCTCTTCACCAAATAAATTTCGGATAACATCTCGCTTTCAGGTAATCGTTTCCTTGTCTATTAGATCAAAAACAACAATATATCTAATATCCATATTCTGAAAATGTACTCTACCATCTCCAGGTCTCAGCAACTAGGCGTCATTCTAGATATTTACAGCTGAGCCATCTCTAATTCTCTAACCTGCTCCCTTCTCTAGAAGCCGTCGGGCTTCTCAAATACTCCGCTAGGTATACGAAGGGTAAAAACCCAAGCATGCACTCATAAAATCCCCTCACAGAAAATACTTAGCCTTCATTACTCGTGCAAACAAACTATCAAACTGGGTAATAAGTTTCCATCCCTGCTTCACTAACAAGGCTATATTAAACTTAGAAAGTTCCTTAAAACCCAACCCTCCATTCGCTTTGGGAGTACACATATCACTCCATTTACACCAATGTATACCTTTACTGGTTTTTGTATTACGCCACAAAAATTTACACATCATATTTTCCAAATCGCGACATAATGTAACAAGCATCATGAAACATTGCATCGCATAAATCGGGATAGCTTCTAAAATTGACTTTATGAACACCTTCTTTCCCCCTTAAGATAAACATCACACACTCCAATTATTCATCTTCTTGACAAATCTCTCTTTAATTTTTACAAAAGCATGCTTTTTCCTACGTCCCACCATTATTGGCAAACCGAGGTACCTCTCCGGTTTATTTGAAATCCGCACCCCGAATACCCTTCCTACTTGTTCATGAACCTCATGACCCACATTTCCACTAAAATAAATAAGAGATTTATCAAAATTAACTAACTGCCCCGGCACATCTTCATACTCAGTCACCACTTCTTTCATGATGTTAGCACCTTCAACCGAGGCCTCGCCAAACAAAACACTGCCATCAGCAAAAAATGTGTGTGTAACTGATACACCACTTCTTCCCACCCTAGCCCCACCAATCCTCCCTTCCCTCTGAACCATATTGATTAACGTTGAAAACCCTTCAGCACAAATGATAAACAAATATGCACTTAGAGGGTCCCCTTGTTTCAACCCTCGTGTAGGCCGAAACTCTTCCCCTAAATCCCATTTAGCATCACCAAATATGACACGCTAGTGACACACCTCATTACAAGTGAAATCTATGCATCACAAGAACCTAGTTGCCCCATCATCTTTTCTAAGAAGCTCTATTCAACTCTGTCATATACCTTGCTCATGTCAAGCTTTAAAGTAAAAGAACCAATCGAACCCCCTTTTCTCTTTTTAAACGAATGCAGAATCTCATAAGCCACAAGTATATTGTCAGTAATTTGCCTCCCAGGCACAAACGCCCCTTGTATTTCATCGATACAAAAACTAAGAACCCTTCAAAACCTATTAACAATCACCTTCGAGATAAATTTGTAAATCACGTTACAAAGACTGATAGGTCTAAACTAGCCCATTGTTTTCGGCGTAGTCACCTTAGGAATAAGCACAATATTTGTGCAATTCACATCCTTTAGATTTCATCAACCATTCAGCACATCCAAGTAAAACTTAGTGACCTCATCCCAACCACATTTCCAATACTTTTGAAAGAAAAGCGTTGGAAAACTATCCTTACCAGACGCCTTAAGAGGAGCCATAGCTTTAACCTTCCGCCTTAAACTCAGCCATTAACTCCTCATTTAGACTTTTCGTAACACATGGTTGGATCTTAGTAAGTAACCGATCACATCTTCTGACCGCCCTTAACGTAAATAAATCTTTGAGATAACCCGTTGCTATATCAACTATCTTATCTAGCCCACTGACCCATCCCCCAATTCCATTCTCCAAACCCTTAACCATATTTCTTCTCTTTTGGCTAGAAGTAAAACTATGGAAGAACAATGTGTTACGATCTCCCATCCAAAGCCAGCTAACTCTTGCCCTCTGTTTCCAGAATATTTCTTCCCTATCAACTTCTAAATTCAACGCCAATTTCACCTCGAAAATCTCAGTCAAAACCTCGTCGCTTAGATATTCTCCGTTCAGCTCATAAAGGCTAGAATTTAAATCAACTTTCCTACAGTCCCGAAAAGCTTTAGAATTTTTTACCCACCTCCTCAAGCTTAACTGGAATTTCCCTATTATTTGACTCCCAACATCATTTTAAATGATCCTCGAAACCCTTCTCTAGAATCCAATCGATAATAAAATGAAACTGTCTCTGACCCGACTCAACTAGAAATCCCCCATCTCCTCTCGTATCAATAGCCACCGGGAAATGATCTAAAAACCTATGTTGAAGATGAGTCACCGAATGCCCCGAAAAAAGATCCCACCACACTGGATTAGCAACCCCTATCTAACCTCTCCCTTATATTATTTTCAGGCAATCTTCCACTTTTCCACGTAAACCATTGACCAGAGAAACCCAAATTGCTTAGCTTACACTCCTCCAACACATCTCTAAAAGCAACCATTGGCCTCTCTTCACGGAACCGTCCACCCTTTTTTTCAAAAGAGAACAACACTTTGTTAAAATCCCCCAAAACCAGCCACGACAAACTACTACGCTTCAAATGCCTTAATAAATCCCATGAGTCTTTTCTAGCTTGCTCCATAGGAGAACCATAAAAACCCGTAAATCTCCACACTACCCTACCATCCCCTTCATCCACCTATACATCGATATGTGACTTCGAAAAGCTTTTTAGAGAAATAGACATCCCATCCTTCTACCCTAAAGATAATCCCCCTCTTGTCCATTTAGCATCCACATCAATTCCATACTCAAACCCACAATTCCTCCTTACTCACTCCATACATCTACCACTAACCTTTGTTTCTATAAGAAACAGTAATTGAGGCTTAACTTGTCTCAATTTATTCTTGAGACATCGGACAGTCCGCGATTGCCCCAAACCACAGACATTTCAACTGAGGATTGTCATTGCGCCCGGTTGGCCTGCTTAACAGGGGCCGTCGATATTCCATTCCTCATTTTTCAGTTCAAAGACATGTTACCATCCGAAACCCCAAACTCCTCAGCTTGTATACACTACCTCTTATTCCAATCTATAAACTCAATAGGCCTATCTTCCAATTCTGGGCCTATTCCCCTTTCCTCAATATGGCCCACCCCACTTAATAGCCCATTACCCATAACTCTTCTAGCATACCGAACAATTCATCCTTTCTTAATCGGATAACCCTCTAGACCTTTTCCCCTATCTAATAAATTAGATTAGTTTGATCATCACCAAAATTCTTCCTTATTTTATCCCCATCCACCTCCATCCCTATCCAATTACCATCCTCGGAGTCCTTAACCACTTGCTCATCACCGACACCGCTTTTTTTGGAGTAGCCTACAAGGACAGATCCAACCAAATGCCACCTTCTAACTCCCCAACGATAACCTTATTAGGCAAAAACCTTCCCCATGCCCCAACCTTCCACATAAGAAACATAATAATGATAACTTTTCGTACTGAAAGAACGCATATGTGAATTTATTTTGCTCAAAAACAACGCATTTCTTCCTCTTTAGCTGGAGACAGACATCTAGCATAACCTTAATTCGCATGAAGTTCCTCGTTATCAATGCAACATCGTATTTTAAGAACTGCCCAATAAAATTCTCGAACTCTCGTGCCATCCCTTCAGTCATAAATCCAACCGACAAATTATGCACCTACACCCAAAAAATGCATAAAAAAAGAGGAACTTGATTCAGATCCTCACCCTTTGCCAACTTATGGAACACAATGAGATGCCTATTAAAGAACCATGGCATTCCATCCACTACCTGTTTTAGATCAATCTCGCTATAAAAACGAAACAAGATTCGTTTTTCACCAATTTCCATAATGGACACCCCTCACAATAGATGTCACAAATCTGCCAAAATATTCCTCAATGATAGAAATTGAACAACACTATAACCCGCTCTACCAAAAACAAACTATAATCCTCACCAAATATGGCATCACCCCCTACCGCTTCCACTGGATCTTCCTCCTCATCTGCAATATTGAGATTAGCCAAACCCTCCTCCATTACTCACACACAATAACAACAACCAATTCTTCCAAAAATAAAAAATAAAACCCTAGCCGACTGTAAAACCCTAACAAAAATGTGCTACTAAGCAGACAGAGGAACAAAAACACTCGTGCTAAAAAACAGACTTTGTTGACATCACAGTTAATAATATTTTTTTTAAACAATCTTATTATAAATTTTGTAATATTATATATTTTGAAATGTTTATAATTTTTTCTTTAATTTATTTTTCATTTTTCTATCCGTATTTATATCCATTTTCTGAAAGCCGCATCATGAGAATAATGATTTTGTAATTTATGATTCAAGTATATGAAGTTAGACTTGGAATCGGTGGAATTTTGTGAAAGGATTTTGTAAGGTAAATATTTAATAAATAAAACCTAATTATAACTTTCATAATAAAGATTTGAAAGAAAAAAAAAACAGCAACTTTTTATTTTTACTTAATTATGTCAAGTGTTAAATATTTACGGGTGGAATTTATTCAAATATGATATCTCTAAAAGTTTTTAGAATTTTAACCTTATTATTTAGCCAAGATTTCATTAACTACTTTTTTTAAATAAAAAAAACAAAGAACTCTCACAATCAGAATGTGGAGTGTTCCAAACTTCCAAAAGGCAGTTGCATGTGGGTTTAAACTTCAATGGGCATACAAGATAAACAGAAAACCAGTAATGGGACAAATAGAAAAATCCAGCAACACTAACAAAAGTGTTCTTATTCAGTTCTCTCAATAAAGGATTATTCTTTAGTTTAATATTTAATCTATGGTAAATCGAGCAATATTCAACGAATCAATCCAACTATCTTACACTCTATTCTTTTAAGCGTATTTACTTTCAGCAATCTATATTGTTAAATAGTGTGTAAAAGAAATCAAATTGGAAGTCTTCTGCAAATGAACTGAACAAGAGACTGTAGGAAGGTTTTAGAAGTTTCCTCCTTGTTAGGCAGTTTTAAGAGGTGAGCCACTTTTGAAAATGCTAGATGTTGTTTTTGGTATAAACACTCATCAATCTCTCCATATGGATGTTTGGTCTCCTCTGTGGAGAGTTTTGGGTTTGTCAGTGCCCATTGCATTGCCCATATAGCTAATGGTCGCATGTAACACAGGGATCTATATTCTTCATCTGTATTCCACGCTTCTGGAGTCTGGAAAGAGTATCTGTAAAACAAAACACAGCACTAATCATTAATTTAATTTAATCAAACTTCCAAATGGGAGAGACACTTGGCTGGATTTTCCTAGTATTGGAACCTATGTTTTCTTTTATCATGTTGGACACATGAACATATCTGACACTCGCACACATAAGTACAGCCAAAATAAGGCTGTTCTATTATGTCATCTCATCTGTTATGTTTTCACGATACCATGGTGCTCCTTGGGATTATTGGAAAAAGGAACTTCCTGTTTTTCAGAAGCGAATCCAAGTGCCTCCACCTCACAAGATTGATATTCGAAACTTGAAAGAATAGAAACTTACCCGAGACCCTGCTTTGACCAAGCAGCTTCATGGGCACCAGCTGCTGTTTTAAATGCCGTTTCCACCATCCCCTCCTGAATCATCGTAGCTGCAAGAGCATATGTAACTCCAGCCCAAATTTCCCTTGATTGCATACCTGTCATATCAACTCTTCCATCCGGAAGCATCCCATTTACCGCACCAAGCATACCTCCTTTCACCTTTAAGACATTGAAATCATATATCTTTTGAAGTGCAGTTCTCACTTTGTCATCATCAGCAATTGGCATGAGACCACTTGCTCCAGTATACCTATATCATCACTCAATTTAGTCCACATTTGCATGGCTTAAACAGATAAAGAGTCCTTACGTAGAATGGGTAGCATGGTGGTACTTATAGTTCAAAAAGTAATGTGATTATTGTATTCATAAGGACATTAGAATCCGAATTTGCATCAAACTTGAAAGGAAGTCCAACTTCACGAAACATGCAAAGCTTTTGTTTTTTTTTTTTGGTGAATTACAATAACAGGGTAAAACCCGAACAAAAAACGCGACTAACGCAACTCGAAACCAGACAAAGTTTTCAGGGATTGGAATATTGCATCTTCGAAAGTTTTGGTGTACAAGTTCAAAAAGGAATTGCATAGATGCTTCCGGAGAAGAAAGATTTATTACATTTCACATAATGCATGATGTCGTTCAACAGACATTCCAAGGTTAAAGAAGAGACATGTCTGACTAGTATTTCAACATTAAATTGCTCCCAATGGACTACATAACCAGGTAGTAACTGAAGGACTGATATAACTGCACTTAAACTAGCTCAACCTTTAACCAAAAAATGGGATAAGATCCACGAATCCTATTGCATTTCTTTACTAGAAGTAGTTAGTAATATGAGTATACGACTTTTATGATTTTTCTGAACATAAAAGGAAGGTTCCAGTTCAACTGTGGTAAATTGGATACGGAAAAGATAATCTATTATAGTAAAGTCGTGCTACTTAAAGATCTATTCTGTTTATAGTTTCCATTAGAAGGAAGCATGGGAACCAGAGATGCACAGCAGGCTTTCAAGGATATAATCCAGGCTCAACTCCAAAATCATCTACACGAAGTAGTCCTAGCTAAAATACTTCTCATATGTGATTTATAAGTTATGAAAGTAATCCTAAGAGTGCATAAAGGTTAACTTGATCAGCTAAAGAAGTAGAAAGTTCTGGAAATGCAAGATAAAGATATGAATGAGCTATTAATAACTACTTTACTTCCATAAATAATTAATGTCAAACATAAACAGACCAGTGAGTAGGGTATGGACAGGGCCTGGAAAAGAAAAGAAACAGTTGTTATAAAGGCTCTTCTAACATATTCAGATCGTAGAAACTGCAATTTGTGTTTTCAGAGGTAAACATAATGGTATTATACTAATTACTGATATGTTGTCTAATGGCACTTGAACTAGCGCAAGGGGAATGATTGAAAGCATGAAAATAATTATCAAATGTTAGTACTGATATGTCAAATTCTTTTCCGTATATGCAGCATTTTAATGCAAGTTGAGGGGTGGAGTGGGGGAGAGTAACTATGTGCTCACCATTGTCCAGCCAATTGATCAGCTAGAATACACCTGCTGGAACTATTTGCCGTGTTGTCGTAGTTGAAGTAGGACCCATTCCACAATGTTGCATATACAGATTTTGCCTTTTGATACTTGGTATGAAAATAGGCAGCAGCTTCATCATCACCTACTTGATGAGCAATAGATGCAGTAGCTTGGAGGGCTGCCACCCATAGCCCACCACTGTATGCACTCACACCATCAACAGGCCATGCATCGTAAGTTTGATCAGGGAACCCTTCGTTCTCAATCATCCCATCCCTGTCTTTATCAAATTGATCCATAAAAGCCATTGCAGTATACACTGAAGGCCAAACAGCCTGTGCAAAACTTTTGTCTCCTGTAGCAACAATATCCCTATGTATTTGGAGAACAAACTTGGGATTCAAATCTTTCCAATTATCTGTATTAAATAGATTATAAGCATTTACTTCAAACCAAGGGTCATTAAGCCCAATATCGTGTGGAACGGCACCAAGAATCTTTCTTGGAACCCACTTTCCATCATACATAATTTCCATCTTGCTTGGATCATGCATCATAACTGCTGCTGCAAAGTCTCTCTGGAAGCTCAGTTCAAGCTTTGGGAATAGCATGAGCAGTGCAAAAGAGGAGTAGAAATGAACATCATAAGTGTTAAACATAAGGTACTCGCTCCCTTCAAGATAGAGGAACTGACCAATGTTTTCTTCTCCATCCTGAAGCAACCGGGATCCTAAAGCAGAATTTGATGTCAGAGGAATATGTGCCTTCTCAAGTGTAGATGTCATCCTTTCTAGGATTTCAATAGCTATATTTTTATGATTTGCAGTGTTAATTGCATTATCCAGATGTGCTCTGGACTTGTCAAGAGAAAACTTTCTCTCTCCCAAGGATGCTAAACTTTGCATTGGAGCTGATCCATCTGTAGAAAGTAAAAATTAGCCTTCAATACTCAGGTTAAATATATCTATTAAGCTCCATATAAATACCTGTCCATATCGTCCCCCCTGCATTAAGGTAGTAGAGCTCATTGAAAAGAGTGACAGGGTACCTGGGAATTTTTTCTTGCTTTTAGAACTTGTTCAACAAGTTGGATGATCACATATTTCCGGAGCACAAAATTCATTTAATCTTACCACTCAGGAAGCCTTTTGTCTTCAAGAATTGGTCTTTGCCATGATTCTATCTGCGATTCCCAGGTGGAATGATCTAGGTTCAAAATTATCAAAACACAAATATTCACCTAGTTAGCAATTTTTCTATTTCACCCAATGACATGTTCCAAATAAAACTATTTCCATGGTTATTTTATTTTTGTACTAGTGTTCTGTTCTTAATATACAAGTATATGTCTGCCATTCAGACCGCAGACACTGTCTGGTACCAAATTAAACAAATTTACTATCACAAAGATGAAGATAAGTCAACATGTTACCTTTATAGAATACTTATAACTTTCCGGGAAAAGATTCAGAGACTTTTAGCTACCACATATAAATATTGTGTTTCAGAAATTTTCCAGGCTAGTTTGTACATGAGTAAAAGATCAAAACAAGTTCTTTGTAGGTATCTTTTAAGTTGCCTAAGCTACATCGAATGGGAGCTATTTTACCACTATAGTTTCTAATTTGATTAAAAAAAGGTAAAAGTTAGAATATTCTGTAAAACATTTCTTTATTTACGAACATGAATGTTCTTTTGCCATCATATTTTGACCATCTTTGAGCTTAATTAAAATTAATAGTAGTAAAATTGCAGCCGTTCAAAGATGGCAAGTAAATATGATCCATCAGGGTTAAGTAGTGCGGTAAAATGAACCTTATCCCTAAGAAACATTTAGTCAAGCTAGATCATGTAAACATACCAAAAATAGCATCACTTGCAATATTTCCTGCTGCATCGCCTAAAGTGCCATAATATTTTGAATAGCGCCTGTTATTAGAGAGATATTTTGATTAGCTCTCGGTAGTATAACAGTCACAAATTAGATGTAAAAAGTTCCTAAAAGAATGAAACTAACTTGTAGTATGTCTTGTCACCAAATCGGACTTCTGGACAGTCCCATGCAAGGGAGAAAGTGACTCTACGATCAGAACCGGGAGGAACAGTCACAGAGGCTGCTACAGCTGCTCCAATGGATGATCCTGGCTCTGAAGGTGAACATTTTTCATAACCAAGGTTTTCAAATGATCCATTCTGTAACAATGAATTGAAGGAATCAAGGAATCATTAGATATGATAGAGATCAGCTTCTTCTTTTTTTTCTCTGGTTTACTAGGTGTGGAGAAAACTAAAATCATAAAATAACAACTACAATTCACGTTGCGACCATTACTAAAAGCCTTAGTTATAACTTCACTCAACAGATCAAGCACAATTTTATTTCTACAAATTCAATAAAGTTGAAAAGAAGAAATACTGTGATTATGAAAAAAAAGTGCCATAGGTGTTCATGCATGAGTGCTACAGTCACAATCTAACACAACTTACGAATGATGGGAAAATGCAATGAATTAATTTACCTAAAAAATGAAAATTGTAAAAAAAAAAAAAAAAGGAGATAAAGATGAAGAATATCACCAACCTTTTTAATTTCATGCCACATATCTTTGGCACTAATTCCTCTAGAATTGCCAGATATGAGAAAGCAAGGGCACTCTGAGACATGGACTTCATTAGTTTCTTTTGCAGAAATGGCAAAAGTAAGTGGAGGTTGTCCTTTAGCTGTTCTGTGAAAGATGTACCTCCTATTAGTGATGTATGACTTTTTCTTCATACTTAAAAATAATAATGGTTTTTTTTTTTTCTTTTTGTTTCCTGTTAAGTTTTCAAGATAATTCGTCACCCAATTTAACATGATGGTATCAAAGCACTTGCATTCAAATCTTAACCATTATTTTCCTTTTAATTCATCACCATCCAGTATCTTATCATCCATAGATTTTTGCTTTATTGCTTTAATCTTTTCCTCAGCTTGCACCTTTCTTTTACTCTTGGATCCATATATATGCAAGATCATTACTGAAAGCAAGGAAAAAACTTACTTGTGGTGTAAAAGTACTCCACGAACCCCATTTTCCATTCTGGTAGCAAGAGAACATTGTTAATGGAATAGGATTATTTGGTACGATGAAGGGATGAATTAATATAAGTAGAGAATAGCATACAATAAACTAATCTGAATATAATTTGATTAAAGACCACTGGTTACTATCTTACTTCATCTTTGAGTTGAAGTGATCACCAGAAAATCCAGAGATTCCACCTACTGAGTTCTGAAAAAGTCGTAGAAATTGCTTCAAAATTGTTGATTACAAGAGAAAATGATGAACAAAGCAATGAGCAACGAAGGATAAGATTTAACTTACAGCCCACGTGAAAAGCAAGGTGACATCAGCCGAGGTTATTCCAGTATTAGAGAGCTGAAGTAGGCACAAAACAATTCAATAAGAACTATAACAATCTATACTGTAGATGAAAAGGTAGTGATTATACTTGAAGTCCCTAAGCCAGCATTTTCTATGTCCTACCGTGAATGTAAACACGGATACAGGCAAACTGCTCTCTTTGTAGTTGTGGGGAATAAATGGTGAAATTTGACGACAACTGATTCTAAGTTCCGGGTCAGGTTCACCTGCGTTGCAAGAAACCATATAAGATTCCACTATACTGGTATAACAAAACAGAACTATCTATAGCAGAGATTTAAATAGCGGTTGCAAGGTGATGTTATGATCAGAACCACGAAAAAGGGGAATAACAAGTCCGCAATGGCAATTCAAATCCCTGATCCACAGTGTTTGATGTTGTTATACCTTCATAAATAGTCCATGACCTTGGAAACAAACCATGGTATGTACATTTCTCCCCTTTCAAATTCCAGTCCCAAGATTCAATGCCCGAACCTGTACTTCCTCTGCAGATAGTGCGGTTTGTTATATTCATCAATAGTGCATCTATTAACTCATATAAGTTTCAAAATATTAAAAGAATCAAGGTTATCAACTATTGCTGGCTTACTTGGTAACTTCGGGACTTCTTGCACATAATACGGTTGAATATTTTTGTCCATTCGGACGCGATACAAATGCCTGATGAGAAAGTAGTACAGAAGTTTTCAGGTAAATCGAGGGAGATATCAAAGGTGTATATATATATATGAAAATTATTTGGTATACTGTCAGAGCATTTTAGGTACAAATAATTTTGGATTTAAATAATTTTTATCTTGACCATTTCTTTTTTTCTTTTTTTTCTTTTTTTTTGAAAAGTGATCTTGGACCATTTCATGTTCTTGGGTTTGACTTTTGATCTTATATTTTTCTTAGTGGGTACAGTAGCCATATCAGATCAAGTATTAAGCCAGCTATGGCTTTAAACTATATGAGAAGAAAACTTACAGAGAACTGATTTGCCAGGATTGGACCCTCTTCACATACTGTACCAAACAGTTTGAAGCGTTGAAACTCACCTCTGTAACCTCTTCCAATGCTTCCTGCCCTAAAATTGATGCATTAAAATGCAAGAGATATTTGTAAAGCAACAGTACGAACATTCTCAAGATTTTTATTGTATGAACTAGAAAGCTTAAATAAGCAGAATTATGGATTAAACGAGGCTTCATTGAAATTGTCAAGACTCATAATCGAATTATACTTCCAGTGTAGTCTTTATTTAACCAATAATGCTTATCATTCTTCATAGTATGATCTTTGTCAAACGGAACAAATATGTTACAAAACCAGCTGCTTGTCAAGAAAATGGAATAATTAGGCTAGAATTAAGCTCTAAACCCTAAATTGAATCCTGGACCTTTACATGCCAAACAAAAACATTGAACTCTCTAGTCTGGGGTTCAAGGTTTCAGTACCACCAGTAAACTTGTTCACCAAAATCCTAGAATTCGAATTCAACAGAAATCCATTTGCTATTTGGTTACCTTTATGCTTTTCTCTTAAACCGAAAATAACGAGAAATTTTCGTTATCCATGAGATGGACCAATTTATCTGAAAATATTTGGTATGATACTCATTCCAGGGAGTAAAAACATATTACAATTGCCATAACCTGGATAATACTAACTTAATTTGTTAGATTCATAACATAGTGCTAAGGTGTTCAATCTGGTTTTTGTCGAGCAAAAATTGGAGGAACTTCTCTATAACAAGGTTAACAAACAACATAAATTCATAGGCTTACTTCATCAATAATAGTAGAAGAGAAAACATACCCTATACCACCCAAAGGAACGCCATGATCACATGTAACAAGGTGCTTTCTGAAAAAATCAAATATTGGTATCTGAAATGAAAGGAAGATGTTGCGGTGATTGCCTTAAAAAATCATGAAATGAAAGGCATTTGAAAGAGCAGGATATATGGAAGAGTGAAGACAGGTTTAGACATTAAAAGATAAGATGTATTACTCTTCCTGTTGCTTCTTCTTCTCTCGTGTAACGCCACAGCCGGAAACCAATAGGTGCCTTCCAGAAAATAAAACAGCAAGTGAGGTTTTCTTATTAGCATCTATAACATCAAGTAGGTTTTGTCTCAACAATCTAATCTTCTGCTGGAAGACTACTTATCAGCTTACAACATTAGCTATGTAAATTTTAGGAAGCTACAGACATACCAAATACATTATCTCTTTAAAACTTAGGCCAAAACCAGCAGGGGGTTTTCCAATGCTGTTCAATTGCCGTAGCCATGTGAGTGAAGCAGGTTTCGCCGGATCAACCTAGAAATTTGCAAAACAAATATGGCCAGTTCAAAAGGAAGCATGAAACATGAATATGAGACTTTATGGATGAAAGTGAGTGAATTGCTCAATATACATCATTCATTGCTCTCTCATGCTTTGTTCTTATTCAGTGCCTTCAAACCTAATTGTGTAATCATATCTGTTCATGTTGACCACGTTGAGACAACTACATTTAAAAATGAATTTTGACATTGGCAGTTTATTACTCAGTAAGTAAGCATCTATGTTGATTTCATCAACTTAAAACCAAGAAACATGCCAGTGCTAAGACCCAACGTTGCATTATTCATTAAAGCAACTGCAAATAATCTGCTTAGAAAGGATATAATAAAAGAAACGCTCCATGAAGAGATTTGAGTCAGCTACAGCATCTTGAAGAAATATAAAGTGATTAAGAAGATTTAGCTTTAGAAGTAGAGGATCAGGCAAGAACTTGTATCCAACATTTTGCAGGCAGTGGGACTAAGCTTTTTCTGGCTTAACCAGCAGCTTCTCTATGGAACCATAATTCATAGTTTACGACAGAAACGATAGACGATGAAAACTACTGAGATTCCAGGAAATTCGGGCTTTTATCCGAGCAATCTCAAAACAAAATGCAGTTATCATTTACCAATACAATGTGGAAACCAGGCTAGAAATGTAAGGTCTCATCAATATATCCACAAAAATGTCATTTGCTAAGCAATCTATGTTTATGATTACTTCAAGGTTGAGCTTGATCCTTGAAAGAACAATCATTGTTCGTAGCTTTACTCACAAAACAACATTAGGTCAAATTGAAGGTATCCAAAACATGAATTCTTTTTATATTGTTAGAATCTAACATCTTTGAGATTCTTCCTTCATGAAGCAACAGAAAAGAACATGTAAGGTTTCTTTTGCAGTGGAATTATGGGATTTTGGAGAAAAAAAATTGTATTTCTATTTATCAATAAGGATATATAGAAAAAAGGGCTTCTTTTCTTCTTCCTTAAATACTTGTGTTTGATACATGTATTCAAACATGAGCGTATCCGATACATACCTTACATCACAAGGAAAAAAGTGAAGACATTATAAACGGGGATCTATGTTGGAATAAATTATTTGTCTAACTGACCTCTAGGGAAGCAGAACAGCTACCGAAATCGTTTTCAAGTGTATCTTTGACTCCATTCTCCATATTACCTGCAAAGTTTTAAAGATATACAAGATATTTGGCTCATTAGCGTACGCTTAAATCTCTCTATACATATTATAACAGATTCTCAAAGTTCCTTGATGTCGGATTGGAGTGTTGTAGAGAGGAAAAAAGTGATGTTTGGTTTTTAGTATATTTCATGTGGCTGTACTTCCCTATAATATTATCTACAAAATTCGAATTTATGTTTTCTTTTTAGAAATGTAATATATCACTACACCAAATGATTATTAAAATTTTTTATTTCTAGATAATTTAGTATAAATTGCTAATAAAATATATATTTAAAAATATATAATTATCTTTCTCATTTGTATATTACAAGTAGGAGAGAAATTATAATCATATAATCACGAATCTATCATTACAAATAAATAACTCAACTATCAAAACTAACAAATTAGAATACATTTAGACAATTTCAATAAATACACTAAACCGTGAAACACATGAATATGAGATTTCAAAATTGTAGTATCTTTTTTCCTTCGTCAACAAATTTATAGATTTGTGAAGGCTATTTAATGATGAAAAATGAAATTCTTATGAATATATGTGATTTTGAAATCAAATTTTTTTTAATTTTTAAATAATATAATCATACTTTTTTTAAGAAAATATATAATCATATTAATTTGTAAATTATTTATACATAATGTATGCATAGCAAATAAAATTCAATACACTGTCACATTCACGTTTTTAAACATTAACAAAATAAAAAAAGCAAATACTGAGTTTAGTTTCAGGCCAATGGAAAATAAATTGTAAAAATTCTAGGGGAAGCACATGTGTTCACACTTCAGCGTTCTTGTTATTTTCTCATGTCATACTTCTGTCATATCATACTTTGTGCATTGTTTTATTTATTTTCTCGTGATACTTGAAAAAATATATTTAATAATTAAAAATATAAATTAAAAAAAATTGAAACAAAATAAAATAAAAATACAAACAAGAAGAATTAAGCCTAAGATTTAAAGATAAAATCACTATTATTTAACTATCTAACTAGAAAAATTAATGTAATCAAAATAATAATTAAAAATAAAAGCAAAGCTTTAAATAACATGAAATGAAAATATAAATGTGAATAAGAGAATAATTAAACTTGAGACTTGACAAAACCAATAATATTTAATCATCTAACCAAAAGAACTAATATATCAAAAGAGTCAAAAGAATGCATTCTATAAGACGCATTTTCGCTCTCTCTCTAAAATCAATCTATTTTCTTAAATCTCAAATTTGACCCATTTTCTTTTTTGTTTAATTAGCTTTTTCATCAAATTTGACCGTTACTAAATCGTAATAGAGACTTATATTTCAATAAAAAATATAACATGTCAATTTTTATATAAAATATATAATATTTATGAATACTTTTAAAAAATAATAATAATATGAATAAACACTTTTTCTTTTTTGGTAAAAAAAAACAGCATTAAACGATTACAATAAATAAACCATAATTAAGAGGAGATAGTTCCATTGCGATCTCTTCTCAATAAACTTATGATACAATAAACACTATTTTTAAATTGCCAAATCATTGCAATCGGAATTCCAATTATAATAGTTAGTGTCATAACTATATCAATCGGGTTTGAAGTCATCAATCAGTATAACTATCAATATTTAGCCTATAACGATATTATTCATACTAGGGTGAAGTTTTTTTTTAAAATAAAAATTAAATTATATTTTTTTTATAAAAATTAAAATAAAATTTTATCATTTTATTAATTTATAATTTTTAAAAAAATAAATTTATAATTTATAATTTTTTCAACATCAAAACGCAATTTTATAACTTACTGTCAAACATAAATTCTTTTTATTTTAGCGGCCGCCTGCCAGAGCCACCCGCGTGCCAACCCCTACCATTTAACTTTTAGCATAATGATTTATTTCGTCATTAAATTTTAGAAAAAAAATTTAATTTTAGTTTTTTAATCTTTTTAACTTATATTTTTTTATCAAATCACACAAAAATAGATGTAAAAATTAATATATTAATTTTATCCATGTGTATATTACATCAATAATTAATTAATTTTTTAAAAATAAAAATATATTTCTATAATTTTTAATTTTTAATAATTTTTGAATTTTTAAATTAAAAAAATAATTAATTATTTATATGACATCCATATGGATTGCCACATCAATAAAATCAACAGATGTTAAATTTTCTATTCATCTTGAGATGATTTGACAAACACAAGTTTAAAGGCTAAAATAGGTAAAAAAAATTAAATGGAGGGCTATTTTTTCTTTTGTAAAGTTGGAAGGCTAAATAAATCATTATACAATTTTTTAAATCAATTTTTTTATATTTTTATACTTTCGTAATTACACTTAAAAATAAAACATATCCAAATTAACTTATAATTTAATTAATTATTTAGTACGTTAAAGAGTTAGGATGTTAAAAAAAAAGTTAGGAAATTATATTTTCTTAATAAAAAATTCAGATTATGTAAAGGATATTATTAAAAAAATGTAATTATATTTCAAAAATAAAATGTCTTAAAATTAAAATATTAATATTATTTTATAAAAACAACATTTTAAACTTAAATTATATATGAACATATTTAGAAAGCCTTAAGATAATTGGATTTGAGTGTAATATTTACGGAATCACTCAAATTTTTACCCTTCCCTAAAAATTGAAGGGTGTAATTTAAATGTTTCAATTACACTCAATTTAATTAGACCCGCTAATTACAGTAATTATCTAAACGTGTCCCAAATATATAATTACAAATACTTACACTAAAATCTAATTACTAATTATTTTCAAACTAGTCTTAATTTAACTCATAATTATGTGCCAAAAAATGTTTCAATATTAAATATTTATAAATTTAAAACTTATATTTACATATAAATATTTTTATGTTTACAATTGAGCTATATTTATATGTGTATATAAAATAAGACATACAATTCTATATAAAATTTATATTTTATAAAATGATAAATTAGTATTTAAATTATATCAACTTTTTTATATTGGTACCGTTTTTTCTTTTTCTCTTTTTTTTGTCAAAAGTAATTTCTAAACTATACTTTTATTACCTCAATCACTTCAAACCTTACGTCGTAAAAAAAATCATCCAATTAAAAATTGTCACGTGACACAAAAAATCATAATCATTACCATGCATTTATTTGTATCAAACAATTTCAAAAATAAAAAAATTATTTTTAAAAAATATATTTATCAAGTTTTTTATATAATATATTATATAAATTTAAAAGATATATAAGAATTCAAAATTATTCAAATATTTAAAATAAAATTTTAAAATTATATATTTTTTAATATATAAATTATATACAAATAAATTTATATATGATTATATAAAATATAAATAATTAAAATTTAATATATTTTTTAAAAATTCAAAAAAGCAAATTAAACATTGATCGAGGTTGACTGATCAACGATGATCAACACCAAGTCAACGACCAATACTTATGTGATTTTTTTATGCATATGTCACTATTTGATTGAACCACATTATCATTGGTCACCACTAATTATAGAGTATCAACGTGAAAAAAAAAATTGTTTAAATATTACTTTTCATTAAAAAAATTTAAGTACCAAAATGAAAGAGTATATAGTTTAGATATTAGTTTATCATTTAAATCTTAATTTAAATACTATTTCATTTTTAATAGAAATTTCATTTGTTTATAATAATTTATATAAAATTTTAAAGCTTCATTGATTATATTAGTATTGTGTTCAAATAAAGTTTCATAAATCAAAATAATGATACTATGTTTGGTTATTAGTGTAATATTATGAGGAAATTTTTTATTTAATACATATATTTTGAAGTAGTTAAACGTAAAATAAAGAATAATTAAAACAAACTTAATTCTAAAATTAGTAAAAGAATTTGGAAAAAAAAACAAAAAAAATTGATAAACTAAAAAATAAATAAATGATTGTAGTCGAAATAGACCTGCTCATGGGTCGGGCCACCAAGCCTGGCCCGAAGGCCTGCTCGAAATGTGGGAAGATTAGGGTAAAAATATAAGCCCGAAAAATGAGTTTGGACAAAAAAAGGCCCGTTTAAAAAACAGGCTGAGCCTCGAGTAAGGCGTTTTTGGCCCGGATCAGGCCGAATTCACTAAAGGACAAAAAAATTTGTTTTTTAAATATTATTTTCATGTTGTTTTCTCTCTATTTTGCTACCATTTTACTATTATGTTGCTACTATTTTGTTGTTATTGTTTGGATATTGTATAAAACTTATTTTATTGTTAATTTTGTTATTATTTTAAAGACAGTTGTTAATTTTGTTATTATTTTAGAGACATTTACTTGTTAAGTTACATCTATCTTAGTGTTATTTAAGTATAAATATTTTTTAAAATTTATTTTCAATTTGTTGGGAAATATTTATTTTGATGTTTTTAGTATATTTGAGATATTACATATATTTTAAAATTATATAAAACTAATATAAAAATTAATATGGGCAGGCCAGGTCGGGCCCAAGTTTTAGTATTTTTATTCGGTTTGGGTTTGAGCAAAATTTTAAGCCCATTTTTTGGGCTAGACCAAGCCCGAGTCTAGCAAACGGACCTAAATATTTAGTTAAACCCAATCCAAACTTGACTCAACCCATGCGCACCTCTAAGTCGAAATTCCATATTACTGAACTACAAATTGAATTGAAAATGCGTGAATTAGTTTTTCACAAATTCAATTCCATCTTTTGAATAGTATTCAAGTTTTACCAATTTTGTACAAGTAATTTGATAGATTTCTCTTTAAAGAGAAAAACAAAAAAAGCCTACACTTAATATTCTCGTCTAAACGGATCCACCTCTAGGTTCAATCATTTCACTCGTACGGCTATATTTTACCAAACTAATCCAGAATAATTAAATATTTACAAAAATACTTAAATTCAAAAAATATTTGAAAAAAACAGTGCCTAGAGATTATGACCACTCCATAACCCGCACTTAATATTCTCGTCTAAACGGATCCACCTCTAGGTTCAATCATTTCACTCGTACGGCTATATTTTACCAAACTAATCCAGAATAATTAAATATTTACAAAAATACTTAAATTCAAAAAATATTTGAAAAAAACAGTGCCTAGAGATTATGACCACTTGATGTGATTAATAAAATATTCTTTTTGATGCCAGCATTGCAGTGTTCGGCACTCATACGTAGTTTTTTCATTCGTATTTTTAAAGATACATATTATAAAAAAAAAAATTTGGGTCCGGCACCCACAAAGTAAAAATCCAAAGACATATCATTGAAAGAGAACGCCATTATCGTCCTCGCAGAGCTTTCGTCTTGTAACCAAAAATACACCCAAGAATTGACAAACCATTGAAGGAATCAACAAAACCCTTTTCCATTTCATTAATAACCCAATTTGCCCTTCCGTTACCAAACCATCTCTCACTTTGATTTACCACATGGTTTCACTTTCAAATGAAAACACCAAAACAGAGTTCATCAACATGGGTTTAATCCCTTTACTTTTAGAAATCATGATCGGTTCCCAAAAAACAATATGTGAAAAGGCATTAGCCATTATAGACAAGCTTTGTGAGACAGAACAGGGAAGGGGATTTGCTTACAATGATGCTCTTGTGATGCCGGTTTAAGTGAAGAAGATATTACGAGTTCCAGAACTGGCAACAGAGTACTCTACTTCGGCCATTTGGAAACTGAGTAAGGGTGATGAAAAAGCTTTAATGGAAGCTCTTCAATTCGGTGCATTTCAAAAGCTTCTGTTGCTTATACAAGTGGGGTTTAATGGAAGGGCATTTTTTTTTTACAGTGCGGGTACCGGCTCAAAAAATTACGGGGAAAAAATTATTTTTTATACTGCACACGGCATCTAAAAAAACATTTTTAAACCTGGTATTACACGTATTATATAAAATATGAGTGAGAAAAATATATATGGGTGTAGGAAATACAATGGCCGGCACCAAGAAAACTATTTTTCTAATCACAGTTCCACCTATAAGTGGTTTTTTAGGAATTGGGGACATAAATATTGGCCATGGATGGCCATGGCCCTGGACACTACGCTATTCTTTTAAGCGTTTTTCAAATGGAGTTATTTTTGTAAATATTTAATTGTTTTGGATTAATTTAGTAAAATAACCATACATTTTCAAATATTCAACAGGTAGCCATCTACTGTCTCTAATCTTATACCAAGAACAAAACCCTAAATGTCAACTAATAGGTTGAGGACTGTTCAATAAAAAATAATTATTTTATAATTATAATATTAAATATTGAAACATATATTAAATTACTTGTATAGTCTTTTATATAAATTAAAATGGGTTAATGTAATTTTTAACCTATATAACTTGATAATTCAATTATTTTTTTTATATTTTTTACTATGCACTTTTGATACCTAAATTTTGCTACTTAATTTATTTTAATATCTGAATTTAGATGTTGTAAAAGTGAAATCACACAATAAGATTGTACCAAAAAAATATAAGTATTAAAATGCAGTTTCCAGAAACCCGGAAAAAAATTGTGTTTATTTATTAGGCTAACTTATTTTAAAAGGTAGTTAAATCTTACCATTTTATTCAAACAAAAATTTCTTTTAAATTTTTATGTTTAAATAAACTTTTATACTTTAATCCATATTTAAACTATGATGTTGATTTATTTAAAAAATTAAAAATTATTTAGCTATAAATTTAGAACTTCAATGTATATAAGTTGAAAAAATTAAAAAAATGTTAAAGAAATACAAAAAAAAAGTTGCTTCATAAATGATTGTTTGTTCATAAAAACCAACCTTCCCTATTTGCAATCGTTAAGAGCAAGGTCTTTTGGAGACTCACAGTATTCGTCAGACCCATTCTTCAATATTTAAATAATACATATATAACTAAGCTTAAAAGTAGAACAAAGAATCCATTTATGTATCATCTTTTTGCTTTTAACTTTGAATCTTGGGAATGAAAGTAAGTAGAACTCAACAGTGCGGAAGACAAAATAAATAAATAAAGGAAGGAAGATGTTGGTGAGAAGATACATGTCTAACCTGGAAACACAGCGTTTCTTCGTATTTGTATGAAGTTGATGATGAATAATGGGAATCAGATTGATTTATAGGAATTTGGGTTGGCTTGACCTGCGTTTCAATTCATTTTGGTTTTGGTTGAATTTGTTTTTGTTTGAACATTTCAGAAACTACCAAAACCAAGGGGAGCACGGGAATGGGAAAGAAAGGCAAAAAAATAATAATAAGCGAGGAAAAGTAAAAGGAGAAAAGGTTGGTTGATAATTGACAATTTTTTTTGTTCTGATGTGATTTGTCCCTTTCCCTTAGGCCACTTTTATTTTATATATATATATATATATATATTTATATATTTATTTGGTTTACGAGTAAGTGGAAAATCTAGTCACTTAGGAAAGATTAATTAAAAAACAAACAAACAAATGATGCTCTGGTAAGGAGGATCAAACTGCTCCAAAATAGATGGTGGAATATCACCATAAACCACGTCTGTTGCTGATTTGGTTGCGAAAATGAGATCCCAGAATCCGGGTATGCTGCAAGTTTTCGCAGAATTTCCACTATTGAGCAAGAGAAGGTTGCTGGAGTTTCTGCGCCAGCATGCTCCTAGGTGCTTTGTGTTGATAATTGTTCTTGCCTCATGACGTCCTTTCTTAATAAAAAAAGGATTAATTCAAAATTATTATAACAAAATAAAATTAAGGGTATTTAATATATTTAAATTTTAATAAATAATTAAAGCTAAAAACAACCTCCCCTTAATAAAAAAATCACCCACTAAAAAATACTTTAATTTGTTATAAAATAAAGAGAGATAGAGAAAATAAAGAACAAAAAAAATATGGAAGTAATAGATAATGTACTTTATTGATCAATTGGAATGATTACAATGTTTCATCAAAGTCTTTATTTATAGGCATAAGAAGTATAAAAGAAGTAGAGATCTAATTCTAATAACTATTAGAATTTAAAGTACATTAAAACTTTATCTTAATCATGATGGATATCCACTTAATAACATATTCATAACACTCCTCATTGGATGTCCATTGGTAGATAATGTCCCTCGTTAAAACCTTATTAGGAAAAATCCTGTGGGATAAAAACCTAATGAAGGAAAAAGAGTACACGATTTATAATACGCATAATATGCTACCTCATTAAAAACCTTACTAGGAAAACACAATTGGACAAAACATCGGTTAAGAGAAAAAGAGTACAACGTGTATTTACTCCCCCTCATGAAAACATCACATACTTTCTCATATTCTACGTATTCAATCTTGAATACTAGTTTTTCAAATGACTATTTGAATGTATTGCTAAGCATTTATATCACCATTCTTTTAAAAGTCATGAGTGAGGAAAATTTAGAGAAATATATTTTGATCTCTTCAGGAGATTCAACAATAATCATAACAAACTTTAATCATCATTCTTTTATAAAAACACAAATAGGTATTTTGGATCATTTTATAATCCTCATTCAACTACTATTCACTAAGTCAAATTTACCACATATATTCAAATTATTTCAATTCATATAAATGAACAATTTCTCGAGAATTTCAATATGCTTTGTAACAATAATCATTAGACGCAAGTTAAATCTTTTATGAATTGTCAATTTAATAATATATCCAAAGGTTATTGCATCCACTACAAAAGAATATTATATCTTTTCATAATCAATGCCAGGACTTAGCGAAAAACTTCATATTTTTATTCCACTTTTGCAGAGCTACTTCAATTGAACCCTCACTACCTTTAGATATTTGGACTACTGGTCCAAAAACTTCACGAATTTAATTGTACTTGAATTGTGTCTTTCCATTTTGATCAATTTATTCCATATCTATATTTCTCAATAGATTTATTCAAGATCCTCCTTTTATCTCATTATTTCAATAATAATATTGCATGCAAAATCATTGTCGACCACTTTTATTATTCGATTCCATATTTTCTCGAATTGACATAACTTATCGAGATCCCTTATTTTTATTATTTTAAAATTCAGTTTCAGGTACCTGAATCTCTTCTAAAGTTTTACTTATTAGTTATGTCTTGGGTCTCTTCTAGAGCACCTGCCTCCACTATATAACCATCTAGAAGAATTTTCATTTTTGGAACCTGTAACAGCCCGGTTTAGACCCTAGTCGGAACAGTGGTTTCGGGACCACAAATTCGAGGTCGAAAAAAAATATTTTAATATTATTTTTGGTGTTTATAATATGTGATTGAGTATGTGTGAAAGTTCTGTGTGAAAATTTTATCGATTGTGTGCTTAAATTACAAAAAGGACTTAATCGCATAAAATGCAAAAGCTGTGTGCTGAATGTTGAAGTGCTAGATTGTCATGGCTTATTAATTGTGGAGTCCTTAAATTGAAGTTACACCATTTGAAGCATACATGGACGGTTAAGGACATTGAAATATATGTTTTCTATGTTATATTAAAAAGGGTAAAATGGTAAAATGTCTATTAAAGTAATAATAAATAAAACAAAATTAAGAATTAGTGGAGTGTTCATCTTTCTTCCACCAAATATTGAAGGAAAAATAAGGGTTAGAAGCTTTCTCAAATTCGGCTAGTATTGTTCATAATTAAGGTATGTTTTTGCTTCGATTTTTGATGATTTTTACGTTTTTGTGATCGTTGCTTTGTGTTCTATCAAACCCATGCTTTAATTTTAGAATTTGATGGTGATTTTGAGATATGCCATTGATGAATGTTTGAGCTTTGTGATAGTTGATGATGAAATATGAAAAATATGTGAAAGATTAACATGTTTTGTCTTTGAATTTTTTGTGAAATTGAGTAATTTGGACTAAATTGTGAAAATAATATTTTGAGGGACTAAAATATGAAATAAATGAAATTTTTGGGCTTGTATAGACATATGAAGAATTCGGCTAGGCATGGGTAAAGTGAAATTTTGTGTATTTTGTGATTTTGTGAAATAGGGACTAAAGTGTCGAAATGTGAAAATGTGAGGGTTATTTTGTAAAATGCCCTATATATGTGTGTTTGGATTAAATTGAATGAATTGGTGATTGAATGAGCTAAATTTGAATATGTATAGACCAAGAAAGGAGAGATTCGAATCGAGATCGAGGCAAAGACAAAGTACTCGATTGATCGGCTAGTCTCGGTATTTCGACATCCGAGGTAAGTTCGGATATAATACGTGTTGTTAAATTTATAACTATGTGATGTGAAATGAATGAATGTATAGTTATTGAATTAGGTAATGTTATATGTGATATTGAGAAATGAGGCACTAAGTGTGCGAAATAAGAATCGGACAGAAGTGAGTAGCACTGTGTGTGCGAAATAATAGAAGCTTTGGCTTTATTGATTGGCACTGTGTGTGTGATACCGAGATAAATTCGGTTTTATGAAAAGGCACTAAGTGTGCGATGATATTTAAGCTTCGGCTATGAATTTGGCACTAAGTGTGTGAATAAATCGAATGAATAACAAAGGTTGATCGAAAAGTGATATCGAGCATTGAGTGGCAAAATTTGTTGTAAACTAGGTGTTGGCAAAGGTATGTATATAAACCTATGCGGTTGATAACTTTGAAAGTTAATTAATGGATGATTATGTGAGTAGTGGATACAATTGAGTATGTATAACTTTTTTAAATTATCTATGTGATGGATTAATTTGTATATTGATTTGATTCAATGAGTTAATTGTATTATAATACGAACTTACTAAGCTTTAGAGCTTACTGTGTAATGCGTTTTTCTGTTTTACAGTGTCAGTAATGCTAGCTCGGATCCGGTGATCGTCAGCGACTCAATCACACTATCGGCTATCTATTTTGGTACTTTTGAAAGATGTATATATATTTGGTATATGGCATGTATAAGCTAGAAGTTATGGTATGTTTTGAAATGTTTGGACTTTGCCATGTAACATGGCTTGGAAATTGAATGATGTTGGTGCATATATGTAGGCTATGAAAATGATGAATGTGGTATAAAATAGTGGGAATGGCAATGGTATATTTCATGCTTGAATTGGTTAATGAGTATGATGGTTTAAATGTGAACTTGTGGTATGGATTAAATGAAGTTTGATTGATATGATTTGAATGTGTGGGTGATAATTTAAATTGACTTGTTAAGGTGAATTTGTATAGGAAAATGAATGTTGTTGTTAAGTGATTAATTGGTGCATATATTGGTATGTTTTGGTTGCATTAGAGGCATGAATTGGTATTGGTTTGATGCTTATAGGTGGTTCAAATTTGTGAATGGTAATTTGGCCTTGAAAATGGCCTATAATTGCCCACACGGTTGAGCACACGGGCGTGTGGCTCGACCGTGTCATTCGAGTTTGTATTTCAAAACAAGTCAGACTTGACCACGGGCTGGACACATTGGCGTGTGATTGGCCGTGTGATGCAAGTCAGGCTAGACCACGGGTGAGGCTAGAGGTATTCATGGTCGATGGCCCGCCACCAAGGCCCGACCGAAATTTGGGAAGGTTTGGGCAAAAATATAAGCCCGAAAAATGGGCTTGGACAAAAATAAGGCCCGTTTAAAAAAGCGGGCCGCCTCAGTAAGGTATTTTTGGCCCGGCCCGGCCGAATTCACTAAATGATAAAAAAATCTGCTATTTTTTTATTTTTGAATGTTATTTTCTTGTTGTTTTCTCCCTATTTTGCTACCATATTACTATTATGTTGTTACTATTTTGTTGTTATTGATTGAATATTGTATAAAACTTATTTTATTGTTAATTTTGTTATTATTTTAAAGGCATTTGTTAATTTTATTATTATTTAGAGGTATTTGCTTGTTAAGTTACATCTATCTTAGTGTTATTTAAGTCTACATATTTTTTAAAATTTATTTTCAATTTGTTGGGAAATATTTATTTTGATTTTTTTAGTATTTTTGATGTATTATATATATTTAAAAAGTATATAAAATAATATAAAAATTTAATACGGGCAGGCTGAGCCGGGCCCGGGTTTTAGTATTTTTATATGGGTCGGGCTTGGGAAAAATTTTAGGCCCATTTTTTGGGCCCGGCCCGGCCCGGCCCGAGCCCGAAGAATGGGCCTAATTTTTTAGTTGAGCCCGACCCGGCCCGGCCCGGCCCATGAACACCTCTAGGTGAGGCACATGGGCGTGTCTCAGGCCGTGTGGACAAGTCAATAGGTATGCCCTGTTTTGTCACGGCTTAGACGCACGGGCGTGTCCGAGGCCGTGTGAGGCACACGGCCTACCCATACGGGCGTGTGACCTCTGCAGTTTTGAAAAATCTTTAAAATTCTGAAAAATTTCGTATGAGTTTGGTTTAGTCCCGACCCCTTTCTAACATGTGTTTAAGGTCTCGTAGACCTCATTAAGGGACCATATGTTTATATTTGGATATGTTTGATTAATGTTTGACTTTGTGTTGTGAAATAAATTTAAATGTTCTGGAATGATCGGTAATGCCTCTTAACCCTATTCCGACGATGGTTACGGGTTAGGGGTGTTACATTTTATTGGTATCAGAGCTACGGTTTAGTCGATTCTAAGACTAACGTAGCGCGTATGAGTCTAGCTATACATGCCACATATATAATTGCGATAGTGTGATAATCCTGACAGTTAAAAATGTGTTTTCATATAGCAAATGGATCCCGATCGAGCAGTTGCTAATTATGTAGAGAGTAATGCGCCTGCTCCCACTCAAGGGACAGCGCCGGCCGAGTCTAGGCCGATTGCTAGTAGCCAAGAGGGAGAGGCTAAGCAAGCCTTCTTCCGAATGATGAGTGAGTGGTTTACAGAGTTCGTTCGAACGAATCCGACTACTCTACAACCTCCACCCCCACAAGTACCCGTTGTGCCACAAGTTGCAGATCCGGTCCAATTGAATAAGCCTCATGTAGATAAAATCTGAAAGTATGAGGCCGAAGAGTTTAGGGCCACAATTGATGATGATGCTGAACGAGCTGAGTTTTGGCTCGAGAATACAATCTGAGTGTTTGATGAGATGTCATTGACTCCTGATGAATGCATTAAATGTGTTGTTTCCTTGCTGAGAGATACGACATATAATTGGTAGAAAACGTTGATATCAGTGGTACCGAGGGAGAGAATCACCTGGGATTTCTTTCAAGTTGAATTCCGAAAGAAGTATATCAGTCAACGATTCATAGATCAGAAACGTTAAGAGTTTTTAGAGCTAAAACAGAGCCGTATGTCAGTTACAGAGTATGAACGAGAGTTTGTGAGATTAAGTTAGTATGCACGGGAATGTGTTTCGAAAAAAGCTACTATGTGTAAACGTTTCATTGAAGGGCTGAATGAAGACATTAAATTGCTGGTTGGAATACTTAACTTGAATGAATTTGTTGTATTAGTTGAAAGAGCCTACAAAGCCGAGAAGCTTAGCAAAGAAAAGAAAAAAGCAGATTCTGAGGCTAGAGATGAAAGAAAAAGATTGATGAGTAAGTCATCCCAACCTTCTATGAAGAGATTTAAAGATGCAAGCTATCGTTCAAATGCTTCGTTTGGACATTTGGGTAGAGATCGGGTGAGACAAAGTGTTGGTCCAATAACTTAAGCTCCAATTGAATCAAGTATTGGTAGTGTTAAAAGTAACAAGCCCGAGTGTAAACAGTGTGGAAGACGACACGTTAGAGAATGCTGGGGCAAGTACAATAATCGAACTTGTTATAAGTGTGGATCACGAGATTATTTCATTCGAGATTGTCCAGAGTTAGCTGAGAAAGAAAATGTTCAGAGTGCGAGACCAAGTAATACGACGGCTAAGGGTAGACCACCTAGAAACACCAGAAATGTGAGTGGAAGTCAAAGAGGGACTACAGATACAACTATAAGATCCGAGGCGAGGGCACCTGCCCGAGCCTATGCTATTCGTGCACGAGAAAAAGCATCATCTCCAGACGTCATTACTGGTACTTTCACTTTATTTGATATTGATGTGATTGCATTGATAGATCCAGGTTCTACTCATTCATATGTGTGTGTGAATTTAGTATCTAGTAAGACTCTACCTGTTGAGTCTACTGAATTCGTGATTAGAGTATCGAACCCCTTAGGCAAGTGTGTTTTGGTTGATAAAGTGTGCAAGAACTGCCTGTTGATGTTTCGGGATATCTGCTTTCCTACTAATTTGATGTTGCTACCTTTTGATGAATTTGATATCATTCTGGGTATGGATTGACTCACTTTACATAATGCTATTGTGAATTGTAAACGGAAGAGTATTGATTTGAGAAGTCAGAATGGTGAGATAGTTCGAATTGAGTCTAGTGATTTGAATGGGTTGCCGGCTGTTATATCATCGATGAAAGCCTTGAACTATGTGAAAAAGGGTTGTGAAGCTTATCTTGCATATGTTATTGATACAAAATTGACAGAAAAGAAAGTTGAATCTGTGCCTGTGGTTTATGAATTCCCTGATGTGTTTCTTGAAGAATTACCGGTATTACCTCTGATACGGGAAGTATAATTTGGTATTGATCTATTGCCGGGAACGACTCCTATCTCAATAACTCCGTATAGAATGGCACCAACAGAATTAAAAGAGTTGAAGTCTCAGTTGCAAGAGTTGACAGATAAAGGATTTGCACGATCGAGTTTCTCGCCCTGGGGTGCTCCTGTGTTGTTTGTGAAAAAGAAAGATGGCACTATGAGGATATGTATTGATTACCGACAGTTGAACAAAGTGACAATAAAGAATAAGTATCCCTTGCCACGTATTGATAATTTGTTTGATCAGTTGAAAGGAGCTATAGTGTTTTCTAAGATAGATTTGAGATCGGGCTACTATCAGTTGAGAGTTAAAGAATCAGATGTACGGAATACTACTTTCAGAACGAGGTACGAACATTATGAATTCTTAGTTATGCCTTTTGGACTAACGAATGCTCTTGCAGTATTTATGGATTTGATGAACCGGATATTTAGACCGTATTTGGATCGTTTTGTTGTGGTGTTCATTGATGATATTCTGATTTACTCATGTGATGAGACGCAACATGCCGAGCATTTGAGAATTGTGTTACAGACTCTGCGTGAAAAGTAATTGTATGCAAAGTTCAGCAAATATGAGTTTTGGCTGCGTGAGGTTAGTTTTCTGTGGCATATTGTATCAGCTGCGGGAATACGAGTTGATCCGAGTAAAATTTCAGCAATTTTAGAATGGAAACCTCCGAGAAATGTGTCTGAAGTCCGTAGTTTTCTGGGACTAGCGGGATATTATAGAAGGTTTGTGAAAGGCTTCTCGATGATTGCGACTCTGTTAACAAAATTGCTACAGAAAGATGTTAAATTCGAGTTGTCAAAAAAGTGCCAGCAGAGTTTTGAACAGTTGAAAGCATTGTTGACAGAGGCACCGGTGTTAGTTCAACCTGAATCGGGTAAAGAGTTTATAGTTTACAGTGATGCATCGTTGAATGGTTTAGGCTGTGTGCTGATGCAAGAGGGTAAAGTTATAGCTTATGCTTCGAGACAATTAAAGCCGCATGAAAAGAATTACCCGACACACGACCTTGAATTAGCCGCCATTGTATTTGCATTGAAGATTTGGTGTCACTACCTATTTGGTGAAAAATGTCATGTTTATACTGATCACAAGAGTTTGACATATCTGATGACTCAGAAAGAATTGAATTTGAGACAGCGGAGATGGTTAGAATTGTTAAAAGACTATGAATTAGTAATTGATTATCATCCGGGTAAAGCTAATGTAGTTGCTGATGCTTTGAGCCGAAAATCCTTATATGCTTTGCGAGCAAAGAGTACTCAGATAGATCTATGTGATGATGGTTCAGTTTTGGCTGAGTTGAAAGTAAGGCCGATGTTTATACGACAGATTTGTGATGCCCAGAAAAGTGATGATGAGATGATAGCAAAACGAGCTCAATGTAACTTGAATTCTGATTCAGAATTTCGAGTTGATAGTGATGATTGTTTGAGATTCAGAGATCGGATTTGTGTTTCGAGGAATTCAGAGTTGATTCAGATGATTTTGAACGAAGCTCACAATAGTCGTTTGGTTGTTCACCTTGGGAGTAAAAAAATGTATAATGACTTGAAACAGTTCTATTGGTGGCATGATATGAAATGAGATATCTCAGAGTTTGTTTCGAGATGTTTAGTTTGTCAACAAGTTAAAGCTAAACATCAAGTTCCGTCCGGTTTGTTACAACCTATTATGATTCCTGAGTGGAAATGAGAGAGAATTACAATGGACTTTATGTCGGGATTGCCTTTATCTCCGAGAAAGAAAGATGCGGTCTGGGTGATAGTTGATAGATTGATGAAATCAGCTCATTTTGTTCCGGTGAGAACAGATTATTCACTTGATAAATTAGCTGAACTATATATTGTTGAGATTGTGAGATTGCACGGGGTGCCACTATCTATTGTGTCTGACAGGGATCCGAGATTTACCTCGCGGTTTTGGAAGAAATTGCAATAGGCTTTAGGTACAAAGCTGCATTTCAGTACGGCATTTCATCCGCAAACGGATGGTCAATCCGAGCGGATCATTCAGGTTCTCGAAGATATGTTGAGATGTTATATTCTCGAATTTGAAAGTACGTGGGAAAAACATTTGCCATTGATTGAATTCGCATACAATAATAGTTTTCAATCTAGCATTAAAATGGCACCATATGAGGCTCTCTACGGTCGAAAATGTCGAACTCCATTGTATTGGACTGAGCTTAGTGAGAATAGGATTCACGGGGTTGATTTAATCAAAGAGACTGAGCAGAAGGTGAAAGTGATTCGTGACAATTTGAAAGCGGCTTCAGATCGTCAGAAGTCCAATGCAGATTTGAAACGGAAAGATATTGAGTTTGAGATCGGCGACAAAGTGTTTTTGAAAGTATCTCCGTGGAAGAAAATACTCCGTTTTGGCAGAAAAGGCAAATTGAGTCCGAGGTTCATCGGGCCGTATGAAATTATTGAACGAATTGGGCCAGTTGCTTATAAGTTGTTGTTGCCACCTGAGTTAGAGAAAATTCATAATGTATTTCATGTATCAATGCTTCAACGATACAGATCTGATTCACCGCATGTGATTACTCCTACTGAGGTTGAGATTCAGTCAGATTTGTCGTATAGTGAAGAACCGATTCGAATTCTAGCACATGAGATTAAAGAGTTAAGAAACAAAAGAATTTCTTTAGTGAAAGTGTTGTGGCATAAACACGGAGTTGAAGAAGCTACTTGGGAGCCTGAAGATGTTATGTGAGAGCAATATCCAAACCTATTCATTGGTAAGATTTTCAGGGACGAAAATCCCTAAGTGGGGGAGAGTTGTAATAGCCCGGTTTAGACCCTAGTTGGAATAGTGGTTTCAGGACCACAAATATGAGGTCGGAAAAAAATATTTTAATATTATTTTTGGTGTTTATAATATGTGATTGAGTATGTGTGAAAGTTCTGTGTGAAAATTTTATCGATTGTGTGCTTAAATTACAAAAAAGGACTTAATCGCATAAAATGCAAAAGCTGTGTGCTGAATGTTAAAGTGCTAGATTGTCATGGCTTATTAATTGTGGAGTCCTTAAATTGAAATTACACCATTTGAAGCATACATGGACGGTTAAGGACATTGAAATATATGTTTTCTATGTTATATTAAAAAGGGTAAAATGGTAAAATGTCTATTAAGGTAATAATAAATAAAACAAAATTAAGAATTAGTGGAGTGTTCATCTTTCTTCCATTGAATATTGAAGGAAAAATAAGGGTTAGAAGCTTTCTCACATTCGGCTAGTATTGTTCATAATTAAGGTATGTTTTTGCTTCGGTTTTTGATGATTTTTACGTTTTTGTGATCGTTGCTTTGTGTTCTATCAAACCCATGCTTTAATTTTAGAATTTGATGGTGATTTTGAGATATTCCATTGATGAATGTTTGAGCTTTGTGATAGTTGATGATGAAATATGAAAAATATGTGAAAGATTAACATGTTTTGTCTTTGAATTTTTGGTGAAATTGAATAATTTGACTAAATTGTGAAAATAATATTATGAGGGACTAAAATGTGAAATAAATGAAATGTGTGGGCTTGTATAGACATAGGAAGAATTCGGCTAGGCATGGGTGAAGTGAAATTTTGTGTATTTTGTGATTTTGTGAAATAGGGACTAAAGTATCGAAATGTGAAAATGTGAGGGCTATTTTGTAAAATGCCCTAAATATGTGTGTTTGGATTAAATTGAATGAATTGGTGATTGAATGAGCTAAATTTGAATATGTATAGACCAAGAAAGGAAAGATTCGGATCGAGATCGAGGGAAAGACAAAGTACTCGATTGATCAGCTAGTCTCGGTATTTCGACGTCCGAGGTAAGTTCGGATATAATACGTGTTGTTAAATTTATATCTATGTGATGTGAAATGAATGAATGTATAGTTACTGAATTAGGTAATTTTATATGTGATATTGAGAAATGAGGCACTAAGTGTGCGAAATAAGAATCGGACAGAAGTGAGTAGCACTGTGTGTGCGAAATAATAGAAGCTTTGGCTCTATTGATTGGAACTGTGTGTGCGACCGAGATAAATTCGGTTTTATGAAAAGGCACTAAGTGTGCGATGATATTTAAGCTTCGGCTATGAATTTGGCACTAAGTGTGTGAATAAATCGAATGAATAACAAAGGTTGATCGAAAAGTGATATCGAGCATTGAGTGGCAAAATTTGTTGTAAACTAGGTGTTGGCAAAGGTATGTATATAAACCTATGTGGTTGATAACTTTGAAAGTTGATTAATGTTTGATTATGTGTGTAGTGGATACAATTGAGTATGTGTAACTTTGTTAAATTATCTATGTGATGGGTTAATTTGTATATTGATTTGATTCAATGAGTTAATTGTATTATATTACGAACTTACTAAGCTTTAGAGCTTATTGTGTGATGCGTTTCTCTGTTTTACAGTGTCAATAAAGCTAGCTCGGATCGGGGGATCGTCAGCGACTCAATCACACTATCGGCTATCTATTTTGGTACTTTTGAAAGATGTATATATATTTGGTATATGGCATGTATAGGCTAGAAGTTATGGTATGTTTTGAAATGTTTGGACTTTGCCATGTGACATGGCTTGGAAATTGAATGATGTTGGTGCATATATGTAGGCTATGAAAATGATGAATGTGGTATAAAATAGTGGGAATGGCAATGGTATATTTCATGCTTGAATTGGTTAATGAGTATGATGGTTTAAATGTGAACTTGTGGTATGGATTAAATGAAGTTTGATTAATATAATTTGAATGTGTGGGTGATAATTTAGATTGACTTGTTAAGGTGAATTTGTATAGGAAAATGAATGTTGTTGTTAAGTGATTAATTAGTGCATATATTGGTATGTTTTGGTTGCATTAGAGGCATAAATTGGTATTGGTTTGATGCTTATAGGTGGTTCCAATTTGTGAATGGTAAATTGGCCTTGAAAATGGCCTATAATTGCCCACACGGTTGAGCACACGGGCGTGTGGCTCGACCGTGTCATTCGAGTTTGTATTTCAAAACAAATCAGACTTGACCACGGGCTGGACACACGGTCGTGTGACTGGCCGTATGATGCAAGTCAGGCTCGACCACGGGTGAGGCACACGGGCGTGTCTCAGCCGTGGACAAGTCGATAGGGTATGCCTGCTTTTTCCACGGCTTGGGACGCGACGGCGTGTCCGAGGCCGTGTGAGGCACACGGCCTACCCACACGGGCGTGTGACCTCTGCAGTTTTGAAAAATCTTTAAAATTCTGTAAATTTTCGTATGAGTTCGGTTTAGTCCCGACCCCTTTCTAACATGTGTTTAAGGTCTCGTAGACCTCATTAAGGGACCATATGTTTATATTTGGATATGTTTGATTGGTATTTGAATTTGTGTTGTGAAATGAATTTAAATGTTCTGGAATGATCGGTAATGCCTCTTAACCCTATTCCGGCGACGGTTACGGGTTAGGGGTGTTGTAGAACCGATCAATCTATTATTTCTTCTAACTGGTTGTCCTACTGGGGCGTTCATTCAAATTAAAATATTAGATGGTATATAACACTTGATTATTCTCGTTAAGTTTGTAAATACATCTAATAGTTAACTTGTAATGAGTTATCCTTATTGAACTTCTAGTTCAAATTACTCTCCCCCTAACTCATTACAAGTTATTATTTCTCTCCCCTTAATGTCGGGAAAACTATCAAATCAAAATTGTAATCACAAATCATGTCATAATTGAATCTCGAATACATTCAAAATATCTAATAATATAAAGAAACTTGTAATTAATATATATTCTCAACTTTCTTTGAGGAATCACTCATCTTTGTGCATTGTAGTGGAGCAATTGGAACATATACGTACATACAAAAATTCAAAGATGAGAAATATTTAGCTCTTGATCAAAAACCAATTGTAATGGAGAGTATTTATAACTTATTGGCTTGATGCGTACAACAAATAAATCAACATAATCTCATGTTGAAATAGAAAGTTTAGTTCTCATAAGTAATGGTTTAGACATTAATCAGAGGTGTTTAATCAATAATTTCTCTAAACCATTATGCACAAACTTTTACAAAAGTTTTTCAAACTCAATCAATAAAAGATTGAGATATAAACTCATCAGTATTAGCAAGATGAATTGTCTTAATTACATGATCTGAAATTAATTATTTAAACAAGCAATCTTGCAAACAACAGGTTGCAAATTGATAATAATATGTGATTATTTTGTAGATGCATCTACCAAAATCATATAATATTAAAATCATCCACATGGTGGATGAATGGACGCATATTCATTTCAGAAATACAAGACATTAAATCTCAACTTTAGCTAGTGAGTTTCTAAGAATCATTTTTCATTGAGAACAAGCAACAAATGAGAATTCTTTAAATTAAAGAATCTTCTAGTTCTTTAATGAATGTCCATATGAATTCTCAATTAATTTTCGCATCATATATAATCCAAGATGGTCTAACTGGTCACGCCAAGTAGTAAATGCATTTGTATCAGTAAACTTCTGGTTTACTTTAACATGTGTTTCAATTGTACTAAATTGTAACAAATTAATAATTTTACTATCATTCCTTTTACTTTGTATCCACATATAAGTGCTATTGTGACATTTACTACTGGAAATGTCTAAATCAATGTGAATATTATAATGTCAATAAGTCAACAAAATAAATATAATTTCCAAATAATTATATGCAATATTCGCTTCAAGAAATATGCCAAAATCTTCAAATGCAGGGAATTTACTACATCCACGTTAAAGATTATGTCTTTCGAATTTATTACACATTGCTACATTCTCTTCAAGGGATAGTTAGGTTTCGTGGTTAAAAACTTTTGTTCAATTATAAGTAATTTTTTTCATGATATTGCTACTGTAAGAGCACATTTGAATCATGAAAAGTTGAATAAGTTCTCTCTTGCAAGGTTCTCATCAGTAATATTTTTCCACATAATTATAATTGAGAACTAATTTTGATTACTGTAAAGTTATACTCACAGTTTTAAAAACTTGCAACTTCAAGTGCATCCAACCATAACGAGCTTTAGATAGAATTACCATATTCTACTGCTCACATTTTTCTTTTAAATTATTCCAGAATTTATGTAGATCTTTCACAGTCAAATATTTTACTTCCAACCCCTTAATGGGGATGATGACAAAAGAAGATCACAAAGATTATAAAATAAATATAAATTAATAACTCAATCCTCTCTTTTTCATCCTTTCAAAATAGATATTTATAGCAATAGTGATTCATATGAAATATAATATTTTCCTCATTCAGAATCTCAATATAAGATCCATTATAAATATCTTTTAAAACCAATGGATTAACCATCACAAGATATTAATATATTAGCTCTTCTGGAGCTTTCGACTAATTTTGTACTATCAAATATTTGAATAATATTTGTTTGTTTTAGTACCAAATAAGATAAATATTTTCTATCTATAATGATAGAATTTATTATTACATTCTCATATCCTTCCTCAAATAATATTAACAGAAACAAAATATTTAGGCATATGCCACATATGTGGCCAATAATCTTTCATATCACATTGATAACATAAGTTAGCTTTACCCTTTGAAGAGTTATCTTGAGAACTCTCATTGTTCTCTTATTTATTACTATGTTCTCACTTTTAGTAGTCCATGGTTATATCTTTTATTTTCTTTATGTTTACATTCAATTTGGGGAATGCAACAAATCTAGTAGGACGGACTTATAAACATCTCAATAGATTCTTTATTTTATAATCACCATCGCAAACATGCGTGAGATTTCAAATCAAAATCTATCTATTCATATTGTCATGATTAGTCTCAAATTATAATAAATATGATATAATAAATAAATCATAGTAAAATATACCTGAAGATCTTAGTGGTTAAAGGCTCTAATGATTACCCATAGTGCACAGGCCTCAATTGTAGACTGAAATTGCAATAGCTCTAGAAGGCAATCGACATCCAAATAAAGAGATTTGGAGTGACCGTATTATAAAATAAAAGAGAATTGTGCTGATAACGTGTTATAAAATAAAGAGAGATGGAGAAAATAAAGAATAAAGAAAATATGAAAGCAATAGAGAATATAGTTTATTGATCAAGTGGGATGATTATAATGCTTCATCAGAGTCTCTATTTATAAGCATAAGAAGTATAAAAGAAGTAGATATCTAATTCTAGTAACTATTAGAATTTAAAGTACATTAAAAATTTATCTTGATTTTGATGGACATCCACGTAATAAGATATACATAACATAATTTTCTTTTAATATATATATTTTTTAAAAATTATTAATTTGTTTTAATTTATCTTTTTCAACTATTATTTTTTAAAACATGTTTTCACTCATATAAAATAATTAATTATAAGTGCGAAATATAAAAAAAAATCACCCACATAGTGGACGAACGGTAATTTATTACCGTGTTTGTTATGCGAAAAACGACTTACTGATTAATGGAAAAATGAGTCCCCATTTTGGAAATTATCTTCTCCTTTTGACAAATTACTTTATAAGTAACATAATTTTTAGATAAAAATTAACTTGAATCGATCAAAATGCTATTATATTAATAATAAATTTTTAATTTTAATTTTTAAAATATTAAAAAAATTGATCTCAACTATTATAATTTTCATTATTATTAAATATAAATATTTGTATTTTATAATATATAATAAATTATTAATACATTAATACAAATATTATTTTGATAAAATTATTTAATACCATAATTTATTTTAATAATAAATTTTATTAATAATTATTTTAAATTTTAAATAGTATTCTTAATTTTTAAAAGACATTTTATATTAAAATTTTATTAATAAATACATATTATAATTTATAAATACTTAATATGTTAAAAAGAAATTATAAATACTTAATAACAAATATTTTATGATATAAAATATGAATATTTTAATAGTATAAATATGTGTATTTTTTTAAATCTTATGCACCTTCATTTATACTATCTTCAATGGCTACTATATACTTATATATGTGTAACTTCAATTTTAAGTTTTAATTAGACATTTGTTATTATTAAATATATAGGGGATAATATGGTTATGTTGAGGTCATTTTTGACAAATGGTTAGAAAGGGACAGGTTGGTGCTTCAAATGATCTGCAAGGTAGGAAATAAGTTAGATGGTATCAGAATTTGTACTCTAGAGCACCCTCCAATGCTTAATTCAGTAAGATTCTAAGGAGAAGGAAAATGGTGAAAGGTATTGGAGATGTCATATTTGGTCAACACCACAAATCTTGGTATATATAAATCTCTATAGGGTTGCCCAAAGTTACCCAGGCTTGTGCCCAACTTTAACTATATTACAATTATTTATTCCATCCTTCTTTGGGTATGATCCTCGAAATACTTCCAAGTATTTTGTTGTACAAACTATATTACAATTTGACTCGTACACTTGTGGACACCGCCGTTCTTAATTTTATATGTTTAGTGTTATATTTATTCTATAAACAATAGTGCGTTTATAGGTGGTCATGGGGATCAGTCATTGCTACCAGTGTTGGATACCCTACTCGCATTATAACTTAAAAGGATTAAGAGTATACAAAGCTATTGAACTTCTCTGAAAAATTAATTAATCCCCTACTTTTTTGCACTCAATTGTACCATCGAACTATAAAGCTACACCCAATTAGGACCATTAATCATTCGCTTTAACGATTGATCGGTAAAGTCTAACAATTCCATATTTTTTTACATTTGGGGTTATGTTTGCTAAATGACGTGCTATAATTGTGCCACTTCACAAAATTGATATTTTCTTTATAAATTTATTAAAAATATAACAAATATAAAAATTAATAAAACATAAAAAAATTAATATAAATCATAAGAACTTCAAAAAAAATATAATTTTTTAAAAAATAGAAAATAATAAAATGATTATTAAAATTTAATACAAAATCATAAAAAATTATAAAAAATTACATAAAATTATAAAAAATTACAGAAACTTGTAAAAAATTTTAAAAATAAAAAATAATGATAATAATGAAAAAATAAAAAAAATAGAAAATTATAAATATTTTCATTTTCCCAAAAACAAATTTATATTAGAAAAATTAAAAAATATAAAATAAATTATAGAAAATTAAAAAAAAATTATAAAAAATTAAAAAAATATAAAATTAATTAAAAGGTAATAAAAAAGGGTAAATATCCCATATATACCAAAAAATTGAATTATTTACGGAAATGGGCCAGTTTGAAGAATATTTACGGAAAATGGCCGTTTCCCCCAAAAACGCGTCCACATCAGCGCATTTTTGGGGGAAACAACAGCAAGCGCTTTGCTGAGGTGGCACAAAGCGCGTCCTCAGGGGCGCGCTTTAGCCCTGCAACGGTCAAAACCCAACGGCCAATTTTTTTTTGACCGTTGGGGGCCCAACGGTAAAAAAAAAAGAGTATAAAAACCCCCAACCCTTTATTTTTTTCACACTTCAATCCTTTCTCAATTTTCTCTCAATTTTCTCTCAAAGTCCTTGAAATTTACGCTTAAATTTCAAAATAGTCTTTTACTATTTACGAAAAAGCCCTTTATAATTTTTGTAATATATTTTTTTTGGAAAATTTATTAAAATTTTTTATCGGATTACAATGGCCGGGGAATTACTTCGCCTAGACAACAACCACATCTCCGTCGAGCAAATGAAAATGGTAAGTTTTAATTTTTAATTTTTAATCTCCGTCGCGATCGTGACACACTGTGTGCATGGTGTTGGCCCGTGCCTTCCCACGGTTTATTTCTTGCAAGACCTTCGGGCTCCATACATGGCCTCCTTGCATCTGCCATCTATAACTCGCTGCTCTCTTCGAAAATAGTGCCGCTAAACGAAAATATGTCTCTCGCACAACCGATGTAATCGGCAGATGACGGGTTCCTTTTAGAACAGAATTTATGCATTCGGCCAGGTTTGTGGTCATATGACCATATCGTAGGCCGCCGTCGTATGCTTGTGTCCACTGCTCAAAAAGGAATATTGCATGTAGTTTGCGCGCCGGCGTTATCTCGAGCGCAAATCGGCTAACATCTCGTGAAAACGGTCTTTATTGATCTCGCACCGCCAATATACGTTGATAGCGAATATTACATACCACTCTTCAATTGAGAATAAATTGAATATTACAAACGGAATTATATTAATAGATATTTTATACCCATATCGGTCACTTGTCGCTTTCGTCTTTTAGATCGATGTTGCCCATAGTAGTTGGATGAAACATGCCTCGTGCAATATCGATGGTGTGTGCGATGCCACATGCTTCCCTGGCGTTCTATTGCCGCAAGTATTCCAGGGCCCCGATCCGATATAACGCATATGTCAGGTTGGGGGCAGACATGCCTCCTTAACCTAGATAGGAAGAAGTCCTAGTCATCACCGACTCCCGGTGTTATTATTTAACGCAATCGGAAGGATTCTCCCACAGCCGTCTTGTGCCACAGCTAGCAATAGCCGATGCGTATATCTACCATACATAAAGGTACCGTCAATTTGTACCAATGGCTTGCAGTATATAAAGGCATCTCGGCATTATTTAAATGTCCAGAACAGACGCTTGAACACTGCGCATCTGCGGAGCAGATGATCGTTGTAGTACGTCGGTTCCGTTTCAAGGTTTGTTGTGCTGCTTGGGACATATCTCTCCAGCACCTGACACCACTGCCACACTTCATTATATGAAGCATCCCATCGACCGTGCAACTTTTCTAACGCCTTCTGCTTGGCTATCCAAGCCTTTCTGTAAGAGGGCGTGTACCCCAATTGGCTACGAATATTGCCAATTAAGGCCGGCATCGTAGTCTTAGGATCGGCCTTCACCGTCGGGATTATTAAGTCAGCCAACATGTCTGAATCCATCCTCGGATGATCTTGTGTTACACCTGTCAACGAAGTACGTTAAATAATGCAACATTACATAATATTAGTGTTATTCGAAATCATTGAACACATAGTGGTACTGCAAGCAAGACATGTATGTGGACCTTTGTGCTTTTGATCTCCCACAACCCGTCCCTTTCCTCAACGACGCCATGATTTTCCATGAACATGTGCTTTGTCTTGCATCGCACACTTCGCCTCGCACTTATCAAGCTTGGATTTAACCACATTGTAGTTAACCCGTTCTCGATCTTTGTATTGTTTCAATGCAAAGAAGAAAAGTATTCTTGTTGGAAAAGCGGTTACCAACTTCTAATTGGTCCGAATCCAACGAAGAATTTGTATGGATCACGCGTCGGTGTAGTAGTTCAGAAACTCCAATGCATCATCTTGAGAAAGATCGACATTATGCATGTGGGCTGGAGGCGAGTACGCCCCGAATAGCGGATCTTCTTCTTCTTCGCCTAAACCGCCTCAACGCCTTCTTGGTACAATTGGAACGAGCTCCGGTTCGTAAAATAATCCAACTTCGCGCACCGTCGGGCCCCGCTCCCGAGGTGGATCCACATCGATTCATCGTCCGACCCTCCATAACCCGCAACAAACGAGAGCCCTCGCCGGTGGATGTCGTCGGGAGTACATCATCCTCCTTAAACATCTTTCGTAAAGATCCCAATCATATGTGGATTGCCAACCACTAGAAGTTGATGACGTCCCCCAATACGTATTTCTATCATCGGACGTCGAAGGATGGATATGCATGTTCCATCCACCAACCGAGTGTCGTGCGGGGTTATGTTTTCCATACTACCACCGCACACGGGCACTCGTGTTTTGCCTCCCACTTACACAGTGTCGGCTTGGGGTCGTGTATTCCCGAACGCAGCAGAGATGTTGAGGTCGCAGAAAGATCACTTGGAGATGAAAATTCTACATATACCTCGATATAGGGTGATCCACTTTGGCAAGATGAGTCTCCACCATTGCCTCAAAGCTCCGAGGACCTTTGATGTCGAATGAGCCATATCTCACCGGATCAACCAAGCGCAAAATCTATACTTAATAGATCGAACTTTCATTGGCGTTGTTCCGAATATTTTACGCCTAATTCTTTTGCGAAGTTCTACCAAATCGACGTTCGATTAAAACTCGATGTATTTGTGTTCTCCGATAAGAAAACAACACCATTTTCGGTGTCACGAACTTCACCATCGTAGTAAATAACAAAGATTAATACGTTCACTCATTTTCGCTTTTTTTTCTTTTGCCTCAATTTCCCTTATGCAACCCGAGAATGAAATTTGGTGATTTATAGCCTAATTTTGCGGAGACATCAGAGCAAAAGAGCGCCCACGTGGGAGCTCTTTTCGTACTCTCACGACAGTGCACCTGCTTTGGAAGCATTTTTGGCCATCGTTTGTTGAAACGTCTCCTCAAATTAATTTTGCCGAGACTCATCAGAGCAAAAGAGCGCCCACGTGGGAGCTCTTTCGCACTCTCGCCGACAGTGCACCTGCTGGAAGCGTTTTTGGCCATCGCTTGTTTGTTAAACGTCTCCTCAAATTAATTTTACCGAGACTATCGTAGCAAAAAGAGCGCCCATGTGGGAGCTCTTTTCGTACTCTCACGATGCAGGCACCTTTGGAAGCGTTTTTGGCCTTGTTTGTTCGTAAACGTCTTCTCAAAATTATTTTGCCGAGACTACATCACAAAAATTCAATTAATTTTTTCCCTAGCCCAAAAATTCAATTAATTTTTCATACCGTAAGTGGACGGGAAAGGGAGGGCAAAAACGCGCCCACGTCGTAGCGTTTTCTGGTTATTCAAAGAACAAAGCGCCCGAGGCGCTGGCGCTTTGTCAAAGACAAAGCGGCGCTTACGCAGCAGCGCTTTTCTGCGAGTGGATCAAAGCGCGTCCTCGGGGGCGCTTTGTTTGTTATTTCCCAAAAACGCTACCGACGTGGATGCGTTTTTGGGGGAAACGGCCCTTTTCCGTAAATATTATTCAAACTGGCCCATTTCTATAAATAATTCAATTTTTTTGTATATATGGGATATTTACCCAATAAAAAATAAAAAATTCTAGAAAATTACCTACGACCTAAAAAAATTCCCAAAAATAGCCTACTTTGTTCACCACTTTAACATAAAAGAAGTTTAGACGAACTAAAAAAACATGGTTTATTTCCCATGCTCTCGGGATAGTGAATGGTGACGCTGATAAGTTGGTAAATGCTACGCCAAAAAACACATGTTGGTTTTTATGCTTTTGGGAAAAACTTGAGAGTAAAAAGTTGTTTTGAATCATTATGTTTGATTCCATTAAGCTTTTATTGAATTCAATATATATTTTAATTTTTTGTTGGAAAACTGGTAAAAATATATTTACTATTTTTATATTTTCGTAATCTAGATTTTTTTTATAATTTTTCAATTCAATAGTGTAAAAAAAGGTGGGGCTTAATTAATTTTTATAAAAACTTCAAGAGTTTGAATTGCATTTACGAATAAAGCCTTAGTAATGTTGACAAACACACCTTGAGCATCAAGTTCGAGTCCATCATGCATAAATATCATGCGTGGATTCTCAATCTAGATTTTATTTTAGTATAAGTCTCATTATTTGTAAGAATTGTTTAAATATATTTTAATTATCAGTTTATTCATTTGTACATTTTAATTGTTTGATCTAATGGTAATTATATGATTAAATGGTAATTTCATGTGTATTGCATTTATTGATCATAATTGTAATTATACGAATATATTACTTAAAATTGTGATTACAAAAATATTTTTAAATTATACTTTTACTAATTTATTTTATAAAACAAACCTTAAACATAACACTATTAAATTGTATACATCAACATTCAACCCTCCGTAAAAGATGGCACAAAAAATCGAATATTATCATAATTTTCATTCAAATTTTAATTATTACTCTCTTATTTATGAGTTGGGGAAAGACTATAAATACTAATGTAAAAAGTAATTATGATAAAGATTTACTAGATTGGGAAATGTTTAAAATTGTCTTATTTAGGTGCCGGTCCTCTTTGGCCACTCCTATGTATAAAGAAACGTATCTCCCTTTTTCTTGATATTAAATTATTGGAATGAAATTGAGTGGTCATATATGACCAAAGAAAATGATGATGGGATGAATGTCTTCTTCTCCAAGGGTTTAATTGGGTCCAAATTCAACCCTCCGCGTTTTACTAGAAACAAAAACTACAGATTTGAATTCCTAGTTTGGATTCCAAACCACCATTTTCTCTCTCATATAATTTTCATATATCAACTCACCTTATTTTAATTTTCAAATAGAATCTTCTATTTATTTTAGTCCAGGCTTTTTTCTAATGTTTACATTATAATTTTTCACTATCCATCTGGAAATTTATTTATAATTTAGATAAATTACTCTTTTACTCCTTACTTTTTAATTTTATATGCTATTCCTTACCTTTTATTTACAAGTTTATTTTAAATAAATTACCTTTTTACGATTGAATTAAATTTTAATACTTGTAAGATTTATAAAATAATATATATAAATTATATTTATATGGAATCATGTATTAAATAATATGGTATTTGTTTATTAATAAACAAAGAAAAATATATATCTTTTGAACCAAAAAATCAATTTAAAAAATTAGTATTCATTGACATAAATTAAGACTTGTATGTTATAAAATATTGACTGATAAAGATAATAGGATTTAGTTTCTTATCTCGTGTCCCTTTTATGCTCCATAGAAACTAATTCTTTTCGGATTCATGGATGCACATAGATTTCAAAATTTCAACTTCCATAATTGATTGATTTCAAAGATATAATTTTGAAAATAAAATTAACAATAATATCAAGTAAATAATTTTATTGATGTGGTTTGATTTATTAGACCGCGGCGAAAATATCAATTAACTAATTAAAGTTATGATATATGTTCATTGACTTTTTATTGTGAAAGTGAGAAATCATTTTTAAACAGCTTGATATTTGAGAATTTATTTTTGGCGAGGCGGGATGAATTTTTTCTTTTAGACAATAGATGTGAAATAATTATGGTAATTGTTTGTCTCGTCTTGTCTCACTATATAAAATTATCATTTTATTTGTGTATATATAACTATCAAAAAGGTAAAAATGTAAAAATGTATTATAGAAAATTTAATCTATTTTATATTCAAATATTTTTCTAAATTATTTAGTTGGTTTTAAAAATATTTAAAGATTGTTTGCAGAATAAATATTTAAAAACATATATAAAAAATAATCAGTTTAAAATATATTTTTTAAAAATCATTTAAAATATATTTGAATATATTGTTAAAAAATAAAGAAATATAGAATTTATAAAAAATTTTAAAATTTTAAGGGTAAACTACACAGATAGTTACTCAACTATAAAAATTTTCATTTTAAGCAACCAAAATAAAAAAGTTTACAATTTAAGCACTCACATTACACAGTTCGATTATTTTGAGGGTGACTAAAATGAAAATTTTTTTATACTTAGATGACTATATGTGTAGTTTACCCAAAAATTTAAAACAACATAATTTTATAAATATTTTAAAATATTAAATTAATTATTTTTTTAAAACTTATTTTAAATATTGTGTTAGGCTAAAAAATCTTAAAAATATATCAAAATTTTAATTACATATTAAAACAACATTCTTTTATAAAAACATATGCACACGAGGAAAACACAATTATTATATCTTGGTTAGAGAAATTTTAAGTTATTGTGTTTAATTTTATACAAAACATATTAAGGTATTATACATATTAAGATACATAAAATAATTTTATCTGTATTTTCAAAGCTAAGTATTTAACTTTTAAATTAAATTTATGTAAAAAAAAGAAGTCACTTTCTAACTTTTTTGAACATATCAATTATGAATCACTTTTGTATACGTGTATATGTATATGTACATATATATATATATAATGTTTTAATTTCAACCTTTTAATTTCTTTACCATATTAAATTATAATTTATATAAATAAATAAATTTAATACATTTTAATTAATACATATAATTAGTTCGTGCATCGCACGTGTATTGAAATTAATTTATATATAACAAGTTACACACTAAAATTGCAAAAGTAGCACAACTATATTTTTTAAAATATTATTTCTATATTTTTTTATCATCCATTTATAAATTAAAATTTAGATAAATATTCGATTAAATGAAAAATTAATTAGATAATGTCTATAGTTTTTTTATCAAGATAAATTATATAGTTTTTTTTAATTAGATAAACATTTAAATAAATAAAAAATAATTAGATAATTTATTCATTTGATTTAACTTAAATATTCAATTGAATTCCTTGTATTGATGGTTGTTGGCCGTCATAAGGGAATAGTCATGGCATGGGTCGCTTTCCTTGGTAACATGTTGAACACTAGAACCCAATGAGCATATGTACTTCGTCTAAATTAGTGCTTTCTTGCCTTGAACCATGCCAGGTGGTTTAAGTTTTTCTACAATTTTCACCCTTTAATAAGAATAGACCATGCTAAAACCCTTCTTTTTCTTTTTAACTCAAATTTGCTTTTATCCCATTCATTCTTAGACCGCTGATAATTTTATGTAATACCCCTTGTCCGAACTGATCATCAGGTTCGAGCTACAGGATCCTGCATTCGCTGTCGGAGCAACTACAGTCAATTTATAGTAAAATATTAGCATGCATATGTAATTCAATACCAAACATGATCATTTATGGTTAAAAAAAATCAAAATTGAATCTTAATCGAGTTTACGAAAGCTCTTTTAACAACTCAAGCATGAAATAGGACCAAATTGTAAAGTTTTAAGATTTCAGGGCCGACACCGTGATGTTACCTTTTCCACGTCGTGTCGTCGCCAAACAGTTTGTCACATCGTGACCTCAGGCCACTTCTCAACATTGCGACGAGATAGGTTGCTCGTCAGGATGTGGACTCTATTTCTGGTAAATATGAACTATTTGGTACCTATTTCAAGCTTTCCACCAAATCTAATAAATTCAACAAGCTAAATTATTGACCACATTGGCATTCAATATGGGTTTCCTTGACATACGTTGATGCAACTAATACATATCATCATATACAACTAAATAGGTTAATCCTTTTGCATAACAAGATCATTAAGTAAGAAATCACATACCACACTTCAAATTGAATGCATACTCAATCTAAATCCAAACCATTTCAAGGTTTCCACTTTCATTAGATCAAAGTTTCGCCCGAGGGAACTATAGTAAAACGAACTCAGATACACATGAATATTTTTCTCACACAAGCTGACATAGACTAGAGTTGCTCACACAAGTTGACATCGTATCGAGGTTACTAGTCTAGGCTAAACCAACGATACGTATAACTCGAGAATCTGCAACAAATGCTAGATCTCGTATCATGATGTAAATCCTTAATCAATCACGTGTATTACCCTAATGGCATGTCATACGGATCCTAATCTTTTACTAAGTTCACATGAGCATCGTTTCCGTATTCATGTCGTTAACATACCCTGTATCATTTTACATATTTCATACAAGTCCTGTAAACATTCAAAATTTATATTGGTACTTCGTACCCTTTCATAATAGCCAATTTTTTCATGCTTTTCAATTTAATCCATTTAAAGCCAAATATGCCAATTTTATCAATTTCACTTTAATCTAAACATATTAATGAAAGAAACACAATTCAAAATAGCATCAAATAAAATAGTAAGTTTCATATGAACTTACCTGACAAAAACAATAAACAAGTTGAAACTTCAAGGACTAATCTACAATTTTTGCTGTTCCCCGATTATCCCCGATTTGATCCAATTCCCGATCTAAACAATTATTCCATTCAATTCATCAATATTTGAAATTTATACATTATGTCATGATATGAATGAACCTATGAAATTTTATTTTTCGATACCCTAGATTTTTACATTTTATTCAATTTAGTCCCTAAAACCCGAATAGCCATAACTTTCAATTTTTAGCTTTGGTTTTAAAATAATTTTCAATTACATCCCTTAGGGACCCTCTATATGTATAATTATATAAATTTTACATAATTTTACATTTTATTCACTTAAATCCTTTTGTGCAACACTAACAATTAAACATTACAATATAGTCTCTTTTTTTTTTCACATCTAAGCTTAAAATCTATCAATTTAACACAAATTTCTTCAAGAAACCAACAATGAAAACTTTTAAAAACTTTAACAGTTTTAAAAACTGGTACATTGGGCTAGCAAAATCAAGTTCCTATGACCTCAAAAACATAAAAATTACAAGAAAATGACTTGATTGAACTCACCAATTGATAGCCGAAAGTTTGAAGCTTCAAAATTGGTTTCATTAGGTTTTTCTTTAGTTTGTTTTGGTGAAGAAGAAGAAATAAATATGACATCCCACTTATTTTTTTTATTTATACCTATATTTAGATTTAATTAAGTAAATTTAATTAACTTAAACTTAGTTAGCTTAGCTTAATCACATATATAAATCACATTTCACTAATTCAGGTTAAGAAATGATTTAATTGCCTTTTTGGACCTTTGGCTAATTGCAATTTAAGTCCTTAAGCTTTTGGCCAATTAAAAACCTATAGTGATAAGAATTTTAAAATTTAGTCCCTATATTTTAATTAAGCAATTAATATGCAAAATTCAAGGACTAAACTTTAATATTATATTATACCAACTCCATAAATATTTATATTTAATATTTACGAACTCGATTTACGAAAATAGGGCTCCGAAACCACCTTTTTTGCAACATTAAAAATCGAGATGTTATAGCTCTCCCCTTTTAAGAAATTTCGTCCTCAAAATTTACTTGAGAAAAGATGTGTGTATTGGGATTACATAGTCTCTTCCAGTTCCATGTAGCCACTCCGGAACCGTGACGGTGCTACATTACTTTCACTAATGCCACGTGTTTTTTTCTCAACTCTTTTACTTCTCGAGCTAAAATCTTAACTGGTTCTTCACCATAAGTTAAATAAGGTTGTAACTCAATTTCATCCGGACTTAATACATGATAGGGATCAAATCTATACTTTCGTAGCATCAACACATGAAAGACATTGTGAATCTTGTCTAATTTAGGAAGCAGAGCTAGTTGATACACTACAAGTTCAATTCTTTCAAGAATCTCATACGACCCAATAAACCTCAGACTGAGATTCCCTTTTCTGTCGAAACGCAAAACCTTCCTTTAGGAAGAAACTTTCAAGAAGACTTTATCGCCGATCTCAAATTCAATGTCTTTTCTTTTCAAGTCAACATAAGACTTTTGTCGGTCTGAGGCAGCTTTTAAACAATCTTGAATAAGTCCAAACTTTTTCTTCCATTTTTCGCATCAAATCTATTCATGCTAACTTTCTTTCACTCAACTCTGACTAGCATAAAGGAGTTTGACAGTTACGACCATAAAAGCCTTATAAGGTGTCCTTTTGATGCTAATCCGATAACCGTTGTTGTAAGCAAACTCATCTAACGATAGAAATTTTTCCCAACTGTCTTCAAATTCTGTAACACCCCTCACCCGTATCCGATGCCGGAACAGGGTATGAGGCATTACTGAACTTAACAAACTTCTTTATACAATATCGGGCCTTAAATTTTCATTCATACTTAAAAAAACCATTCATTCATACTCATAATGTCACTACTATAGGTCTATTAGACTCTAAACATACATCTAGACTGGTTCGAGACTGAACCGGAAACTTACAAACACTTAGAAAATTTTACTTAAGACAGGGCCACACACCCGTGTGAGAGAAGTGACACGCCCGTGTGGCATATCATACGCCCGTGCTTCAGGCCGTGTCCAAAATAAGGGACATTTTATTTATGACGTCAACAGACACTTAGGGACACACGGCCAAGCCACACGCCCGTGTGTTGGCCCGTGTGACGAACTGAAATTTTCACAAATTAGATGCAGGGGACACACGGCCAGGCTACACGCCCATGGAACAGATCGTGTGTCACACACGGTCTAGACACACGCCCGTGTGTCTACTCGTGTGGACAATTATAAGGCTATTTACCAAGCATTTTTCCACCCTGAAAAGCATCCACACCTTAACTTCACACTACGTTCATCATGCATATACTTCACACTATACTTATTCAATTGCACAAGCTTACATTTCATGAATTTCATCATAATTGAATAGATAGAACTTGACAAGTATGGACCAATTCCAATGGCCAATTACAAAATGAAATAAGTAACATTAATAGCCAACACATTGACTAACCAATATGACATATAACAAAATGACCAAGTTCCTATACATGCCATACCCAAAACAATCAACTTTACTATACTAAAAGAATAACTTGATAGTGTGAACCGAGCTCCGACGTCCTACGATCCCCGAGCTAGCTTTGCGATACTACAAGGAAAGGGAAAAGAGAGGGGGTAAGCATAAAGCTTAGTAAGTTTGCATGAAATAAATAGCAACATAAAGACTTATGATAACATCCATACATTACATCGAGTAATAACACAAATTCTCAAGCATATTGACATAACTTACTCATGCTTACTCTTACCGATCTCGTATCACATATCAGACTTATTTCTCGTAAATTACTCATATGTACCTGTCTCACTTCATCACATAACTTTAGCACTCTTACATTTTGAACATAAACTTAGCTCTTTACCCTGTTGAACCGTTTGGAATATTGAAGGATACTCAAACTCGTCATACTCATAATAAGATGCCAATGCCATATCCTAGATATGGTCTTACATGGGATCACATATTGATGCCGATGCCATATCCCAGATATGGTCTTATACGAGGTCTCTTATCGATGTCGATGCCATATCCCAGATATGGTCTTATACGAGATCGTATATCGATGCCATGTCCCAGACATGGTCTTACATGATTTCATACCGAAGCCAGGTCCCAGATATGGTCTTATACGTGATCTTAATTTGGTGCCGAGGCCATGTCCCAGACATGGTCTTATATGGGACCTCCTTAATCTCATGTCATGACAATGGTATCCTTTCCATTCCTAAGGTTCAACCGGGACTTCAACTTAATATAATTTCATCATACTTTCATCGGGACTTCATTAACTAATTTCGTAAAGATATTATATATTTCTCATGATATCAAGCATTTTAAAACATAACAACATTTTGTTGATTTATTACACACAAACTTACCTCGGTACCAAAATATGTATAGTTGTTCGATTTAGTCTACCACCTTGTTCTTTCCTCGGTTTCGGTCTGGACTTCGTGTTTCTTGATCTATAATGACAATTTCACTTATTTAATGATCACATTGACTAAAATAACCCATGAATTATACTTTGGCAAAATTATGATTTTGCCCCTAAACTGTCACATATTTACAAAATGGTCCCTAGGCTCGTATAATGAAATGTACTTATTTCCTTGGTTACCCAAGCCTAGCTGAACCTATCTCAAACTTATAATAACTCATATTTCCTTCAAAACTGATTTTTACAACACATTTTTATCACTTTTACAACAAGGTCCTTTTTATGAAATTTCCATTGATGTTTATCATACATCAAACTTCCATATTCCTCCATTAGACATCAAAATACATGCATATCATACATGGGTAAATTTTTGAACATGAACCCTAGCTTAAAATATAGCTAGAAATAGCTAAATCGGGTTACGAGGATCTCAAAAATACGAAGAACATCAAAAATGGGGCTAAGAGGTACTTACAATCAAGCTTGAAAGTTGAAGAAACTCTAGCTATGGTGTCCTTGAGATTTTCGGCCAAGCATGGAGAAGATGGACACCATTTTTGACTTCTTTTTCCCTTTTTATTAATTAATTAACCAAATGACCAAAATGCCCTTAAGGTCCCTTTCTTGAAATTTTTCCTTCCCATGTCTATTTTTGTCCATCATTAAATATAATGGTTTAATTGCTAAATAAGGACCTCTAATAATTTTTCTAATACTATTTCATACTTGAAACTTCTAGAATATCATATTTTTCAATATTTGTAATTTAGTCCTAATGAATAAATCGATCACTAAATTATAAAATTTCTTCATGAAATTTTCACACAATCATGCAAACATGTCAGAGACCTCATAAAAACCATAAAACACATTTCTAATTCGGATTTATGGTCTCGCAACCACTATTCTGACTAGGCCCTAAATCGGGCTGGTACAAATTCAATGGCACAACAACGTAACATATCCACGAGTATCTAAATTACTCGTTCTGACTCTCCATCGGTCTGAGGATGAAAAGCTGTACTAAAATTTAACTTTTTGCCAAGAGCTTCGTGTAACTTACCCCAAAATTTAGAGGTAAATCTCGGATCTCGATCTGAAATAATAGACAGAGGTACACCGTGTAATTTAACAATCTCGGATATATAAATTTTAGCCAACTTCTTGAGTGAATAGTCGGTTCTCACAAGAATGAGCCTAGTTAGTCAATCTATCAACTATTACCCAGACCGTATCTTTCTTTTTCGGTACCTGATACGAAATCCATAGTGATTCACTCCCATTTCCATTCTAGAATCATTATAGGCTATAATAAACCTGACGAAACGATGTTCTACTTTAACCTATTGACATACCAGACATTTCGCCACATACTCGATAATCTCTCTTTTCATTCCTGGCCACCAATACCATGGTTTCAGGTCATTATACATCTTATTGCTTCCTAGATGTATCGTGTAAACACTACTGCGAGCTTCGTGCAAAATGTCTTGTTTCAACTCTAAATTCTCTGGTACACAAAAACAGTTCTAGAAGTATAAACTCTCGTTATCATCAACACTGAACTTGGTGGTTTGATTATTTTCAACAAGTTTACGTTTCACTTGCAACTCGGAACCATCTTTTTGCAACTTTTAGATCTTCTGAAGAAAAAAAGGTTTAGCTCTCAACTCGGCTAAAATAAAACCATCTTGCTCCAAGGTCAAACAAGAATTCATCATCTTTAAAACAAACGGGATTTTCGATTCAGGACATCAGCTACAACATTAGCCTTTCCAGGATGATAATCTATAATCAGATCATAATCTTTAAGCCGTTTAAGCCATTTGCGTTGTCTTAAATTCAATTCTTTCTGCATCAGCAAGTATTTCTGGCTTTTGTGATCTGTGAAAACGTGACATTTTCCCCCGTATAAATAGTGTCCCCATATTTTCAGAGTGAAAACCACTACTTCAAGTTCTAGATCATAAGTAGGATAATTCTTCTCGTATGACTTAAGTTGCCGATAAGAATTAGCAATTACTTTTTCTTCTTGCATCAGTACACAACTTAGGTCATTAAGTGAAGCATCGCTGAACACTACAAATTCTTTTTTAGATTCAGGCTGACTTAAAACCGAAGTTTTTGTTAACATTGCTTTCAACTATTCAAAAATCCGCTGGCACTTTTTTGACCAAACAAAGCTGACATTCTTTTGTAACAATTTCGCTAACGAGAGGGCTATCATCGAGAATCCTTTCAAGAATCGTTGATAGTATCTAACCAGTACCAGAAAACTTCGTACCTCAGTGATATTCTTTAGAGGTTTTCTAACGATCCAGTTTCTAATGGTATCAGAAAAGGCGGTTTCGGGACCCAATTTTCGTAAATCGGGCCCGTAATATTTATGGAGTTATTATATAGGTGAATTGAATTTTCAATAGGTAAATTAGCTGAATTAGTGATTAGTTAAGGTTCAATGACTAATTGTAAATTCTAAGCGCTATAGATTTTTTAATTTGAAAATGGCCTGAGGACTTAAATTACAATTAACCAAAGGTCCAAACAACAATTAGACCATGATTAAACATTAAGAAGTGGACAGTTTAAGCATGTGACCATTAAATAAATTAAACTATTTATTACATATTAGATTAAGTTTAATTACTTAATTAACTAAGTTAATAAAGCTATATATACATGAAATTTGGTGGGGAGAAAGATAAAACTCATCCTCTCAACCGAACCAAAAGAAAGAAACAAGAAGAAAAAGCCATTTTCGTATGTTTAAGCTTTTTAGCTTCAAAATTCAAGTAAGCCCCTAATTAATTTCTTGTAAATTTTATAGATTTGAGGTCATGGAAGCTTGATTTAGCTAGCCCATGTACTAATTTGTAAAACTGTTAAAATTTTGAAAGATGTCATTTTTTATAATTGAAAGTTTTAGGTGTTAAATGGATAGATTTTAAACTTAGATATGAAAAAGGACTAAATTGTAAATTTAATTGATAAATTGAAAATTGGCAATAGGAATAGTAAATAGGAGGTCCCTAATGAAGATTAGTGAAATCAGATTTCAACTTGGATCTTTAAATTGAAAGTTAGGTTAGTCTTAGCTTTAAGGACTAAATTGAATAAATTGTAAAATTTGCATAAATTGATAATTTATTGTGAACTACCTAAATATTGATGGAATTGTATGTTTATGTTAATCCAAAGCAAACATCAACTCAGATTCATCGAGAGGGAAAGAAAAATCTTAAGTCGTCGACGAGTAGCTTGAAATTTCTGGTTTGTATTTCTATAATTTGAACTACTTGAATTGTTGGATATTTATATTATTTTGCATGGTATGATATTGAGGTAAGTTAAATATGATTGGTTGAATCATATTGGTATGAATTTGATTGATTATCGAGATAGAGCACTAAATTGAATAAAATTGAAAATGGTATAACTTGATAAATTTGTTAAATTGGCTATGAATTGAGATAACTCATGTTATGATATATATATATTGATGAATTGGCTAATGAAATTGACATATGAAATGCAAAATCGAGATATATTATAAATTGGATGATTTTTTACCCGATTAACTGTTCGAGTAGAGTCGGATATAGTTGGCATGCCATAAGATAAATTGCGTACAGGTTGCTTCGACTATAGGTCGATGAATGTTGGGCATAATATCTACTTCAGTTATATTGATGAGCACTGGGCGTAAATTCATTTACTTAGTATAAGTAGGGGCATTATATGTTATTGATTATTACATAAGTTATTTCGTTTTAAATTATAGAAATACCATTGAGTTTTATCGCTCAGCATATGGTTTTGTTTTACACGAGCATGTTAGGTACAATTCGAGATCCCAAGCATCGACTTCAATATCTAGTCAAAATCCCAGACAAAACAATGTTAGTGAATCTCTTTTGTTATTCATATGGCATGTACCTAGGAGAGTCATTTTGGTATAGTTTGATGCTTATAAACTTTGGATGTTAGATTTCGAATGGTGAAGATAGTTGATGCATGATATAAATGCAATTTGTAGTTCTTTTAATTCTAATTAAGGTATGAAGTAAGTAATGGAATTATGTTTGAGAGGTAATGCATAAATATGTGTTTGCATTTTCCATGTTATGGAATTGATGCTTATTGATGAGATTAGGTTGTTGTTTAAAGGAAAATGACGAAAAGAAATGAATGTCTATATGTATGTATGGTGTCTTAGTTTGATATTATATCTATTGGAAATGTATGAATGGCTGAAAAGAAATTGAGTTCTGGTATATGCTTAGTTGGTTTGAAATTTGCTGGTAATGGGGAATAAAAAATTGTAGAAACAATATGTGTCATCGTGACGTCGTTCGAACATTGCCGCAACGAGAAATGACCTATAATGTCACATTGAGATGAGGAACCCTGTCGTCTCGACGAGACTAAAACAATGAGTGACATTGTGACATCATGACGTGACAAACTATTTGGCAATGTCATGACATGGAAATGCTGATGTCACAACGTGTAACACCCTAACCCGTCTCTATTGTCGATTTAGGGTTACGAGATATTATAATAGTTAACAAGTCATCTATCATCTCAAAACAATTCCAAGATCAAATTAAATATTATAATTCATTAACCATTCATTAATCAAACCATATGAACAAAAACGGGACTTAAATTGAGTCTACGGAACCTTAAAAATAGTTTAAAAACAAGCAATGACTAATTATAAATAAAATAGAAAAATGTAAAAAAACTAAAAATAGGGGTCATACGGCCGTGTGGCTCAAAAACATAGTCGTGTGGCCAAACCGTGTAACAACCTGTGCCATGTGGACTGTAACACCCCTAACCCGTATCTGTTTTCGGAATAAGGTTTCAGAGCATTACCAGAATTATCAATAAAACAATCATACAATTCTCATATTCAAACAAACATAATTTAAATACAATCATATAGTCCCTAATACGAGCCGTCGAGGCCAAAAAAATCATTAGAAGTGGTTCGAGACTAAACCGAGAACTTAGGAAAAATTTTAGAAAACATAGAAAATTTTCAAAACACAGGGGACACACGCCCGTGTGGACACACGGCCGAAGACACGCCCGTGTCACAGGCCGTGTGGACATTCAAAATGGGATCACATGGCCGTGTCCCAGCCCGTGCCCGACCCTGTGTAACTCCCTGACTTGGGTCACACGGCCAACCACACGCCCGTGTGACTAGCCCGTGTACCCTTCGAAATGGCCTCACATGCCCGTGTGCCAGGCCGTGCCAAAATTGTAGGGTATGCTGACTTATGCCACACGGCCAAGTCACACGCCCGTGTGCTGGCCTGTGTGGAGCTACTGACTTGGTTTCTAATTAAGTACCAGGGGACACATGGCCGTGTCATCTAACCGTGTGTCACACACGGCTGAGACACACGCCTGTGTCTCTACCCGTGTGGACAAAAATAGGCTATTTTCCAACCCATCTTTCTCACCCAAATTTGCATCAACCTAAACATGTCAAATGGCTTATAACATAGCATCAATAAACATTCAAACCAATCTCGACCAAGCCTATATCATGCTATTCCAATACCAACAACTATAATGCACATAACATCATAATTTACCAATCTAAAACATACCAATATCACCTTCAAGAATTCACCTAATTAGTCACTTTCAAATATGCATTATTTTGCCTAAAACCACATGCATACCATATCTTAAAATTCAACCATTTGGTACTCAAAATACCAATTCACAACAAGCATTCACATAGCAATTATAAACCACTTAACAAAAGGCCATTTACACATATATATTCATCACCAAGTATACCAAAATAAGCCAAATCACATGGCTAAACACATAACCTTTACATATATCAATTACCAGCCAATTCAATTGGTTATACACATTACAAACATATAAACCATATTATCCACAACACCTATACATGCCATATAACCAAGTACACAAGTTCAAAAGTACCAAAATGACAGCTGGATAGTGTGATGAGATCTCCGACAACTCCCAATCCTAGCAAGCTTTGAAATCGCTATAAAACACGGAAAAGTAAACAGAGTAAGCTATAAAGCTTAGTAAGCTCATATGATTAATAAATATAACTTAACATTCATTCACAAATTAAGTTATCTATCATAAAACACTACAATTTAATTTAATCACAAGGCTAATATATGTTCATCCACATAGTAGATCATGTAACTCACAAACTTCATAGATTCAATGCTTATACGGTTTACGTACATACCTGCACTGATACGTATCAATCTCTTACCCTTTCATATTTTCAATGTACCCGTTGAACCATTTGGAATAATATCGAATTCTCGAGAATCTCACACCCTAAGTGCCAATACATGGCCAAAGCCATCTAAATCTCATATCTCATATAATGCTCACTCTCGAGCTATCAACGGGTCTGCTCACACAAGCTGACGGTCAAGACGTAGCTACACGGTGCTGCTCACACAAGCTGACAAGAATCCGCAACACATGCTGGAAAACTCAGCCACCGGTAGAACGTACGGACCAGCACCCAAAACACAATAACCCCTAATGACATGTCATTTATATCCTATCTGTTCCTAAGGTTCAACCGGGATTTAAACATTGCCGAATCTTTGCCGAACAATTCCGTAAGGTAGTATACATTAATAATACAATTATAAAGCATTTAAAACACAATTACATTAATGCTTATTAACATACGAACTTCCCTCGAATTTATACGGAGAGAATCGAGCTATCAATCAACTATCTTATTTTTCCCCCGATCTAATTCCATACGAGGCTTTTCTTGATCTATGTAGTCAAATTCAATCCATTTATTATTCATTCTGTTCAATTCAGCCCAAAATACATATTTTTTTTGCAAATTTACACTTTTACCCCTAATATTTCAACTTCTTTACAATTTAGTCCCTAATTCATAAAAATGCAAATTCATACAATTGAGTCTACATCCATGCTAGCCGAATTTCATATAGGCCCATAGCAGCCCAAAATTTTCATTATTTCACACATTTCACCATGAATTTTACACATTTTACAAATAAATCCTTAATTTGCAATTTCAACCAAAATCACTTAACAAATGTTGTTTATCTAACAACAACTATTCATTTTCTATCATCAAACATCAAAATACACACATATTTATCAATGGTAAAACCCTTAACCTTTAACAATTTTGCAAATTAGTCCCTGGGCTAGCTAGATTAAGCTACAACGACTCTAAAAATATAGAAATCATTAAAAACCGAGCAAAATTGCACTTACATGCACTAGGTATCAATGGCTGAATGCTTCAAGCACAAAATGGAGATTTCTTCTTCTAATTTCGGCAAGAATATGAACATGCATGTTTTTTTTATTTTGTTTTCTATATTTTAATATATTTAATTATCAATTTACAACATTAACCTTATTAATTAACTACTTAAAACAATTAATTCATGTCCATCTCTGTCCACTCATATTAAAAATGGTCTAATTACTACATAAGGACCTCCACTTTAAAGTTCCATAGCTATTAGACCCCTTTAGCTATTAGAACACAACTTTTGCACTTTATGCGATTTAATCCTTTTTATCGAATTGAACATTCAAACGATAAAATTTCTTAACAAAATTTTCATACAATCATACTATCATGTTGTGGACCTCAAAGTAATAATAAAATAAATATTTTAACTTCTGATTTGTGGTCTTGAAATCACTATTTCGATTTAACTAAACGGGCTGTTACATGGACAAACCTACACCCTAAAATCAATAAGACACACGACCTTGTGGGTTGACCTTGTATGGCACACGGTTATGTGACAACCCGTGTGCACCTAAAATAACTTTAAAACAAAAGCCATTTTCCATTCCTTAGAATCCAAGCCAAACCATTTCCAACCATTTTTACCTATTCAAAACACATTTAAACATGCCAAAATATACCAATTCACATACAACCTATGTGCCTAACCAATGTGCCACATTTGACACCAGAATACAATGTGAAACATAAATCATTCATGTTATTCATTAAAACACCAACAATTAACATAACATATACTTACCTAAACACATAATAAGCTAACCAAAACTTGACCAAATTCACCTCATTAGAATATATCAAATAGGTTCTAACATTTAATACATCTAAGTTTCATAGAATCCCATTCACAACCAAAATTCCAAAACATGATTTTTAGCTTACACATAAACATTCTATTTACATGCCACAAGCAACCCAACTATAAAACTTCAAAAATCTACCAAGTCAAATGACCATAGGCGTGAGCTCCTTGTTGATCTGATCGACATGTCCTAGATGTCCACAATTTATAGAAAAAATAAGAATATGGATAAGTATATCAAATACTTAGTAAACTCATACAATTTAAACTTCACTTACCTCAAATTCCTATCATATACAAAATTCAATTTGAAAGACAATTAAACTTATAAAAATCCAATCCATATAATTACTATAGACAATATGCTTATGAGCAATCATAAGTATTTTCATTACCAAATAAACCAACTATAATCCCAAAACCAAATCACAAGAGTTCTGCAACCAACTTCACAGATAAGTCCCCAAGACTTTAATAGCGGACCTTCCCAATGAAATTTCGTAAAAATACCTTTGTATACAGATGAAAATAGTAGTGTATAGTTACCCAATAAGGTCAACCTACACGAAAAATTGCCTAGCCAGGACTTAATATTATGTATTCTGTAATAGCCCATTTTCAGTGAAATCGGAATAGTGGTTTCGGGACCATAAATCTGAAGAGTAAATTATTATTATTTTTTATTATTTTAAGGTCTATGGAATTATAGTAAGGTATTTTTAAAATTTCATTAATAAATTTTGATGTTTGCATGATTTATTAAGTGAAAAGGACTAAATTGAAAAAGGTGTAAAAGTTGAGTTCTATTAGTTAAAAGTGCCAAATGGCTATGAAATATTAAAATAAAAGACTTAAATGGTAATTAGATCATTTTATTAGTTAGTGGATTTATATGAATTAGGTTTTATTGAAATTTTGATTATTTTTAAAGGGCAAAAAGTTAAATGAGTAAATAAAACTTAAATAAACTAAGAAAACACGTTCATCTTCCTCATTTTGCTTATTTAAAACCAAAATTCACCATTTAAGGTTAGGTATAGGTTTGACCAAGCTTCCTTTAGTGCATGTAAGTGATTTTGAGCCCCATTTTTTTATGATTTCTATGTTTTTGATATCGTTTTAGCTTAATCTAGCTAGCCCGGGGGTTAATTTGTAAAATTGTTAAAGGTTGAGGGTTATTCCATGAATGTAATTAAATGGTTTTTAATGTTAAATGATAGATTATGAATCTTTGTTGAAAAATAAACAAGTTTTGTTAAGTGATTTTTGATGAAAATGACATTTAAGGACTAACTTGTTAAAGGTATAAATTCTAGGTTTTATTGTAAAATGATGGTAAATAGGAGTTATTTCAAGCCCCCCTTGCATGTTTGGTTAACATGGAATTAGATTAACATGGTTAGAATTTAAGTTATAAGCTTAAGGACTAAATTGTGAAAAAGTTAAAATGTTAGGGGTAATTTGGTAATTTTGCATAAATATGAAATGTGGATTGAATTGAATGTTTAAATTTAATTGAAGTACTTAATTGAATATAACTATCTATTTAGATCAAGATAAACCACGTACGGACCTAGATCGAGGAAAAGTAAAAGCTTCGATTAGCTCAATTTAACCTCCACGCCTTTAGTCATCGAGGAAAGTTCGTATGAGCGGTTATTGTATTAATGTTATTCAAATTGAATGTTATTATGTTATTATATTGTGAATGGATTGATGTATAAATAAATCAATGCTATGACGGATATCGAGTCCCGGTTGAACCTTAGGAATTCTTAGGATACGAATGACATGTCATTAGGGATTTCCTATTTCGGGTGCTGGTCTTGAATGTCCTAATGATGGCTGTGGTCCTGCATTTGTTGCGGATTCTCCACAGCTCGTGTGAGTAGCATCGTGTAGCTTACGTTCTGACCCATAGCTCGTGTGAGCAGACCCATTTCACAGCTTATGTGAGCAATGATGTAAATGAAAGGTTACGGTTATATGTAAAGGCACACTTCATGTGAGCTTTCCCGAGTATCTGATGAAATTTTAGATAGTTCAACGGGTAAAGAAAGGGAATGAAATGGTAAGTGTTCAAATGTAATTAAGCACAATCTTATGGTAAGAATGCATGAAATAAATGATGTATTCCATATGGAAAATTACTTATCTTATGGTTAGTTCATTTGAATTATGTACAAGTATGCTAACTTGTGTATTGGTGGTGATGTATAGGCTTATGCCAAGTTTATGGTTGGATTATATTACACTTATGCTTTATATTATGTAAATCAAATGGTAAGTTATGTTTTGATTTTTACGAGCTTACTAAGCATTAATTTCTTACGTAGTTTCTTTCCTATGTTTTTTTAGATTATTGGAAGCTCGATTTGGTTGGAAGCTCGTCGGAGATCTATCACACTATGCAGTAGACATTTTGTAGTTTTTTAGCATTTTGGCCAAGGTTTATAATGGCATGTATAGGGTGAATTGTAGTGGTACATTTGATGAATGTTAAGTTGGTGTTTTGGCATGTATAAGTTTTGGAAGTTAACTTGGTTGGTACCATTTGATGCCTTGTCAAATTGTGTCATTTTGGTTATCTTAATATGCATGTTTGTATGGCTCTTTATGGTAAGTTTGGAATGGTTTGTTAATGGTCATATTTGTGGTATGTTTTAGTGAGTATTGAACTAGAACATGATGCTTGGATTGTGGTATTTTTGACATGTTTGTGTAGGTGATGTTTGTATGTGCTTGAGGTGCCTTTGAATGGCATATTGGTTAGTTGATTTAGGATCTTGAGATGGTATTTAATATGCAGGTATGAATGATGCTTAGGTATCTTGAATGTATGCTTAAATAGGTTGAATGTTTATGCATGAAATGGTAATGAAATGGCTTGATTTTAGGTATATTTTGGGTCCACACAGTCTGAGACACGAGCGTGTGACTCAGCCGTGTGAGCGACACGGCCGTGTGTCATCTGAGGGTTCTTTTGTATGCAATTCAGTGAGCTACACGGCCTAACTCACAGCCTGATACACGGGCGTGTGGGGCAACTCAAGGAGTTACACGGCCTGGAACACGGGCGTGTGACTTGGCCGTGTGACCCTACTCAAAGAGTTACCCGGGTGAGAACATGGGCTAGGACATGGCCGTTGTCCCTATTTCGAAGGTTACACGGCCTGAGACATAAGCGTGTGTCTCAACCGTGTATGGAACACGGCCGTGTGACCCCTGTTTCCAAATTTTTGTGGCTTTTTCCTAAACTTTCCAAATTGTTTCAAATTGGTCCTGAATTACTTCTAAGTTATTTTTAGGGCCCCGAGGCTTGATTTAGGGACAATATGCATGTATGTGAATAGTTTATAATGTGGTTAAGTTATTAAATGATTTAAAGTTTAAATGTTTTTTATTGTACAGTAATGCTCTGTAACCCTACTGTAACCCTAATTCGGCGATAGAGACAGGTTAGAGGTGTTACAAATTCTCTAGTTTGCAACATATGTAGGAGTAGGGAACCTGGGCAAGAACACAAAGCTGTATACGAGCATTTACTGATTCCATCGGGATATACTTGAGATACATTATAAAGTCAATCCAACAACAATAATTATTGACAATCTTAATATAATAAGTAAACTTAAATGAGTAACTTCATACTGTATGAACTTACCTGTCAAAATGGTCACGATTCAACTATTAGGGACTAATCAATAATTTTTCGTTTTCCTCGTACGTCCTCCGGTCATTGAGATTCTTGATCTAAAATATAAATTGGTTTAATTAACCAATCCAAACAACATTTAAATGTCATGTCCCAATTCAATTTCATTTATACTAAAATCTCTCAACTTTTACATTTATCACAATTTAGTCCCTAAAACCAATATTATTATAATTCTCACATTTGAGTTTCGATTTTGAAATCACCTCAATTTGGTCTTCCAACAGTCTATTAATACATAAAAAAATAGAATTTTCCTACACATTTTGGACTTATTGCATTTTAGTCCATATGTTCAAAACTAATAACGTTTATTTTACAAACTAGTCCATAACATATCTAAGCTTCAAAACTAACCAAATAACCACAAATGCTTCAAGAAAACATCACTGATAACTTTAACAAACTTAAACATTTTCGCAAAATAGTCTCTAGGTTAGCTAGATCAAGCTCTCGAGATTCCAAAAACATAAAGATTACAAGAAATGAATTTGAAAAACTCACCAAAATAAAGGCTTGAAGCTTAAAACCTAATGACCAATTCTCCCCTAAGCTAAAATGGTGTTTTCATGAGGTGGAGAAGAAAATGAAAGTGCTTTCCCTTTTTCCCTTAGTTTTTCTTTTATTTTTATTAGTTAACCTTTTAATTTTAAACATAAAACATATTTTTATAATTTTAATCATCCACTAACTGTCCATGGCCATTAAAATATGTCTAATTTCTATAAAAAACCTTAAAGAAACCTTAATCATGCACTTTGAATAATAGAAATCAATAAAGATCAAGTTTTATATCTTTTACAATTTAGTCTTTTTTTCTTAATTAACTAAGTAAACATCAAAATTACCGGACCAAATTTTAATACGACACTCATGTAACTTCGAAGATATTAAATAAATAATATTTTCTAACTTACACATCGAAGTTATGGTATCGAAACCACAGTTTTTGACACCATTGAAAAATTAGCTTTTACACGATGCCGACCCTGTATTTTGAATTCTTTACAATTAGGTCTTATTTCTACCTCAGGTTAGCTTTAGGGATTTTATAAGCTCGTGTAAGACCCAAAAACGATTGTATATCGTATGGAATGCATGTTTTAGTTGAATTTAATTATCTATTAGCATAATTTGGTTGTAAATGATCATAGTTGCTCCGGCAACAAAGGTGACATCCTCTAGCCCAGACTCGACGATCGAGTCAGGTATGGGGCTTTACAGGTTTCCTGTAACAGTCCGATTTAGACCCTAGTCGGAATAGTGGTTTTTAGACCACAAATCCGAGTCATAAAAATATTTTAATATTATTTTCGGTGCTTGCATTATGTGATAAAGCATGTGTGAAAGTTTCGTGAATTAATTTATCCGTTTGTGTGCTTAATTAGAGAAAAGGATCTAATTATGAAAAATGCAAAATTAGCATGCCATGTGTTAAAAGTACCTATGTGTTATGTCTTTATTAATGTAGAGTCCTTATGTTGTTATTAAACCAAAGGAATTTTGGATGGACAAAAATGCCATATGTTAGTGGAATATAAATGATAATAAAAAGGCTAAATTAGTAAATGAATTATTAAGGTTAATATAATAAAAACAAAGCTAAAATAAGCCATTATTTTGTGTTCATCCACCGAATATTGAAAGAAAAAGAAGAAAGAAAACCAAGCTAGGTTTCAGTTATGTCCAAGTAAAATTAATGTATGTTTTGGTTTCGGTTTTTGATAATTTTTACGTTTTTGTAATCGTTGCTTCGAATACTACAAAACCCATGCCTCAATTTTGGAATTTGATGAAGAATTTGAAATGTGCCATTGATGAATGTTTGAGCATTGTGATGTTAGTTGATGGAATATGAAATATATGTGTTAGATTAACATGTTTTGTCTTTGGATTTTTTGTGAATTTGAGTAATTTGGATTAAATTGTGAAAATAATATTTTGAGGGACTAAAATGTGTAATTAATGAAATATATGGGCTCATATGAACAGCATGAATATTCGGCCAAGCATGGGTAATATGAAATTTTATGTATTTTGTGATTTTGTGAAATAGGGACTTAACTATCAAAATGTGAAAATGTGAGGGCTAATTTGTAAAGTGCCCTAAATGTGTGTTTTTGGATTGAATTGAATGATTTGGTGAATAAATGAGTTAATTTTGAATATGTATAAATCAAGAACCAAAGAAAACGGATTTAGATCGACGAAAGTCGAAAGTGATCGAATAGTCGAATCCGTCCGTCTATATCCATACGAGGTAAGTCTATATACAAATAAAGTTATTTGAATTGAGTTGTTTATGTTCGTATGAAATTGAACTGTGATAAATGTTTATGGAAGATATACATATGTAATCCGAGACAGTATCAACAAAGTGACAAAGTCTGAAAAGTCCCGTACGAACCTTAGGAATAGATATGATTTATATGTCATGACATAGGTTTTTGATATGTGATATCGTGTAAGACCACGTCTAGGACGTTGGCGTCGATTTGAGATTACGTGTAAGACCATGTCTGGGATATTGGCATCGTACTTGATTCGTGTAAGACCCTGTCTGGGACAATGGCATCGATATTTGATTACATGTAAGACCACGTCTTGGACGTTGGCATTGTACGAGTAAGTAAGCTTTATAGCTGAAATTTATGTCAAATGGTTTATATTAAGTATGAGTAAGTAAGCTTTATAGCTGAAATTTATGATGCCATTTTTTATGTCAAATGGTTTATCTTAAGCAAGTATGTTGCTATGTGCATTATGCAAACTTACTAAGCTAAATGCTTACGTCTTTTATTATTTCTTTCTATGTAGTCCCGCCAAACTAACTTGTGGATCGTTGAAGTCGGAGCTCAAATCACACTATCAACCGCTATTTTGGTATAGCCAAGTTGTTTATTTAAGTATGGCATGTATAGGAAACATTTCATTTTGAGTATATGTCTTAGAAAGGGGAAAAGTATGGGCTATCAAGTTTATTATTATTCTTTTGTAAATGGCTAAATGATTGGCCAAGATTGACTAAGTATGTATGTTATTGATATCAATGGAGCATGTTATATTGTTCATTAAAGTTGTAGTGATTTGAGTTGTTGAGATAGTATGAATTTGCTCTTGATTTGTGGTGGCAACCGCTTGGTAAATAGCCTCTAAGTGCCCACACGGTCGGACACACGGGCGTGTGTCTAAGCGTGTGTACCCCGCACCATTGCACCTTAAGTCGAATATCAAGTTGTAGTACACGGTCTAAGTCCACACGGCGTGCCATGGGTGTGTGTTATAAGTCGAATGCTAAGGTTTTCACACGGGCCGGGGATCACGGGCGTGCCATGGCCGTGTGAAGTTTGGCAGTAAGCTCGAGTTTTAAGCACGGTTAGGAGACATGGGCGTGTCTCAGGTTTACACGGGCGTGTCCCAACTCACATGGGCGTGTGACCCCTGTTTCAATGAAAAGTTTTCGATTGAGTTCTGAAAGTTTACGGACATGAGTTTAAGGCCTCGTAGGCCCACGAAAAGTACAAGTTGATTAAGAAAGATAAGTTCTTAATTTGGAACGAAATTTTATAGCCCGTAAGTACTTGATTAAGCAATTTCAAGCATAGTAACTTTTCGTATCCGGTCTAAGCCTCGGACTCGGGTATAGGGTGTTACATGTTTAGTGGTTAGTGGTTGAATTGATGAAATGGTCAAATTTATGATAGGGTTATTGATGCAAAGTTGGTATGTTTTAGATGAATGGCTAGTATATTGAAATGGTAAGTTTATGAATGGTTTATACTTAGAAATGCTTGTGATGAGAGTGAGATAAATGTGGCATAAGTTGGTATACTTGATATGTTCCTGAATGGTTAGAAAAGATGGTCATTTTGATATGATTTGAATTGGTATAATGCTTGTAGGTATAACTCAATGTGTGGGTGGCAAATTGGCCTTGTAAATGGCCTATAATTTCCCACACGGTTGAGCACACGGACGTGTGGCTCGACCGTGTCCTTCGTGGTTGCATTTCAAAACAAGTCAGACTCGACCACGGGCTGGACACACGGGCGTGTGGCTAGTCGTGTGGTACAAGTCAGTGTCGACCACGGGTGAGGCACACGAGCGTGTCTCATGCCGTGTGGACAAGTCAGTATGTATGCCCTGTTTAACCACGGCTCGGACACATGGGCGTGTCTGAGGCCGTGCGAGGCACACGGCCTGCCCACACGGGCGTGTGACCTCTGTAACTTTGAAAAATGTTTGATTTTTAGAAATTTTTTGTATGATTCCGGTTTAGTCCCGACCCCATTCTAATACTTGATTAAGGTCTCGTGGACCTCATTAAGGGACTATATGTTTGTATTCTGTTATGATTTAACAATGATATATATTATGATGTGAAATGTCCGTAAAAAGTTTTTGATTGTCCAGTAATGCCTCTTAACCCTAAATCGGTGATGGTTACAGGTTGGGGGTGTTACATTTGATTGGTATCAGAGCTACGGTTTAGTCGATTCTAGGACTAACGTAGCGTGTGAAAGTCTAGCTATACATGCCATATATACAAACTGTGATAGTGTGATGAATCTTGATGTATAAAATGTGTTTTTCGTATAGTAAATGGATCCCGAAAGAGTTGTAGCTGACGATGTTGAAAATAACGCGCCTGCTCTCGCTCAAGGGACAGCGCCATCTGATTCGAGACCGGCTACTAGCGGTCAGGAAGGAGAGGCTAAACAAGCCTTCTTCCAAATGACGAATGAGTTGTTCACTCAATATGTTAGAATAAATTCGGCTATTTCACAACCTCCGCCCCACCCAATCCTCCTCAGACTTTTGATGTATCTTCGGTTATAAACTTGAATCTGTTGAATAAGCCTCCGGTCGACAAAATTCGTAAGTATGGGGCTGAAGAGTTCAAGGCAACTAGTGATGATGATGCCGAGAGAGCTGAGTTTTGGCTCGAGAACACAATTCGAGTATTTGATGAAATGTCATTGACTCCTGATGAATCCATAAAATGTGTCGTTTCCTTGTTACGAGATGCAGCTTATCAGTGGTGGAAGACTTTGATTTCTGTCGTTCCAAAAGAACAGATTACATGGGATTTCTTTCAGTCTGAGTTTCGGAAGAAATATATCAGCCAGAAATTTATAGATCAAAAGTGAAAAGAATTTTTGGAATTGAAACAAGGTCGTATGACTTTCATTGAATATGAACGAGAATTCATGAGATTAAGTTAATATACCCGGGAATGTGTTTCAACCGAAGCGATAATGTGTAAAAGGTTTGAAGACGGCTTGAATGAAGACATCCGTTTGCTAGTTGGAATTCTGGAAATAAAAGAATTTGTTGTGCTTGTTGATCGAGCATGTAAAGCTGAGGCACTCGGGAAAGATAAAAGAAAAGCTGAGTCTGAAGCCAAAGATGTGAGAAAGAGATTCTCGAATAAATCATTTCAGTCTGCATCAAAGAAATTCAGAGATGAGTATAGCCGTTCAAAGGCTAATGTGGGACATTCAAACAGAGATAGAACTAGATCACAATTAAACTGCAAAGCTCCAGCTACTTCGATGGCTAGTGTTGGAAATGTCTGATCCGAAAGACCTGAATCTAAGCACTGTGGAAAAAGACATCCGGGTAGTTGTAGATTGAATGATCGAACCTGTTTCAGATGTGGATCACTAGATCATTTCATCCGAGATTGTCTTGAGTCTGTTGAACAAGAGATATTACAAAATCCGATGTCAGATAATGCTTCAGCTAGAGGTAGCCCTTCAAGAAACACAAGAAATGTCAGTGGTAGTCAGAGAACTACAAGAGATAAAGTAGCGAGATCTGAAGCTAAGGCACCTTCCAGAGCGTACGCCATTCGAGCTCGTGAGGAAGCTTCGTCTCCAGATGTTATTACAGGTACATTTAATCTTTATGATACTTCTTTTATTGCATTGATAGATCCAGGGTCTACTCATTCATATATATGCATGAACTTAGTATCCAGTAAAACTTTTCCTGTAGAGTCTACTGAATTTGTAATTAGAGTATCGAACCCCTTAGGTAAAAGTGTCTTGGTTGACAAAGTATGTAAGAAATGTCTGTTAATGTTTTGAGATATCTGTTTTCCGGCTGATCTGATGCTATTACCTTTTGATGAGTTTGATATAATTCTGGGTATGGATTGGCTAACATTGCATGATGCTGTTGTGAACTGCAAAATAAAGACTATTGATTTGAGATGTCAGAATGATGAAATAGTTCGGATTGAATCAAATGATTTGAATGGGTTATCGGCTGTGATATCAGTGATGAAAGCTCAGAGTTATGTGAAAAAGGGTTGCGAAGCCTATTTTGCCTATGTAATTGATTAGAGAGTGACTGAAAAGAAAGTTGAATCTGTGCCAGTTGTTTGTGAATTCCCTGACGTGTTTCCTAAAAAATTACCGGGATTGCCTCCGATACGAGAAGTTGAATTTGGCATTGATTTATTTCTGGGGACGACTCCTATTTCGATAGCTCCGTATAGAATGGCACCAACAGAATTGAAAGAATTGAATTCACAGTTGCAAGAGTTGATCGATAGAGGATTTGCACGACCGAGTTTCTCACCTTGGGGTGCTCCCGTTCTATTTGTGAAAAAGAAAGATGGCACGATGAGAATGTGCATTGATTACCGTCAGTTGAATAAAGTGACTATAAAGAACAAATATTGTAACATCCTAAAATTCAGGAATTTATGTTTTACATTATATCATGCGATAGGCTAGTCAATAGTGTTAGTTGTGTATGTTTAGGGACCCTAAGAAGGCTATGGGTTGAGTTGGGCCTTAGTAAAATTTTTGTTTTTAAGCACTTTAAGGAGAGAAGGTAAGTGGCATCAAGACTTAAGGAAATAAATGTGTATTTTCCTAGCACAAGTGGAGCACATGGTGGAGTGGGGTGGCGTCAAGTAGAGAGCATTGAGGGAAGGGGTTCGAAACCCATCTATTGTAACTTTTGGGACTTAAATTTTTTAGCTTCTCAAGTGTTGTATGGTAAGTGTCGGCCATGGCATCAAAGAAGGAAAGGAAGACTTTTCTAATGTTGGAAAGAAGACTAAGAAAATATGGTAAGGAGGAAAGCAAGGGAAAAAGAAGGAAAGAAATAAAGGAAAGGGATAAGGTGGGGGAACATGTTGGCCGAATATTAGGGAGGTGTTTTGGAAAGAAATTTTGGGTCAACCTTAATCCTTTTGGTGCTTGGGATACACGGTTTTTGTTGGGAGAAAAAGAGGAGCTGAATTTTCCTAGCCTATTTGCAAGTTTGTGCATGAAAGGCCTATTTTCTGTTTTGAACATTTTGGTACTCTTTTCCAACCTTTTTCCTTTGTTTCCAAAACACAAAATGATCAAAACACTCAAAGCATTTTGCTCACTTTTTCCTTTGTGTTAGCCGAATTATCTAACACTTCTTTTTCCATCTTTTCTTTTCTTTTTACCATTTCTTCAACCTTTCTACCTTTTTCCTAAATCGACATTACCATATGACCGAATCTTCCTTGTTCATTTCTCCCAATAGCCGAATCCTCTTAGTCACTATCTCGTCTCCATTCTTGCGTGTTGGACATTTCTCTTTGGTTGAACGGGTAAGGGGCTTCATTCTATTCTTATCTTTCTTCCTAGCCGAATGTGTGTTCATCACTATTCGGTTGTTCTACTTGTTTCTAAACCGAAATATCCTTTTCTCTTACTCCCTCATATCTTGATCATCTTCTTTTCGTAGTGTTCTAGTGGGTGGCTGAATATCACATCCTTGCCGATTCATCTCTAGTCTTAAGTCAATCGGTGAAAGTCGGATCTATTATCATTAAGGTAATGAGTTTCTTTATGGATCATTTCGATCTCTCAATACTTGGTTATTCCGTTAAAACGGAATGATAGATTTGACTAATCGATTGTTATAGGGATTAAATCGCTCGTTTTCTCTACTCGTTGGTTCTTCAGAAGTAGAGGTAAGCCGAATCCTATCCCTAAACAACTACTTTCTCTCATAGTAGTATTTTCTTGTGGGGACTTTTTCAATGGAGGCAAGTGGTAACGATTTGAAAGGAAAAGCGATAGGAGAACACAAAAAGAGTGGATTTGCAATTCCTACTCCTAAGTTCAAACGTAGGGCGGTATCGACAGTTCGGGATTTCCACCGGGTTGTGGACCATCATCAGGTGAGAATAGACAAATCGTGGTCGTTCACGATACTAAGGGTAAGCGTTTCATTAGATCGTTCGATTTAGATTAATAAAACCTCGTTTGTTGGTTAATCGAGTGTAATGGTGATTTAGGTGCCGACGATCAAGAAGGTTTAGTCCCATCAGTAATCAGTGTGTAATCTCACACCGAAATCAAATAGATTCGAGATTCGATATTATGTTGGAAAAGTAGATCGTTATTATTTACAGAGTTAAAAATTGTAATATGGCATAAATCGAGTAACTTGCTTATATTAATATTATTTTCTAAAGATATGTCAAAATCGGTATTAAATTGCTAAATTACGAAAATGCCCCCATGGGCCGATTTACCAAAATCCCCCTAAGGGCCGATTTACCAAAATGCTCCTATGGGGGGATTTACCAAAATACCCCTAAGGGCCTATTTACCAAAATGCCCCTATGGGCCGATTTACCGAAATACCCCTATGGGCCGATTTGCTAGAATGCCTTAGTGGGCCGAATTATTAAAATGCTTTATTGGGCTGGATCACCAAAATTGTTCAATAGAATAATGGTTGTTATTTATATGTGAATACTTTATGTTATTATGTATGTTGCATTTTTTTACATTTTGCATGGGATGAGAAAATTGTATGAAAGCGAGTGTACTTTGGTGGCATTGCCACAAATTGTATATTATTGTGCCTAAATTATGATTCCAGTGGTTTGACCACAAAAATAAAATGCTATAGCAGTTTGACTGCAAATTTGGTGTGAGAGCGGGGTGGGTTGACTTGATCCCCACAGGTGTGATTGGGTGGTCGGGGTGTGATGGATGGATTGGGTTGGGTTGCATACATTTCTTGTATTTAATTATTGTTATGTAAATGGGCTTAGGCCCAAGATTATGCTATACTGAGTTCGAGCCCAGTGGATGACTGTAAAGGGATTATACACTAAGTTCTAGTAACTCACCCCATTCTCTTAACCCTGCGGGTAATGATCGAATGAGGACTTGGGCCCATGGATGACTCGGTGGAGGCCATACTTTGGAAATAATATTTTCGAACCTTAGTAAATTTCTTTTCCGCTTATTTCGTTACTTTTACTATTTTGGGTTTAAAGTTGTAAAAAGGCCTCTGGGATTTTTATTTCGGTTTTATGTTTGACGTATTTATTTTCCATGAATTGTTTTAAACGGGGATTTTTCTAAAATCATAAACAACGGTTTTTCTTCAAATTTAACAACGAACGGATTTCATAATAAACATGTACAAATAATTTAACTTGGATTTTTCCTGCAAATTATCAATAATATTTTCAAAAGTCACGGTTTTAAAAGATCACTAGTTTGATTATCGATTCTTCAATCAACCTCTAGATATTAGTAGTATTTTATCGATTAATTATAACCGAACTTGTTTTCTTAACTATAACCAAATAATGTCAACTTTAGTTCTTTATACGTTCTCTTTATGTGACATACTAGATCCGGTCGTATCGCATGGGCCGGGTTTGGGGTGTTACATTTTATGGTATCAGAGCCGGTTGCAAAACTCGGCTATGGTTTGGGTTCAAAAATGTTTTCTAAAACTGCTTAAAATTCTATTTAAAAATACATGTTTTAAAGGAAGTATGGCACCACGGGTATCCGGCACCAAGTTAGTAAGTTTTGTTTTCATTTTATGATTATTGTAGTATGACTGTAGTAAGAAAACTTCACAAAATAGAGATACTTTAGAACTTTTAGCTTTAGGAGCTGAAACCATAGAGATTGAGACTTTAGGATATGTTTTGCGAAAACAACTTTACTTCTTATACTCCATAAAATATTGTTTAATAAACACTGAATAAGTATACTGATTCATAAGACTCTTAATTAGATTAAATCGACGTTAGTAAACATGAGCGCTAGAGGACGTGGACGTGGTAGGCGTGGACGAGGTAGAGGCTAAGGTGCTAGAGTTGTATCTGAGGCATCGGGACATATGCCTGAAATGGACGCACCTGCGTCACCAGTGACTGAAGCTGGGTCACATGACCGAATGAGAGAGGACGACGCTCTGTCCCAAGCGATGTTGTGAGTTCTGGACTGGGTTGCTGGGGCAAGAACTGGATCGGCAGCTCGTGGGTCGATATCGGAGCAACTCAAATCGAATGGGGCCGAAGTATTTAGGGGTATTTCGGGTGTAGCCCCAAGTGTAGCGGAGTACTGACTTGAGGCGGTGGAGCGGATTATAGACGATCCGATTGCATTACCGAAAGCGTAAACCGAAAGCGGGTTGTGTCATTCTTTGAGAGACGAGGCATATCAGTGGTGGCTCACTGTTCGGGAAGGCACTCAGGCTGATTGTATTACCTGGGATTTCTTTAAGACAGCATTCTAGGGAAAATATGTCGGGGCTAGTTATGTGGATGCCAGAAGGAAGAAATTCCTGAATCTGGTACAATGAGGTAGGTCTGTGGCAGCTTACGAGGTAGAGTTTCTGCGTCTGAGTTGGTATGCCCGGGGTATAGTGCCTACTGATCATGAACGCTGTATGCATTTTGAGGATGGATTGCGTGATGAGTTGCGGGTACTGATAGCCCCACAGAAGGAGAGGAATTTTGCCATACTGGTGGAAAAAGCTAAGATTGCTGAAGAAGTAAAGCATTCGGAATGGAAAAATCGAGACAAGGATAGGGGCAGGAACAAGAGAGACTCTAGGTATTCAGGTCCTGCCAGAGGATTTCAGAAAAGGCCCAGGAATGAAGAGCTAGCTCGAGTGAGAGTTTCAGTTACTACCAATCAGTCACAGCCTTGCATGGATTGTGAGAAACTTCACTCGGGTGAATGCTGGAAGAGAACTGGTTGTTGTTTTAGATGTGGATCCAAGGACCATCGGTTTAGGGATTGCCCTCGAAAGCCGGATCAAACTCAGGCAGTTCATAACAGATTTGCGCAGCTGGCTGAAGGCGCTCAGCAGCCGCCGAGAGGCCGTGGGCCAGGTTGAGGTGGTAATGGTGTAGGACGAGGTCAAGGTGCACCGGGTAGAGGTACCGGTAACAGGGGTAACACGGAGGCGAGACAACCAGGGTTGGTCTGTGAGGTCAGGCGTCGAGAGGATGGCGATGCACCGAACGTCATAACCTGTACGTTCTTCATATCTGATGTACCTTTTACCGCTTTGATAGACATTGGATCCACCCATTCGTATGTTGCATGTGCTGTGTTTGGAACTCTGAATATTAAATCTGAGATTACTGCTAGAGAAACAATTGTAATTAGCCCTTTAGGACAGTCGGTGGTAGTAAATAAGTTGTTTAGGGATGTACCCTTAAAAGTTCAGGGGGAAGTATTTCTGGCGGATTTGATGGAATTGCCGTTCGGGGAGTTTGACTTTATATTGGGCATGGATTGGTTGGTTAAGCATCGTGCGAATTTAGACTGTGCAACAAAGCAGATGGTACTAAGAACTTCAGAGGACAAGGAAGTGATGATGATAGGTGAAAGAAAAAATTATCTGTCTAATGTGGTATCTGCTTTAAAGGCAGAAAAGTTGGTACGAAAGGGGTGTGGAGCATTCATAGCCTTTATCAGTGCTTTGGATGCCAAAGAGTTGTCGGTAGAGAGTGTTGGAACGGTGAAAGAGTTTTCAGACGTCTTTCCCGAGGAGCTTCCAGGATTGCCTCCAGATCGGGAGGTAGAATTTGGTATTGAGCTATTGCCAAGAACGGCTCCGGTGTCCATTGCTCCTTACAGAATGGCACCGAAGGAGCTCATAGAACTTAAAGCTCAAATTCAGGAGTTGTTGGATCGTGGATTTATTCGACCAAGTGTGTCACCGTGGGGAGCACCGGTGTTGTTCGTTAAGAAAAAGGATAGGTCGATGCATATGTGCATCGATTATAGACAATTGAATAAGTTGACAATCAAGAATAAGTATCCGTTACCGAGGATCGATGATCTATTCAATCAGCTGTGAGGAGCTTCAGTTTTCTCGAAGATAGACTTGAGATCGGGGTATCACCAGCTTAAGGTCAATGAGGCGGATATTCACAAGACTGCGTTCCGAACCTGATATGGGCATTACGAGTTCTTAGTGATGCCGTTCAGGTTGACTAATGCACCTGCTGCATTTATGGACATGATGAACTGAGTCTTCCAACCTTATCTAGACCGGTTTGTGGTTGTGTTCATAGATGACATCCTGGTGTACTCAAAGACTGAAGAAGAGCATGATTCGCATCTACGGGTAGTATTACAGATTTTGAGGGAGAAGCAGCTGTATGCCAAATTCAGTAAGTGTGAATTTTTGTTGAAGGAGGTGACCTTTTTGGGGCATGTTGTGTCTGCCGAAGGAATTAGAGTTGATCCCCAGAAGGTCGAGGCTATGTTGGATTGGAAGCCACCAAAGTCAGTGGCAGAAATTCGAAGTTTTCTAGGTTTGGCTGGCTATTACAGACGATTCGTTGAGGGGTTTTCGTTGATTGCTGCACCCCTAACTAAGCTATTGCGTAAAGAAGTACCGTTTGTGTGGTTAGATAAGCAGCAAGAGAGCTTTGAGAAACTGAAGAAGATTCTGACAGAATCGCCAGTATTGATTCAACCTGAGGCTGGTAAAGAGTTTATTGTGTATTGTGATGCGTCACACACGGGCTTAGGATGTGTGTTGATGCAAGGGGGAAAAGTGGTAGCTTATGCATCTCGTCAATTAAGGCCGCATGAGGTAAACTATCCCACTCATGATTTGGAGTTAGCTGCAGTGGTGTTTGCTCTGAAGATTTGGAGACACTATCTGTACGGGGAGAAGTCGATTATCTACACGGATCATAAGAGTCTGAAGTACCTCCTTACCCAAAAGGAGTTGAACTTAAGACAGCGGAGGTGGATAGAATTGTTGAAGGATTATGACTTCTCAATCGAGTATCACCCAGGTAAAGCTAACGTAGTGGCAGATGCGTTGAGTCGTAAGGTGATACCGGATTTGAGAGCGATGTTCGCTCATCTCAGCCTTTATAAAGATGGTAGTCTATTAGCCGAACTTCAAGTGAAGCTGGCATGGGTAAGCCAGATTAAGGAAAAGCAGTTGTTAGATGAAAGGTTGGGTTCTCGACTTCAGCAAGTGGAAAGTGGTGAGATAGGGGATTTTGGATTAAATAGTGATGGAGTATTGTGTTTCCGTGGAAGAGTTTGTATGCCCAAGGATTCAGAATTGAGACAAATAATTCTGCGTGAGGTGCATAGTAGCCCATATACTATGCACCCCGGAGGAAATAAGATGTACCGAGACCTCCGTGAGCAGTATTGGTGGCCAGGGTTGAAACGAGAGGTTACTGACTTCGTAAGCAAGTGCTTGACATGTCAGCAGGTGAAGGCGGAGCATCAACTGACTTCAGGGTTATTGCAACCGGTGAAAATTCCACTATGGAAATGGGAAAGGATAACGATGGATTTTGTTAGCGGGTTACCCTTAACTCCTACTAAGAAAGATTCAGTATGGGTTATAGTGTATCGGTTAACGAAGACTACTTATTTCCTACCTGTTCGTACGGATTATTCGTTGCAGAAGTTAGCCAAGTTGTATGTAGCAGAAGTCGTGAGGTTACATGGGGTACCAGTGTCTATTATATCGGACAGGGATCTTAGGTTTACATCACGGTTTTGGAAGGCTTTACATGAAGCTTTGGGTACAAGATTAAATTTCAGCACGGCATTTCATCCGCAGACAGATGGTCAGTCGAAGAGAGTAATCCAGATTCTAGAAGACATGTTAAGAGGCTGTGTGATCGACTTCAGGGGTAGTTGGAAAGATTTTCTACCGTTGGCAGAGTTTGCATACAACAACAGCTATCAATCCAGCATCCAGATGGCACCCTACGAGGCGTTGTATGGACGTAGGTGTCGTACTCCTACTTGTTGGACTGAGTTGGGGGAGCGACAGTTATTGGGTCCTGAGTTGATCTCGGAGACGGAAGAAAAAGTTAAGGTAATTTGGGCTCGGTTAAAAGAAGCTTCGCAGACAGAAATCGTACGCGGATCTGAAGCGTAAGGATATAGAGTTCTCTGAGGGAGATCAGGTCTTTTTGAAGGTCTCACCTTGGAAAAAGATTTTAAGATTTGGGCGGAAAGGCAAGTTGAGCCCTAGGTTCATCGGACCGTACCGTGTACTGAAGCGTGTTAGACCAGTGGCTTATCAGCTTGAGTTACCTCCGGAGCTGAGTAAGATACATAGCGTATTCCATGTCTCAATGTTAAGGCGTTATCGTTCGGATCTGTCTCATGTTGTGCCAGTGGAGGAAGTTGAGATAAGACCAGACTTGTCCTTTGAAGAAGAGCCAGTGCAGATTTTAGATCGGGATATTACGGTGCTGAGAAAGAAGTCAGTTCCATTGGTCAAAGTATTATGGCATAATCACGGGTTAGAGGAAGCTACATGGGAGCTAGAGAACACGATCCGACAGCAATATCCACATCTCTTCTAATCAGGTAAATTTCGAGGCCGAAATTTCTTTAAGGGGGTAGAATTGTAACATCCTGAAATTCGGGAATTTATGTTTTACATTATATCATGCGATAGGCTAGTCAATAGTGTTAGTTGTGTATGTTTAGGGACCCTAAGAAGGCTATGGGTTGAGTTGGGCCTTAGTAAAATTTTTGTGTTTAAGCACTTTAAGGAGAGAAGGTAAGTGGCATCAAGACTTAAGGAAGTAAATGTGTATTTTCCTAGCACAAGTGGAGCACATGGTGGAGTGGGGTGGCGTCAAGTGGAAAGCATTGAGGGAAGGGGTTCGAAACCCATCTATTGCAACTTTTGGGACTTAAATTTTTTAGCTTCTCAAGTGTTGTATGGTAAGTGTCGGCCATGGCATCAAAGAAGGATAGGAAGACTTTTCTAATGTTGGAAAGAAGACTAAGAAAATATGGTAAGGAGGAAAGCAAGGGAAAAAGAAGGAAAGAAATAAAGGAAAGGGATAAGGTGGGGGAACATGTTGGCCGAATCTTAGGGAGGTGTTTTGGAAAGAAATTTTGGGTCAACCTTAATCCTTTTGGTGCTTGGGATACACGGTTTTTGTTGGGAGAAAAAGAGGAGCCGAATTTTCCTAGCCTATTTGCAAGTTTGTGCATGAAAGGCCTATTTTCTGTTTTGAACATTTTGGTACTCTTTTCCAACCTTTTTCCTTTGTTGCCAAAACACAAAATGATCAAAACACTCAAAGCATTTTGCTCACTTTTTCCTTTGTGTTAGCCGAATTATCTAACACTTCTTTTTTCCATCTTTTCTTTTCTTTTTACCATTTCGTCAACCTTTCTACCTTTTTCCTAAATCGACATTACCATATGACCGAATCTTCTTTGTTCATTTCTCCCAATAGCCGAATCCTCTTAGTCACTATCTCGTCTCCATTCTTGCGTGTTGGACATTTCTCTTTGGTTGAACGAGTAAGGGGCTTCATTCTATTCTTATCTTTCTTCCTAGCCGAATGTGTGTTCATCACTATTCGGTTGTTCTACTTGTTTCTAAACCGAAATATCCTTTTCTCTTACTCTCTCATATCTTGATCATCTTCTTTTTGTAGTGTTCTAGTGGGTGGCTGAATATCACATCCTTACCAATTCATCTCTAGTCTTAAGTCAATCGGTGAAAGTCGGATCTATTATCATTAAGGTAAGAAGTTTCTTTATGGAACATTTCGATCTCTCAGTACTTGGTTATTTCGTTAAAACAGAATGATAGATTTGACTAATCGATTGTTATAGGGATTAAATCGCTCGTTTTCTCTACTCGTTGGTTCTTCGGAAGTAGAGGTAAGCCGAATCCTATCCCTAAACAACTACTTTCTCTCATAGTAGTATTTTACTGACCGGGACTTTTTCAATGGAGGCAAGTGGTAACGATTTGAAAGGAAAAGTGATAGGAGAATACAAAAGGAGTGGATTTGCAATTCCTACTCCTAAGTTCAAACGTAGGGCGGTATCGGCAGTTCGAGATTTCCCACCGGGTTGTGGACCATCATCCGGTGAGAATAGACAAATCATGGTCGTTCACGGTACTAAGGGTAAGCGTTTCATTAGATTGTCTGATTTAGATTAATAAAACCTCGTTTGTTGGTTAATCGAGTGTAATGGTGATTTAGGTACCGACGATCAAGAAGGTTTAGTCCTTACCGTAATCAGGTGTGTAATCTCACACCGAAATTCGTAGATTCGAGATTCGATATTATGTTGGAAAAGTAGATCGTTATTATTTACAGAGTTAAAAATCTTAATATGGTATAAATCGAGTAACTTGCTTAAATTAATATTATTTTCTAAAGATCTATCAAAATCGGTATTAAATTGCTAAATTATGAAAATACCCCTATGGGCCGATTTACCAAAATGCCCCTAAGGGCCGATTTACCAAAATGCCCCTATGGGCCGATTTACCAAAATGCCCCTATGAGCCGATTTACCAAAATGCCCCTATGGGCTGATTTGCTAGAATGCCTTAGTGGGCCGAATTATTAAAATGCTTTATTAAATTTGGATCACCAAAATTGTTCAATAGAATAATGGTTGTTATTTATATGTGAATACTTTATGTTATTATGTATGTTGCATTTTTACATTTTGCATGGGATGAGAAAATTGTATGAAGAAGAGTGTAGCTTTGGTGGCATTGCCACAAATTGTATATTATTGTGCCTAAATTATGATTTCAGTGGTTTGACCATAAAAATAAAATGCTATAACAGTTTGACTGCAAATTTGGTGTGAGCGGCGGGGTGGGTTGACTTGATCCCCACAGGTGTGATTGGCTGGTCGGGGGTGTGATGGATGGATTGGGTTGGGTTGCATACATTTACTTTATTTAATTATTGTTATGTAAATGGGCTTAGGCCCAAGATTATGCTATACGGGTTCAGGCCCAGTGGATGGCGGTAAGAGGATTATACACTGAGTTCTAGTAACTCACCCCATTCTCTTAATCCTTACAGGTAATGATCAGTAATGAGGACTTGGGCCCATGGATGACTCAGTGGAGGCCATACTTTGGAAATAATATTTTCGAACCTTAGTAAATTTCTTTTCTGCTTATTTCGTTACTTTTACTATTTTGGGTTTAAAGTTGTAATAAGGCCTCTGGGATTTTTATTTCGGTTTTATGTTTGACGTATTTATTTTCCATGAATTATTTTAAACAGGGATTTTTCTAAAATCATAAACAACGGTTTTTTTCAAATTTAACAACAAACAGATTTCATAATAAACATGTACAAATAATTTAACTTGGATTTTTCCTGCAAATTATCAATAATATTTTCAAAAGTCATGGTTTTAAAAGATCACTAGTTCGATTATCGATTCTTCAATCAACCTCTAGATATTAGTAGTATTTTATCGATTAATTATAACCGAACTTGTTTTCTTAACTATAACCAAATAATGTCAACTTTAGTTCTTTATACGTTTTCTTTATGTGACATACTAGATCCGGTCGTATCGCATGGGCCGGGTTTGGGGTGTTACAAATATCATCTGCCCAGGATTGATGATTTGTTTGATCAGCTAAAAGGAGCCACCGTGTTTTCAAAGATAGATTTGAGATCGGGGTATTATCAGTTGCGAGTAAAAGATTCAGACATTCCGAAAACATCTTTCAGAACGAGGTACGGGCATTATGAGTTTTTAGTTATGCCTTTCGGACTAACGAATGCTCCTGCTATTTTTATGGATCTGATGAACAGAATTTTCAGACCGTATTTGGATCAATTTGTTGTTGTATTCATTGACGACATTTTGATTTATTCGCGAGATGAAACTGAGCATGCTGAACATCTGAGAATCGTGCTACAAATTCTTCGAGATAATCAATTGTATGCGAAGTTCAGTAAATGTGAGTTCTGGTTGCGAGAAGTTAGTTTTCTGGGGCATATTGTGTCAGTATTTGGTATACGAGTTGATCCGAGTAAGATTTCAGCTATTTTGGAGTGGAAGCCTCCGAAAAATATGTCTGAAGTTTGTAGTTTTCTGGGACTTGCTGGTTATTATCGATGGTTCGTAAAAGGCTTTTCGATGATTACAACTCCTATGACGAGATTACTTCAGAAATATGTGAAGTTTGAATTGTCCGATAAATGTCAGAAAAGCTTTGATCAGTTGAAAGCCCTTTTGACTGAAGCTCTAGTTTTGGTACAGCCAAAATCGGGTAAAGAGTTCGTGATTTTTAGCAATGTTTCGTTGAATGGTTTGGGTTGTGTTTTGATGCAGGAAGGCAAAGTTATTTCTTATGCCTCAAGACAATTGAAACCACATGAAAAGAATTATCCGACACACGATCTCGAGTTAGCTGCGATAGTGTTTGCTTTAAAGATTTGGCGTCACTATCTTTTTGGTGAAAAATGCCATGTGTTTTCGGATCATAAAAGTCTGAAATATTTGATGACTCAGAAAGATTTGAATCTGCGACAGAGAAGATGGTTAGAACTGTTGAAAGACTATGAGCTTATGATAGATTATCATTCGGGTAAGGCAAATCTTGTTGCTGATGCATTGAGTCGAAAATTGCTGTTTGCATTACGTGCGATGAATGCTCATTTAGACTTGTCTGATGATGGTTTAGTTTTGGCTGAGTTGAAAGTGAAATCGTTATTCTTACAGCAAATATGTGATTCTCAGAAGATTGATAATGAAATGTTAGCGAAACGAGCTTAGTGTGATTTGAATTCTGATTCAGAATTTTGAGTTGATGTTGATGATTGCTTGAGATTTCGAGATCGGATTTGTGTTCCGAGGAATTCAGAGTTGATTCAATCGATATTGAAAGAAGCACATAGCAGTCGCTTATCTTTTCATCCAGGAAGTACAAAAATGTACCATGATTTGAAGCAACATTATTGGTGGCTTGGTATGAAACGAGACATCTTTGACTTTGTTTCGAAATGTTTAGTCTGTCAGAAAGTTAAAGCTGAACATCAAGTGCCATCTGGTTTGTTACAACCGATAATGATTTCTGAGTGGAAATGGGATAGAGTAACGATGAATTTCGTTTCAGGGTTGTCATTGACTTCGAGAAAGAAAGATGCAATCTGGGTCGTAGTTGACATATTGATGAAGATAGCTCATTTTATTCCGGTACGATCTGTTTACTCACTTGATAAGTTAGCTGAGTTATACATTTCCGATATTGTGAGATTGCACGGGGTGCCACTATCTATTGTATCTGACAGAGATCCGAGGTTTACTTCACACTTCTGGAAGAAACTGCAAGAGGCCTTAGGTACTAAATTACATTTTAGTACAGCTTTTCACCCACAGACAGATGATCAATACGAGCGGATTATTCAGATTCTCGAGGATATGTTGAGATGTTGCATCCTTGAGTTCGATGGTACGTGGGAACAATTTTTGCCATTGATTGAGTTTGCGTACAATAATAATTTTCAGTCGAGTACAATAATAAGTTTGCGTACAGATTGTTGCTACCACCTGAGCTAGAAAAAATTCATAATGTGTTTCTCGTGTTAATGCTTCGACGATACAGATCTGATTCTTCGCATGTGATTTCTCCGTCTGAGATTGAAATTCGATCTGATATGACTTATGAAGAAGAACCGATTCGTATTTTAGCTCACGAGGTGAAAGGATTGAGAAATAAGAAAATTCCGTTAGTAAAAGTATTGTGGCATCGACACGGAGTAGAAGAGGCTACATGGGAGCCTGAAGATGCAATGAGACAACAATATCCAAATTTGTTTAACGGTAAGATTTTCGGGGACGAAAATCCCTAAGGGGGGAGAATTATAACAGTCTAGTTTAGACCCTAGTCGAAATAGTGGTTTCGGGACCACAAATCCAAGTCAGAAAAATATTTTAATATTATTTTTGGTGCTTGCATTATGTTATAAAGCATGTGTGAAAGTTTCGTGAATTAATTTGTCCGTTTGTGTACTTAATTAGAGAAAAGGATCTAACTGTGAAAAATGCAAAATTAGTATGCCATGTGTTAAAAGTACCTATGTGTTATGTCTTTATTAATGTAGAGTCCTTATGTTGTTATTAAACCAAAGGAATTTTGGATGGACAAAAATGCCATATGTTAGTGGAATATAAATGATAATAAAAAGGCTAAATTAGTAAATGAATTATTAAGGTTAATATAATAAAAACAAAGCTAAAATAAGCCATTATTTTGTGTTCATCTACCGAATATTGAAAGAAAAAGAAGAAAGAAAACCAAGCTAGGTTTCGGTTATGTCCAAGTAAAATTAAGGTATGTTTTGGTTTCGGTTTTTGATAATTTCTACGTTTTTGTAATCGTTGCTGCGAATACTACAAAACCCATGCCTCAATTTTGGAATTTGATGAAGAATTTGAAATGTGCCATTGATGAATGTTTGAGCTTTGTGATGTTAGTTGATGAAATATGAAATATATGTGTTAGATTAACATGTTTTGTCTTTGGATTTTTAGTGAATTTGAGTAATTTGGATTAAATTGTGAAAATAATATTTTGAGGGACTAAAATGTGTAATAAATGAAATATATGGGCTCATATGAACAACATGAATATTCGGCCAAGCATGGGTAATATGAAATTTTATGTATTTTGTGATTTTGTGAAATAGGGACTTAACTGTCAAAATGTGAAAATGTGAGGGCTAATTTGTAAAGTGCCCTAAATGTGTGTTTTTGGATTGAATTGAATGATTTGGTGAATAAATGGGTTAAATTTGAATATGTATAGATCAAGAACCAAAGAAAACGGATTTAGATCAAGGAAAGTCGAAAGTGGTCGAATAGTCAAATCCGTCCGTCTATATCCGTACGAGGTAAGTCTATATACAAATAAATGTATTTGAATTGAGTTGTTTATGTTCGTATGAAATTGAACTGTGATAAATGTTTATGGAAGATATACATGTGTAATCCGAGACAGTATCGACAAAGTGACAAAGTCTGAAAAGTCCCGTACGAACCTTAGGAATAGATAGGATTTATATGTCATGACATAGGTTTCTGATATGTTATATCGTGTAAGACCATGTCTGGGACGTTGGCGTCGATTTGAGATTACGTGTAAGACCATGTCTGGGATATTGGCATCGTACTTGATTCGTGTAAGACCCTGTCTGGGACAGTGGCATCGATATTTGATTACATGTAAGACCACGTCTAGGACGTTGGCATTGTACGAGTATTCCGAGTTATCTGAGTATCCTATTTGATTCCAAATGGTTCAACGGGTAATTCCGAGAAATGAAAGACTATGTGAAATGTATGACCGTTTCAGGTACGTTTGAAATGTATACTATGATTGAGTATGAAAGGTAAGTATTTGTGAACTTGCAAGAGATATATGTGCATAGATTCAATGAGACAAAATGTGATATAGGTATGAATGTGTTATGCACAAAAGAGATACTTGGAGATATGACTAGTTGGTATGCAATGGCTAAACTAATGAGCCAAAGGAGAATTATGAATTTACATATGTGATATTCTAATGACTATGTATTTGATATGTTAAGAATGTTTTATGATAAGTTTATTGGTATATGGCTTACTAAGCTTTTGGAAAGCTTACTCCGTGTGTGTTTGCTTTGTTTTATAGATCGTTAAAGCTACGGAAGGCTCGGGGATCATCGAGGATCATCACCACACTATCAAACTTTACGTTGGTACTTTTGAATGTGAACATAGTTAAATATGGCATGTATAGGCTAGTTAGTTTGGATTATGTTTGGAGTTGTATATAAATAGCCATGTGATATGGCTAGATAATGAACATGATGTGAATGAGTAGTTATGCTATATGATGCATAGTTTGGTATGTTTAGTGGTTAATGGTTGAATTGATGAAATGGTCAAATTTATGATAGGGTTATTGATGCAAAGTTGGTATGTTTTAGATGAATGGCTAGTATATTGAAATGGTAAGTTTATGAATGGTTTATACTTAGAAATGCTTGTGATGAGAATGAGATAAATGTGGAATAAGTTGGTATACTTGATATGTTCTTGAATGGTTAGAAAAGATGGTCATTTTGATATGATTTGAATTGGTATAATTCTTCTAGGTATAACTCAATGTGTGGGTGGAAAATTGGCCTTGTAAATGGCCTATAATTTCCCACACGGTTGAGCACACAGACGTGTGGCTCGACCGTGTCCTTCGTGGTTGCATTTCAAAACAAGTCAGACTCGACCACGGGCTGGACACACGGGCGTGTGGCTGGCCGTGTGGTGCAAGTAAGTGTCGACCACGGGTGAGGCACACGGGCGTGTCTCATGCCATGTGGACAAGTCAGTATATATGCCCTGTTTAGCCACGGCTCGGACACATAGGCGTGTCTGGGACCGTGTGAGGTACACGGCCTGCCCACATGGGCGTGTGACCTCTGTAACTTTGAAAAATGCTTGATTTTCAGAAAAATTTTGTATGATTCTGGTTTAGTCCCGACCCCATTACGTGATTAAGGTCTCGTGGACCTCATTAAGGGACTATATGTTTGTATTCTGCTATGATTTGACAATTATATATATTATGATGTGAAATGTTCATAAAAGTTTCTGATTGTCCAGTAATGCCTCTTAACCCTAAACCGGCGATGGTTACGGGTTAGGGGTGTTACATTTCCAGTTCACAATAGCTAAGATTTTATTCAGATCAACACAAATATCTTCAGCTGATATCACGTGGCCCAGAAAGCTTACTTCTCGTATCTAGAACTCTCATTTGTTGAACTTGACATATAAATGTTTTTCTCGTAAAGTCTGTAACATAGTTCTCAAATGTTGATCATGTTCATTTTCTTTTTTTGAATAAATTAATATATCATCAATAAACATAACAACGAATCGGTCCAGATACGATTGAAAGATTATGTTCATCAAATCCATAAAAGCGGTTGGAGCATTAGTAAGCCCAAATGCATTACCAGAAACTCATAGTGTCCGTATCGAGTTTAAAAAATACTTTCTGACATATTTGGTTCTTTAGCTGTAAGCTAATAATAACCTAACCGAATATCAATTTTTGAAAACATGGTCGCTCCTTTCAGTTGATAAAATAAATCGTCAATTTGGGGTAATAGATACTTGTTCTTTATGGTAACTTTATTCAACTGGCGATAGTCAGTACAAAATCTCAGAGTTCCGTCTTTCTTTGCCATAAACAACACTGGAGCTCTCTAAGGTGACACAGTCGTTCGTATAAATCCATGATCTATTATTTCTTGCAACAGAGCTTTTCAATTCTTTCAATTTAGTCGGAGCTATTCTATACAGTGCAATAGAAATCGGAGTAGTATCAGGTGCTACTTCAATAGAGAATTCAACCTCTCTTTCAGACGGCAAACTTGGCAACTTTTCAGGAAACACATCTGTGAATTCTTGAACTGTCGGAACTTGATCTATTTTAGATCCCGACATTCTAGTATCCAAAATATAAGCTAGAAACGCTTTACACTCTTTTTTGATAATTTCTCGAGCTGACATAGTCAATATTATATTAGTCGAACAATCGGATCTGTCAACCTCAAAATTTATCAATTCACCATCCTCATGTTCTAGTGATATTCTCTTCTATTTAAAATTAACCACAGCATCATGTAGAGTTAACAAATCCATATCAAGAATTATATCAAAATCATCCAACACCAACAACATCAGATTAGTTGGAAACTCACAGCCTCAGATTTTCAGTGGACAATCTTTATAAATTTTATTGACAATTACACACTGACCTAACGAGTTGGTTACCCGAACATCAAATTCTGTCAATTCTGCTAGTATATTTCTTTTAGCAACTAATGAGCTACATATGTATGAATGCGTTGACTTAGGGTCAATTAATGTATGAACAAAAACATCAAATAGAGAAAATGTACCATCAATAACATTGAGAGCAGTGGCTACCTCTCTAGCTCGAATAGCATAAGCCTTACCAGGCGCACGAGCTTCAGATCTCACTATTGTATCTCTAGTTCCACCTCGATTGATACTAGTACCATTACTGGACCCGAGTTTCCTCCCTCTATCTGGAGTTGACACCGGCTTTACGTTTTGTTCTTGCTTTAATCTAGCCTATTCGAACAATCTCTTCTCAAATGTTCTTTGAAGTTGTATAGAAAACAAGCTTCGCTTTTCAGTCTAGATTCACCACTGTGATTTCTTCCACAATGTCCACAAACTGGTCTATCCATATTACGAACACTTCCAACACTAGCTATCGATGTAGTCTGAGGTCGCAGAATACTCGGTCTCAGTCCATCTCTCATAGAAATCCCTAACAGAGTGGAGAAATGACTTTGAACATCTCTCAACTTTTTAGATGAAGGAGTCGGGAAAGATTAGGTCATACTCCGTTTGCTGTAATCTCGAATCTTAGATTTGGCTTGCTTTTTTCTTGTTACGTATATCCTCTATTTTCTGAGCCTTCTCAAATAGAACAACAAACTTTTTCAATTCCAGAGCTCCCACCAACATACATATATCCTCGTTCGGTCCCAACTCAAAACGAGTACACATTTCAGCTTCGGTAGATATAAGTTCTCTGGCATACTTATTGAGGTGGATAAATTCTCATTCATATTCAGCTATCGACATATCTCTCTGTTTTAGTTCCATAAACTCTCTCTTTTTCTTCTCAAGATGTAACTGGCTGACATACTTCTTTTTAAATTCAGTCTAGAAGAATTCCCAGTTTACTCGATCTTTCTGAACAACAGACAATAGACTCGTCCACCACTGATATGCTTCCTCTTTGAGTAAAGATACAACACATCTTAAGCAATCTTCTGGTGTACACATCAACTCATCGAGAACTTGCAGGGTATTTTCTAGCCAATACTCAGCTTTTGTAGGGTTTTCATCTTTCTTGCCTTTGAATTCTTCTGCCCCACATTTATGGATTCTATCAATCGGAGGACGGTTAACGGGTGTCATCTTTCTCGTAAGTATACATTGTATTAAAAGAAATAAAAAAATTATATATTTTGTTACACCTATATATTATAGCTCGGGTTCCAAGTTCATGAGTATTACGAGCATTCCCCCCAAAAGAACCTTCATAAAAACCCTTTCAACTTACAACTTGCCTAATAGGTAGATCCACTCATTAATCGTACATTAGAGCCTTACTATCATATCTTATTTGAGATGACCTAAGACACGTCATAATGCTACTCTACCTAGACTTTTGACACTAGATCACGTGGCTCCTACCCTTGACCCACCAATAACGACTCAGCACGTGACACCTCAAGAGATGGCTTGTTTATAAAGCTAAAAGACTAAAAGCCTAATATAAGAAACTTAAACCTCCTCTGCCATCACCTCACTCCAAACTTCACGAATTATTATTTTTAAATACATACTATCTATGTTATGAAAGTTATATTAACAAATGCAATCTATATTTTTTAAAATAAATTAAAAAAAAAACTTAATCAACATTTAATTTCCAAAACGTTATATTCCTTTTTTTTTATGTTCTAATATTTTTTATATTAATGTTTTTTTTTCAAAGTTATATTAATAAATTATGTTTTTTATATGTATTAATTAAACTATATTAAATATTTTTTTAAATTATGTTATAAAACATTAATTGATAAAGAGAAAAGGATTTACTTTTTTATTTGGTGGAATCATGGTATTCTATATGTCCATTTTATGTTCCCTAGAGACTAATCTTTTTTCGATTTGTGGACGCACATAAAGTTCAAAATTTCAACTTCCATAATTGATTGATTTCATAAATGTAATTTTGAAAATAAAATTAAAGATTTTATAATTAACAATCATCCCAAAATATATTTGATTACTAGTTTTAAAGAAAAAATTTAAAAATATTACATTTTATTGAAATAATTGTAAGAATTTTGTGGTTAAGATAATAAATTCAAGAAGTATTGAAAATGAAAACAAATACATATGTAAAAATAAATAAATTTTAATTTGAAACGATAAATATAATATATTTTTATTCATTTATGAATATTGGCCTAAAACAGTAATAAGAAAAGCAAAAATATTTTTAAAAATTATGAAACAAAATAACAATAACAAATTTATCTTATAAAAACTTATTAAGTTTTCGGCTTCAGTAATGACATCTGCATACCTTAATCCTTACTTGAACAAATATATAATATAATAAAAAAACTTAAATTTCTCATAATTTTAGGTCAAAAACACAACATTGAAATTAACATGGATAATAAATGCATATGAAAGAAATTATACTCGGAATCCAAGGATATTGGGGTGGTTTGCAAACGCCTCCGCTTGCTTTTGCGACAATTCTTCTTCACTATTCGGCCCACTTTGTTGGATCTGGTTAAGTTTAATGAACCTAAAAACTAATAAAAAAAAACCAACCCTTATTTTTTTAGCTCATTTTTTTCTTAAGATTTTTAAAACAATAACCACCTTTGTTGTGTTGTCGCCTCAATAAATCTCCACCAAGGTAAATCTCAAAGCATCCTGTACTCTTTTCCCATGTAGCCACCTTCATAGCTGCTCAAGCCGTACTCTAACATCGTCATTGTCAGAAGAAAGGTCGTCCCGAACAATCATTACTTGTCATTGACTTTCTGTACCGGATCAATACTTATTATTCTCTCTTCCTTTTCCTTTCCATTTTTAAATGGTTTTCTTTTTCTTTTCTTTTTTTGGCTTTTTAAGATTGCTAACTTAAACTGATTTAAGATTTGTGTTTTTATTTTGAATGTGTTATATTTATAGAATGAAGATAAATTACTAGCAAATAAAATGGTTTATTGAAATTATTTAATTAAATGTTTTTATCTAAATTTTAACTAATCTTTTGCATAAAGTTTATAGCCAAATACCAATAAATAAGCATTGGTATTCTCTTTTTTTATAAAGCTGTTATTTTTGTGTTGGGTGTTGAAAATTTAGAGAGAAAGATTTATTTGTGTTCGTGTTTGAAGTAAACATTGTGATAGTTTTAAGATATGTTTGAGTTCACGATAATGTGATGGCGCTCGGAGACCCACACATTTCATCAGTCGTGTGGGAACGAAACCATCACTTTAGAAGCCCATCGCATTGCAACTTGGGCTCCCAGTTCACGGTGGTTATATGGTCATGAGTTGAAGTATAACTAGGGCTCTTAGTTGACGATGGTCATACGGTCACGAGTTGAAGTATAACACGGGCCCCCAGTTGGCAGTCCTTATACGATCATGGGTTCAAGTTTCATGATACTAGAAGAGGATACTTTATAAACCTCATACATAAGTTTGAGACTATAATCATAGGGAAAAACTAAAGGGCTTTCCGGTATAATCAAGTTATTCTTTTTTTCCACCTCCACCAAAGGTAGTATCCTTAACCTCATAGTCTAAAACCTATGATAGAGTTGGGGGCAAGAGAACTAGCAGGGGGTGACTAAGACAATGGAGAAAAGCTGAAACTCGAGTCGTGCCAGCAGTTGTAGTTATTAATGAGTTCTTTAATCACAATAATCGTTGTCACCTCGAGTCACATTTCAGCTTTTCCCCAGTGCCATAGTCACTTCTTTCCCTAAAAGTCCTCTTGCCCCCGACTCTATCACAGGTTTCAGACATATGGAGGTTTCAGATAAGTGTATGGTGTTGCATAACTCGGTTGTGGACAAAATGTTGGAATTTTCGGAGATGGCGGATACATCGGTGTTGTTGTTGGCATTTGCGCTCCATATGGTGCTGGGGATGGAGGTGGTGCAAAAAATACACTTGGAGAAGGTGTTAATACATGGTATGATAGTGCATAATGTGGTGCTTTTGTAAAAAAAAAATGGGATTAGTGAAAGCATCAGAATAATATGAACCATACTGACCGAGAGGTGGTTCACCCATCGGTGCATCGTGTTGGGTTAAAGCTAATAATTAGTGTAATACCTCATACCTGGCCTGATCTCTAAGTTCGAGCTATAAGGTGCCACATTCATTGTCGGAGAAATTACGAGTAAATGAAATACGATCTACATCATTAATCATAAAAACATAAGAGTTAAAAGCAAACACTACAATAAATAATCATTCTCAGGTCTTATACAAGCTTATGAAAGCTTTAAAGTTAACTCGAGATGAATCAGAACTGATTTGTAAAATTTCAAAATTACACGACGTGAGGGAGTTCCTCATTGCGGCGTGACATACTGTTTTGGTTCTTGTTGGGACAACATGTTTCTCGTCGCACCGTGACATTATAGGTAATTTCTCGTCGCAACGTGATACATTTGACGTCGCAACGTCCGTACTATTTCTGCAATTTCTCTTAATTTATCAACCTACAATCTTCTAAAATAAAGTCTAACCAAAACAGCATAGCTATTCAATATTTGCAACATACCAATGTCAATTCATACACCACATCCATTTACCAATGTCATCACACACACAAACCAATTTACCCAACCTAATTCACCTATATTTATTATATACATACATATATACATACCTATCCCTACATATCATTTACATGCTAACATTAAAATTTCATATCCACACATTTGACTAATACACGCACACATACTTTACCTAATGCATTTCATCTAACTCATTCATACAAATACCTATTTCAAGTTCATTTGCATTTGCCACATTTCATACTAATTCAAACTACCTTTAACATCATTGTAAGCTATACACATTAACCATTAAGCATTAAGTGCATTTACACATAGGTTTTTATACCAATTTGACTCAACCTAGGCACATTTCATATTTAAATAAAATCGAATTATACAAACTTTGCTGAGTCGGGGACCGTTGCCTGGATGTCGGACGTATTGCTATCACTCTCGCAGATCAACTATACATGCGCATGGAGAAAACAAACCATACGTTGAGTGAAGTCGCTCAGTGGTAAATCCATGAATTAAGACATAATAACATATGCATTAGTAAATTGTCACGAGGTCTATAATGCCAATGATAAAATCAGTTCATGTTATTTATGAACTACCTATCTTTAAATCATTTACGAAATTCAAAACATTCAATTATATATTCATTTAACATCTATTTATATATATATCACTTAACCAACCATTCAATCATTTCTTGGAGTCTGTCGACTCTTTTGTAATCGTTTGGCCCCCCCAGGGATCGTTATCAGTTGATTCATATAGAAGTTCATTCACTTTATCTTATACTTTTGTTGTCATCCCAGGTGACTCGACAATAATGACTTTCACTACCTATACTCGTTATACCATCCCGAAAGGCCTGACAACGATGGTTTGCACTATACAATATATTACCATCCTGGATGGTCTGGCAACGATGGCTTACTCTATACAATATATTACTATCCCGGATGACCTGGCAATGATGGTTTACTTTATTTCAATACTATACCATCCTTGACGGCCTGACAATGATGGCTTTCACTATTCTTACATTTTACCATCTCGAATCGCCCGACAACGATGGCATTCAATATCTAAACATTCTTCCATCACGGATAGCCCGACAACGATGGTTTTCAACTTAAGGTATGCCAACTAATTCAACGGTACTCATGACTATTATCAGGGTAACGCCAAATCGGTTTACGTTGTAACCATACAACAGATCTCAATCTCAACATCAATGCATTCCATACATTGCATACCATTCATCATTCTGTATCGTACTCATTTTTCCTACACTTAACTAGTACACGATTTTGACATTCAAGACCATCACAATTTAATTCAATAAATGTTCCCAATCACATTCAAAACCACAATCCAATTAATTATAAACATAGTATAAATAACATATATCAACTAAATTACAAACTAATTATCACATATCAATCAATTCATATCACTTCCTATTCTATTCAATTTAGTCTTTGTCTCGAGATTCAATCTAAACCATAGCAATTTGATTCAATAATTTAATAATGACTCACCTCGACAATATATGATGTAAAATAACATGATTATGCAGAAATTAAATAGGTCTCGAATCATAGAAATACAAACTAGAATTTCGAGCTACTCACTGACGACTTTGGATTTTCCTTTTCCTCTCGATGAATTCGAGTCAATGTTAGCTACAGATTAACATAAAACATATGACATAATAAAAAAACCAGCCATTTCACAATCAATTGTCAATTTATACAATTTTTTTAAATTATTCAATTTAGTCCCTAAAATAGGGACTAACATAACTTTCAATTTAAAGCTCCAAATTGAAATTTGATTTCACTATTATCCATTAGGGACCTCCTATTTCTTATTCCTACTGTAAGTTTTACATTTTATGTAGTTTAGCCCATATTACATGAAACTATCAATTAGCTTTACAGTTTAATCCTTTTTCACATCCAAGCTTAAAATCTAACAATTTAATACCTAATTCTTCAAGAAATCATCAATGGAAACTTTTAGAAACCGTAACAGTTTTACAAATTGGTACAAGGTCTAGCTACATCAAGCTCCTATGACCTCAAAAACATAAAAATTACAAGAAAATGACTAAATTGAACTAAATAATTTAAGGTTCAAAGCTTGAAACCCTTAAAGTCGAATTCCTTCTCCTTAGCAATGGATTTTTGATATGAAGAAGATAAACTTCAATCTCTTTCTTTCCACTTTCCTTTGTTTATTTTATATTTTATACACTTTATTCATTTTATAATGTTTATATTGTAATTTTAATATTATTTACAAATAAAATCCCACCTAACCGTCCATTATACTCCAAAATGGTTTATTTACGATCTTAGGCCTTACTTTAATTGTTATATAAGTCCTTAAACCTTTGGCCAATTAAAAATCTATAGTGGTGAACTTTTACAGTTTGGTCATTGTACCTTAATTAACTATGAATTAGGTCAAAATTGCTAGACCAAACTTTAATATTTTTCTATAATAGCCTAATTAATATTTATGGACTCGACTTACAGAAATAGGGTTCCGAAATCGCATTTTCCAATACCACTGACTTTTAGAATTTACAATTAATGATCTATTGAGGCATGTACTCCCGGCTTAAGATTCATGTGGGGTCATCTTGGCCTTCTACGATGACGTTGCCTACTCCTTTCCTCCTTCGACAATAGATATGGCTTACCATGAAGTCTAAACCATGTCATATAATCTGGAGAATTTGCCAAATCTAGTGGGATAATTGGTACGTGCATAGGTATGAAATCATACATATGCTCCCAAATGTAGATCTTGTGTAGTTATCTGATGTCCTGGGGTGATGGTTGGATAATTTCCCTAAACTCAAACTGGCGCATCACTCGATTAGATTTGTGCATCTCTACCATCGTAAAAATAATCAATGGTATCTTGACGTGCCAGATATTCTGTTTGGTCAAAAATTTGACCAGGATGCATTATTGAATTCTCGAATCAGTGTATGACATCCATTAAAACTATAGTGCAAAATTATAAATTTTATTAAGTACCTAATATTAAGTTTCAAACCATTATGTAAATATTATATAATTTAAAAATTCAAAAACTAACCTTGGCTTTTGATAGTTGATCTAATAGTAGTCAGATATCTTCGAGCTCATCCCATATACCCACATGACTCACATCATCGCTCCACCTATTCAAATAATATGTTATTCCAAAAATATAATAATGAAAAAAATATTCTGATAAATATATTATCGAATGAATTTTACCTTATTACGAGTGGGAATACATAAGGGGCATTTACTCGAGGACGTAAAAATGGTAGCCGGTACCATGCCCATGCCTGAAGGAGTATGCAACTGTAACGTCCCAAAATTTGTATAGTTGTTTCTGTGTATTTAACACACCAATATCTGTCTGCTTCAGTGGTTAAGTGTTTTGGGAATGTCTGAGAAATCCTGGGTTCAAGCCTTGACTGGGGCAAATTTTGGCATTTTTATGTATAAAGCCCTAACTCTAGACAGTATGCTTTTTAATAAATTGTTTGTAAAACATGTCAAAATGGGCCTGCTGGTCTAGTGGATAAGTGGAGTGTTATTATGCTAGAGGTCTTGGGTTTGAGCTGTGCTTGAGTATTATTTTTGCTGCCAGTGCCGTGTAGGAGTTTGAGGGGGAGTGAAATGCTGATAGTGGAGAGGTTGAGGGAGTAAATTTAGGAGCATGGGATATTTGGAAGTTATCAGGAAATATTTATTTTTCCCAAAATTTCTTTCTGACGTTGGCTTTGCTTTTCTCTGCCAATTCTCTTCCTTCTTCCCCATCTTACTGCCGTGTTTTGCACTTTTTCCTTCATATCGATCTCAAATCTTTTTCCCTTTCTCATCGATATTGCACATCTCTGCGTCTAGTGTGTATTCGGTAAGTCTAGAGGTATGTTTTGTTTTGTTTAGGAAGTAATGGAGTATTAAGAGTTTGTTTTCTGATTAGGGGGCAATCAAGGAACTGTGGGCTATTTTTCAACTTTTTAGCATTGAGAAATCATCGTTGCTCGTTAAAGGTAAGGTTGTCGGTAAGTTTTGGGAATTTTTGGTTCATAACAATTCGGATTAAGTGACTGAAATTGGGCTTTCTGTTGTCGAATATATGTTCTGGAGTGCTCGGGGGTGATTACGCATCGAAATCGAACCAGGTGTATACCCGAAACACTAAAAATGCGTCTCGACAAAAAGCTGAAAAAGCTCTCTGTCGACGCCACACGGGCGTGTGGTAGCCCATGTGGCAGGCCGTGTGCAAGGCTGTAAGCCACAGCACGGCCGTGTGATCGACGAGCCAGGCCGTGTGCAGGTGACACGGCCGTGTGATGGCCGAGCAAGGCCGTGTGCGAGACATAAGCTTGACCATTTGGATCGTGTAGACCCACACGGGTGAACCATTTAGGTCGTGTGGGCCCACACGGGTGAACCACACGGGTGTGTGGGATTCTAGGCCAGGCCGTATGATCCACACGGCGAAGGCAAATTTGGGTCATGTGGGCCCACACGGGCAGACAACATGGGCGTGTGAGCCCACTTTCACTGATTCGTTGCTAAGGTTGCACGGGTCGCCCGAGATGACTGTGAACCTACTGTAGGGTCGGTAAGCTTACCTAGACCCCTAATTGACTAAAATGACTGAAAGACTGTTATATGCCTATATGAGATATATTTGTATGTCTGTATGATGAGCATGCTATTCACACTGTACTGATTATACATGATACCATGACATGTCTGTATGATGCATTGCATTGGGTTGGGGATTAATATTGATTGGAGGAAGTGTACTGAAAGGCTTCGAGCCTAATTTATTGGCAGCACAGCTACAAATTACTGTCTAGTGCCGCATTCGATACTATTTGGAGTGTAGGGATGGGTGGGTTGATTATATCCCCACATAGAGTGTAGGGTTAGACGGAGATGGCGTATAGAGGCTAGTTGGGTAGGATTTTCTGATTGTATATATGTTACTGTTACTATACTGTGATGGGCTAAGGCCCTAATGCATATTGTTACTGAAATGGGCTAAGGCCCAAATTGGACTGATATTGATACTGAAAAAGGGTTTAGTCCTAGACTGTGATTATTTGTATATTAACTGTTTGTTTTGTATGGGGGTTACACACTGAGTTTACGAAAACTCACCCTTCTGCTCAATCTGTATAGGTAATCCCCAGTCATAAGTGGATCAGTGCGGCGGAGGGCTCAGCGGTGGCCACACGACTCCTTCTATACTGTTTGGTCCATAATCATGATTTTTTAAGTTTATGCGGGTATTTTTTTGTAATAATGGCCTCTATGGACTTTTGGTTAAATTTGGATTTTATACTGCTTTATGTTTTATAACTGCTAGTGGTAGGCGAAAATCAGGTTTTCAAAAGAGATGAATGTTTTATCAAAATACTACGCACACGCAAACTATTTTAAAAGCTTCCGCAAAGTATAATGATTTGGGAAATGAATGACGCTTTGTAAATAAGCAACATTTTGAAAATGAACAATGTTTTGAAAACTAAATACCGAATAAGAACCACGATTTTAGAATTAATAAAAGATAATGAGGATTTCTAAACGGAAAACGTTTTAAGCAAAGTTACAATTTTTAAACACACTACCATGTGACATCGCCAAATTCAGCCATAACGTCCAGGCCGGGTTTGGGGTGTTACATTTAGTGGTATCAGAGCCAGGTTACAAAACCCGACTGTGGATTTGGGTCTTAAGATTTGATTTTCTAATGATTTGGATTGTTTTTACTGGAAGTGTGGTACACCGAGTCTCCGACGGCGATCTTGTAAGTTCTCTGAAACTGTTATGTGTTTTAAACTGAAACTGATACGAAACTGAAACTACTATAGGTAGTATACTGCACTAAAAACACTCAAGTTAGTGTATAACTGATACTGTAGTAAAATCGATAAACACTGCGTTGTACGAAAATAAACGTAACACTTTTGATACTGTTTTCATAAAACATCTGTTAATGAACACTGGAACTGTAAACTGATGCATAAAACTGTAAATACAGATAAAATGCTATTAGTCAATGAGCACACAAGGTACTCGCGGACGGGGTACAAGAGACCGTGGTAGAGGTCGTAGAGGGGCTAGAGCGGGGTCCTCATCTTCTGGTAACCAAGCCAATCTGGACACTACCGAGACGCCGGTGTCGCCTGTTATTGAAACTGGGTCTGGGTCTCACGATCGAGCGGCTGGGGGTGACGCACTGTCCCAAGCCATGTTAAAGATTCTAGAGAGGGTCGTTGGGCCCAATATTGGAGCTGGAGGTCGAGGGTCAGTTACGGAACGACTCTGATCTAACGGAGCTGAGCTTTTCAGGGGTATTGTTGGATTTGCCCCTAATGTGGCGGAATATTGGATTGAGGCCACAGAGAGGATTATGGACGACCTGGACTGCACCTCTGAGTAGAAATTAAAGGGTGCTGTATCGCTGCTACGAGATGAGGCATATCAGTGGTGGCTCACTGTTAAGGAGGGCACTCAGCCCGATCGACTGACCTGGGAGTTCTTTTAGACGGTATTCCAGGGAAAGTATGTGGGTGCCAGTTATGTGGATGCCCGTAGGAGAGAGTTCCTGAATCTGACTCAGGGAGATAGATCGGTGGCTGAGTATGAGGCCAAATTTTTGCGACTAGGCCGCTATGCGCGAGGAATGGTGGCGACTGAGTACGAGCGGTGTGCTTATTTCGAGGATGGCCTCATGGATAATCTGAGGGTTCTGATAGCTCCACAGAGGGAGTGAGACTTTGCGGCATTGGTTGACAAGGCGAAGGTCGCCGAGGAAGTGAAGCGCGCTGAGCGCCAGTTAAGAGAGAGAGGTAGGGATAAGAGGGATTCGGAGCCCTCGAGTTCCGTTCAGAGGCCTAAGAAAAAGGCCAAAGTTGATGGACCGGTCAGAGTTGGGGCTCCTGTTACTGCTACTGAACAGCCGCCGTGTACTGGCTATGGTAGACGTCATCTGAGCGAGTGCTAGAAAAGGACTGGGGCATGCTTGAGGTGCGGTTCTTTGGAGCACCGTATTAGGGATTGTCCGCGGAGGGCTGATCAGATGCAAGCTTCGGGTAATAATACTGCATAGCCACCGAGGGTGGTTCAGCAGCCAGTGAGAGGTCGTGGTCAGGCCAGAGGTGGTAATGGTTTGGGCCGTGGTCAGAGAGCACCAGGCAGAGGTACTGGTCATACTAAGGCGAGGTAGCCGGCTCTAGTTTATGCTGCACGTGGCCGAGAAGAGGAAGATGCTCCGGACGTCATTACGGGTACGTTCTTTATTTATAATGTACCTTATACTGCACTGATAGATATAAGATCCACTCATTCCTATATAGCTTGTACCGTACCTAAAAACTTGGGTATACCGGTTGAGAGCACTACGGGTGAGGTCACTGTACTTAGTCCGCTGGGACAATCGGTGAGGGTAGATAAACTTTTTAGAGACGTCCCTTTAAAGGTACAAGGGGTAACCTTTCGGGCTGATCTTATGGAGCTTCCATTTAGGGAGTTCGATTTAATACTGGGGATGGATTGGCTGGTCAAACACCGAGTGAGTTTGGATTGTGCCACAAAAAGGGTTTTACTGAGAACTGAGGAGGACAGCGAGGTAGTTGTAATTGGGGAGCATCGGAACTACTTGTCAAATGTGATTACTACATTGAGGGCCGAGAAGTTGGTTCATAAGGTATGTGAAGCGTATCTGGCCTACATCAGTGTTTCAGATTCTGGAGATTCTTCGGTTAAGGAGATCAGGACGGTTAAGGACTTTCCGGATGTTTTTTTTGAAGAGCTACTTGGGTTACCTCCGAATCGTGAAGTAGAGTTAAAGATTGAGCTCCTTCCTGGTACAGCCCCGGTGTCTATTGCTCCTTATAGAATGGCGCCAAAAGAGCTTGTGGAGCTTAAGGCTCAGATTCAAGAGTTACTGGATTGTGGGTTCATCCGCCCTAGTGTGTCTCCGTGGGGAGCACCAGTTCTGTTCGTAAAAAAAGAACTATGGATCCATGCGTATGTGTATTGACTACCGACAACTGAATAAGTTGACCATCAAGAATAAGTACCCCCTACCGAGGATAGACGATCTGTTTGATCAGTTCTGAGGGGCTTCAATTTTCTCCAAGATTGACCTCCGATCAGGGTATCACCAGTTGAGAGTTAAAGAGGCTGACGTGCATAAGACGGCGTTTAGGACTCGCTATGGTCACTATGAGTTCCTAGTTATGCCATTTGGACTGACGAATGTACCAGCAGCTTTTATGGATCTGATGAAGCGAGTGTTTCAGCCCTATCTGGATCAGTTCATAGTGGTATTTATTGACGACATACTGGTGTACTCGAGGACTGAGGATGAGCATGACGAACACCTCAGAGTGGTTCTGCAGACTTTGCGAGAGAAACAACTATACGCCAAGTTCAGTAAATGTGAGTTCTGGTTACGTGAAGTAACGTTTCTGGGACATGTGGTTTCTGCTGAGGGGATTAGAGTTGATCCTCGAAAGATTGAGGCGATATTGAAATGGAAACAACCTAAGACTGTATCAAAGATCCGCAGTTTTCTGGGACTGGCAGGATATTATCAACGATTTGTAAAGGGCTTTTCACTGATTGCAGCGCCCTTGACCAAGCTGCTACGTAAGGTTGTTCCATTTAACTGGACTGATGTGCAGCAAGAGATCTTTGAGAAGCTCAAGACCGTATTGATTGAGGCCCCTGTTCTGATACAGCCAGAGACTGGAAATGAGTTTACTGACTAAGGTGCGGTTCTTTGGAGCACCGTATTAAGGATTGTCCCCAGAGGGCCGATTAAATGCAAGCTCCGGGTAATAATACTGCACAGCCACCAAGGGTGGTTCAGCAGCCAGTGAGAGGCCGTGGTCAAGCCAGAGGTTGTAACATCCTGGAAAGGGCCTATGTATTTTCGGTTTAATTGTACGAAGTAACATGTTTTATGTACTAAGAATAAATTTTGAACAATTTTAGAAACTTGGAAATGGATGGAAATGATTTGGAAATGAATCAAAATAGGAAAGTGCACATTTCTGGAAATTTGGAAATGTAAGAAAATGTCAAGTTTACAGAGCCGAACGAAAATTTTTAGAAACTTAGAAATGACTTAGAAATGTCGAGTTTTAAAGTTTAAAAGAGGAAATTAAGGCAAGGTGGCCTTAAAAGAAAAAGTTTGTGAAATTTGACACACAAACAGGCTTGGAAAAGTGGCTGAAGATGCCACTTAGGGCCTCTGGAAATGGCGCCACATGCAAGGTGTTGGAGTGCAGGTTCGAGTCACTTGGGAAGCAAATAAAAGAAGTTTTATTTTTGCTTCCGAGAAGCTCGAGGTGGGACGGCACAAGCCTTCTAGAAAGGAGGAGTTTTATTCTCTTTAATATTCGATTAATAAGGTGATAAATAAGGGATTTAATTTGGATTATTTTTGAAGAGATAATAAAGGATTATTCTCTAATTATTTTAAATTAAGAGATAAAGCTATCAAATAAAGAAGAGTGGTGGCCAAGTAAGGGATTACGAGGAGTAGTTTCGGCTATAAAAGGAAGGAAATAGGGCTACTCATCAATTTTCTTCCTCCTCCTCTCTCTGCCGAATTTCTGAGTGCTCTCCTCTCTTCTCTTCTCTTTTCTTTTGTCAAGCCGAATCTATAGTCCACCATTGCCAAAATTCTCAAGTTTCTTTTCCTTATTTTCGTGGAAACCAAATACCCCAAGAGAACCTCTAGTCGACTTCTCCATTAAATCCCAAAAGCCGAAACTTTATCATCTAGTCATCAAGGCCGATTCTTTAAGGGGCTTTTAACAAGGGTGCTACCGATTTCTTAAAAAGGGTAAGATCCAAAGTTTGGTTTCAATTCTTTTATATTTTAAACCTATCTAAAATTTAGGGACTAATCTCTATTATGGATTTTGGCCGAGTTATGGAAGGGTGTTTTCGGGATTTAAAAAATTGTCAACTACAAGAAGGTATCCTTCGAAACTTCTAAGATCTAAGGTAAGTTATGAATACCATTCGGCCATAAGCTATATTATTATGATTTAATGTTAGATTGGATCTAACATGGGTACATAGGGATTTCGACAGCAATAAAGAAGCAAGGATCCAATTCGGGATTTAAGATTCGGAAGGTAAGAACAAAGGTAAATTCGGCCAAGGCTTATTTTAGTAGTAGATCTATTATTATGTGTTTTAAGCCGAAAACTAACCAATTTAAGGGATTTAGTGACTAGCCGATTTCAAAGGGGAAAAATACGAGTTTCTGGGATTTGATTAAATCATCAAATCGACACCAAGGTAAGCTTTAAGAATACAAATCCTACTAGGATTTGGTTTTCTAGCCGAATAGACTTTGTGCTAAATAGTAAGTGATTAATCAATTGTAGGAACTTGAGATCTAAGGCAGTAGATCAGATTTCGGGATTTCAGTGAAGTGGTTAAGCAAATCAGGTGTGTACCCCACACTACTTCTTAATATGTTTCATGGCCTGTTTTATTAAAATATGTGATATTAAGAATATGAAAGTGGCTAGGGTACCATGTTATGGTACTAAGTACTCAGGTACGTTTCCTACTTCTACAAAGAATATGAAAAAGGTCATTAGTAACATGAGAATATGATAAGAATGTGAACTCTGGCATATTTATGCATATCATCATTATATGGGGCATATGGGTTTGTTTGAAAGGGGAAGTGAATGTGGTGACTTAAGACCACGAACACGGTGACCTAAGACCGTGATATCTGAAAGTGGTGACCTAAGACCACGATGTCTGAAAGTGGTGACCTAAGACCACAGGAATCTGAACGTGGTGACTTAAGACCACAAATGCGGTGACCTAAGACCGCGATATGGAGTGTAGCGGAAGGAGGGTCGACTTAGTAGTCCCCACGGTGTACAGGTTGGTACGGGGGTGTGTAGCAGATGGACAATTAGGTTTGGGTTTGGGAATGCATCATAACTTGTATTCTATGTTTTGAAGGTGTAACTCCTGTATGCCTGATTCTATTATGACTTAGTGTCGTGTACACATTGAGTCTGTTTGACTCACCCCGTTGGGGAATATTTTTGGTGATGATCGGTGATGGACCGGGAATGGCGAGAACTTGTGGTGGCCATGCTCAACATGAAGTTTTTATTTTATGAACTACTATTTTTATTTAAGTACTTGAATAACTTGGAAATTATTTGATGTAATAAGGCCATAAGGCCATAGTTGAATTGTTTTCCATTTTATTTCTATTTATTATGATTATGAGTTTTACCTATTAAAGTTTAAGTAAACTTTTTAATATAAAGAATTGAATTCGTTTTCAACACAAGCCCAACCCAAACAATGTTTTTTTTTTCAAAATCGCACAAGTTTTCTCTAGGTAACGAAAGAATTTTGAAACCGATTTACTTGAGGAACATACCAAATCTGGGCAAATCTCGTGGGCCGGGTTTGGGGTGTTTCAGTTTGTTCGTAGCTTCGGTTCACCCTAACCCAGAGGGCTCAGTAGGTGTGGCAACCTCTGTGCGCATGTCTAGGAATGGTTTCGGTGGGAGCTTCGTATTTAAGCAGTCCGCGTGACTCACCTCCTCTCCACTCGAATCGAATCTGCACAGTGCGTAGCTTTGGTTCACCCTGACCAAGAGGACTCGGTCATAGGCTAAACACAATAACTAAAACCCGAAAGAGAATTAGTCGTGTTTTTATAAAAACAACAAAACCCTAGTTTTAGAACTCTTAAAACTTTCTTCTAAATTCATGAAAACCATCTTTACAAAATTTTTCGAAAGATTTTCGATTTATACAAAAATGCCCCTAGTGGTAAAATTACCAAAATACCCTTGGTTTATAAAATGACCAACTACCCAACAGTTTTGCCAAAATTTCATTATTTTATCAATGTTCAAAAACCCTAATTTGCAAATTATCAAAAATACCTTGAATTTTAGAAATTTCAAAATTGCCCCTAACTTATAAAATTACCAAAATGACCCTGATTTTCAAAATTTTTGCAACATCACCGTTTTGAAAAGTACAATTCTCAAAAAGAACCCTCAAAGTTTTGCAACCTTTGAAATATCCCTGATTTATAAGATTTTACAAATTTACCCGGCTTGGAAAAAAAAATCACCAAAATACCCCCGAGGTCCAAAATCACCGAAATATTCCCTGGATTTCAAAATTTTTCAAAATACCCGGAAATAAAAAATACCAAAATAATTTGTGACAAAATCACCAAGGAACTTTTCCTTTTGAAAAATTACGAAAATACCCTGTAGGGACGTAATTACGAAAATACCCTAGATAGTGGAAGAAAAAAACAATAACAATGAAAACTACAACCTTTCTCTGAATGAACGAGAGTTCATGATTATTTGATGGATGTATGGATGAATGAATGGAAAGAGCTGTGTGCATACTGAAAGAACCACTCCTAAAACTCTTTTCATAAAATTTCTTCGCGGGTAATCAAGTGAAACAAAGACTAATTCATAAAACTTCTTAATCGGATCACGACGTTAGAAATGAGCTCTAGAGGACGTGGTCGCCGTGGGACGAGGTAGAGGAAGGATGACGGTGTCGAACCCGTTAGATCGGGTCAATGGTGCGACAATGAGATACCACGCCACCACCACCCCATTTGTTGGTGTTGAGCGCAAGCTCAGACGGGGATGATGTTGTGTCGCAGTTTGTCTTTGCGAGTTTTGGAGTTGGTGGTGAGTGCGGGGAGGAAATTCGGGAACCCGTAAGTGCGTGCTCGAGCGGCTCCGGTGATGGAGCCGAAATGTTTCGTGGAGTATCGGGTGTGGCACCCGATTCGGTGAGTCTTGGTTGGAAGCAACAGAGCGCATCATGGATGAGCTTGACTTGACCCCGAGGAGAAGTTAAAAGGAATGGTGGCAGCATTACGCGATGAAGCGTATCGATGGTGGTTGACTATTCGGGATGGTGCCACGGTGAGGATCGACACGGGAATATGTTAAGGAAGCATTTCGGAAGAAGTATGTGGGAACCAGGTATACTTGATGAGCAAAGGAAGGCATTTCGGGCCGGGTGGTTCAAGGAACAAGTCCGTGGCGGAGTATGAGGCTAAATTCACGAGGTTGAGCCGATATGCTCAAGGAGTAGTGGCAACTGAGCATGAGCGCTGTGTCCATTTTGAGGACGGGCTAAGGGATGATCTGAGACTGTTGATAGCACCGCATCAGGAGCGGGAGTTTTCTGCTTTGGTAGAAAAGGCCAAGGTGGCTGAGGGAATCAAGGATTCTACAAAGCAGGCTATGGATAGGAATAGGCCCAAAATAGGTTTTGGAACGTCTGGAAAGGTTCATAAGAGGCCTAGAGTTGATGGGCCGCGAGGTCAGCAAGTTGGTTCAGAAGGGCGGTATCGACCTTGTGATGTGTGTGGAAAGAAGCACTTAGGAGAGTGCTGGAAGAAAACAGGAGGATGTTTTAGATGTGGGTCCAAGGACCATGTGATCAAGGATTATCCTAAGCAATCAGATGAAAGCCGACCAACAGCTCAGAATGTTGGTCAGACTGGTAGAGGAGGACCGCAGCCTCAACGAGGTCGTGGTTCGAGTAACAGAGGTAATGGTGCTGGCAGAGGCCGTGGAACACAAGGCAGAGGTGCTGCTAATGCTGAGGCAAGGCAACCAGGTTTGGTTTATGCGGTTCGCCGGAGGGAAGATGGAGACGCGCCGGACGTTATAACCGGTACGTTCTTTATTTTTGACAAGCCCTATTTTTCTCTAATTGATGTGGGCTCGACCCATTCCTATGTTGCATGTAGTGTAGTGGAAACACTAGGCCTAGACTCTGAACCTTCTGATAGGCAGATGACTGTAGTAAGCCCATTAGGCCTAACTGTAGTGGTGGATAAGATCTTTCAGAATGTACCCCTAGAGATTCAGGGAGTGAACTTTCGGGCTAACTTAATGGAACTACCTTTCGGGGAGTTTGAACTTATACTTGGAATGGACTGGCTAGTAGAGCACCGAGCCGTGTTGGATTGTGCGGCTAAACGAATGGAACTAAGGACCCCAGAGGATGAAGTAGTAGTAATGATCGGGGAGAGAAGAAACTACCTGTCCAACGTAGTTTCGGCGTTGAAGGTTGAGAAAATGGTTAAGAAAGGGTGCAAGGCGTTCTTAGCCTTCGTAAGTGCGTTAGGTGAAAAGGAAGAAGGTGCCAGTGGAGTTAGAACGGTGAAAGACTTTGAAGATGTATTTCCGGAGGAATTACCAAGAATACCCCTAGATAGGGAGGTGGAGTTTGGAATAGACTTACTACCGGGAACAGCTCCTGTGTCAATCGCTCCATACCGAATGGCGCCAAAGGAGTTAGTTGAGCTCAAGGCTCAAATCCAAGAGTTGTTGGATCGTGGGTTCATACGACCCGGTGTCTCCATGGGGAGCACCAGTTCTTTTTAGAAGAAGAAGGACGAAACTATGCGTATGTGCATAGATTACCGTCGATTGAATAAGTGACCATCAAGAACAAGTATCCTTTTCCAAGGATCGATGACTTGTTCGATCGGTGAAGGGGCATGATATTCTCAAAGATAGACTTAATGTCGGGATATCACCATTGAAGGTGAAGGAGGGATATCCATAAGACCACTTTTAGGACAAGATACGGCCATTTTGAGTTTGTGGTGATGCCGTTTGGATTGACAAACGCTCCACCCGCGTTCATGGATATGATGAACCGAGTTTTTCAACCCTACTTGGATAGGTTCGTCGTTGTGTTCATCGACGATATTTTGGTGTATTCTAAGTCCGAAGAGGAGCATGATGAACATCTCCGAGTGGTGCTACAAGTGTTAAGGAGAAGAAGCTCTATGCCAAATTCAAGCAAGTGTGGATTTTGGCTTAAGGAGGTGGCATTCTTAGGGCATGTGGTATCCGCAGAAGGAATAAGAGTGGATCCTAGGAAGATCGAGCGGTGTTGGATTGGAAACCACCTAGGTCCGTGGGTGAGATTCGAAGTTTCTTAGGTTTGGTGGGCTATTCTGAGAAGGTTCGTAGAAGGATTCTCGTCAATAGCCGCGCTTTGACAAAGTTACTAAGGAAGGAAGTACCTTTTGAATGGTGCGATAAGCAACAGAAGAGCTTTGACAACCTTAAGAAGGTGTTGACGGAGGCTCCAGTGTTAATTCAGCCGGAGGCTGGGAAGGATTTTGTGGTGTACTGTGATGCTTCGCATACGGGATTAGGATGTGTGCTAATGCAAGAGGAAAAGTAGTCGCTTATACATCTCGGCAACTAAGGCCTCATGAGGTTAACTACCCAACTCATGACTTGGAACTGGCAGCAGTGGTTTTCGCCCTTAAGGTTTGGAGGCACTACCTCTATGGAGAAAGGTCAGTGATCTACACAGACCACAAGAGTCTTAAGTATCTGTTGACTCAGAAGGAGTTGAACTTGAGGCAACGAAGGTGGGTGGAGTTGTTGAAGGACTACGACTGTTCGATAGAATATCATTCGGGCAAGGCAAATGTGGTAGTTGATGCCCTAAGTCGGAAGGTTGTGTCGGATCTAAGGGCTATGTTCGCTCACTTAAGTTTGTACGATGATGGAAGCCTGTTGGCAGAGTTGCAAGTCAAGCCCACATGGCTGAAGGAGGTGAAAGAGGGACAGTTGGTTGATAAGGATCTAAGTGTTAAGTTACAACAAGTACGGAATGGAGAGTTAGAGGATTATAGTGTTAATGATGAGGGAGTATTGTGTTACAAAGGAAAAGTCTGTATGCCGAAGGACAAGGAGGAAGACAAAGGATTCTTCGGGAGGCGCATAGTAGCCCTTATGCTATGCATTCCGGAGGCATTAAACTGTACAGAGATCTAAGGGAACAATTTTGGTGGTCTGATCTTAAGCAAGAAGTGACTGAATTTGTGGGGAAATGTTTGACGTGTCGACAAGTTAAGGTGAACACCAAGTTCTATCGAGGATTGCTTCAACCAATCGAGATTCCGCAATGGAAGTGGGAGAGAATTACCATGGATTTCGTTAGTGGGCTTCCCCTTACGCCTACTAAGAAGGACTCGGTATGGGTGATAGTGGACCGTTTGACTAAGTCCGGGCACTTCATCCCGGTAAGAGTTGACTATTCTCTTGGTGGCTAAGTTATATGTGGCGGAAATTGTGAGGTTACATGGTGTACCAGTATCGATCATCTCCGACAGAGACCCAAGGTTTACGTCTCGGTTCTGGAGGGCACTTCATCAAGCTTTAGGCACTAAGTTGGACTTCACTACGACTTTTCATCCACAATCAGACAGGCGATCAACGCAGAGTTATACAAGTGTTGGAGGATATGTTGAGAGGTCGTGTGATGGATTTTCGAGGAAGTTGGGAAGACTATTTGCCTTTGTTGAGTTCGCCTACAACAACAACAGCTATCGGGCTAGCATTCGGATGGCACCATATGAAGCATTGTATGGTCGGAAGTGTAGAACTCCTACTTGTTGGGTGAGTTAGGAGAACGTCGAGTTTTGGGTCCGAGTTAGTGGCAAATCAAGAGAAGGTTGAGATGATTCGAGCACGGTTAAAGGAAGTCTTTGATAGGCGAAGTCGTCGACGCAGACCTTAAGCGGAAGGAAATAGAGTTTGAAGTGGGAGACCAAGTGTTTCGAAAGTCTCGCCTTGGAAAAAGGTAATGAGGTTGGTCGCGCAAGGAAGTTAAGCCCAAGGTTTATAGGGCCCTATCAGTCTTGAAACGAGTTGGAGCGATGGCATACCAATTGGAGTTGCCACCAGAGTTGCGGTAGATGCACGATGTATTCCATGTATCCATGCTACATCGTTACCGATCGGATCCGCCTCATGTGGTACCTGTCGAAGAAGTAGAGCTAAGGCCGGACTTATCCTACGAGGAAGAGCCGAGGTCGGATATTGGGCGTGATGTGAAAGTGCTACGGAGGAAGTCGGTTCCTCTAGTCAAGGTGTTATGGCGTAATCATGGATCGAAAGAAGCTTCGTGGGAACCAGAAGAGGCAATGCGACAACAATACCCTCAATTATTTTAGTTAGAAAATTTCGAGGACGAAATTATTTTTAAGGGGGTAGAATTGTAACATCTGGAAAGGGCCTATGCATTTTCGGTTTAATTGTATAAGTAACATGTTTTATGTACTAAGAATAAATTTTGAACAATTTTGGAAACACGAAAATGTATGGAAATGTTAAGTTAAAAAAATGGAAAGTGAACATTTTTGGAAACATGGAAATGGATGGAAATGATTTGGAAATGAATCAAAATAGGAAAGTGCACATTTCTGGAAATTTGGAAATGTAAGAAAATGTCAAGTTTACTGAGCCGAACGAAAATTTTTGGAAACTTAGAAATGACTTAGAAATGTTGAGTTTTAAAGTTTAAAAGAGGAAATTAAGGCAAGGTGGCCTTAAAAGAAAAAGTTTGTGAAAGTTGACACACAAACAGGCTTGGAAAAGTGGCACTGAAGATGCCACTTATGGCCTCTGGAAATGGCGCCACATGCAAGGTGTTGGGCACTGGTTCGAGTCACTTGGGAAGCAAATAAAAGAAGTTTTATTTTTGCTTCGGAAGCTCCGAGGTGGACGGCACAAGCCTTCTAGAAAGGAGGAGTTTTATTCTCTTTAATATTCGATTAATAAGGTGATAAATAAGGGATTTAATTTGGATTATTTTTGAAGAGATAATAAAGGATTATTCTCTAATTATTTTAAATTAAGAGATAAAGCTATCAAATAAAGAAGAGTGGTGGCCAAGTAAGGGATTCTAAGGAGTAGTTTCGGCTATAAAAGGAAAGAAATAGGGCTACTCATCAATTTTTCTTCCTCCTCCTCTCTCTGCCGAATTTCTGAGTGCTCTCCTCTCTTCTCTTCTCTTTTTCTTTTGTCAAGCCGAATCTATAGTCCACCATTGCCAAAATTCTTAAGTTTCTTTTCCTTATTTTCGTGGAAACCAAATACCCCAAGAGAACCTCTAGTCGACTTCTCCATTAAATCCCCAAAGCCAAAACTTTATCATCTAGTCATCAATGCCGATTCTTTAAGGGACTTTTACCAAGGGTGCTACCGATTTCTTAAAAGGGTAAGATCCAAAGTTTGGTTTCAATTCTTTTATATTTTAAACCTATCTAAAATTTAGGGACTAATCTCTATTATGGATTTTGGCCGAGTTATGGAAGGGTGTTTTGGGATTTAAGAAATTGTCAACTACAAGAAGGTATCCTTGAACTTCTAAGATCTAAGGTAAGTTATGAATACCATTCGGCCATAAGCTATATTATTATGATTTAATGTTAGATTGGATCTAACATGGGTACATAGGGATTTCGGATAAAGAATAAAGAAGCAAGGATCCAATTCGGGATTTAAGATTTAGAAGGTAAGAACAAAGGTAAATTTGGCCAAGGCCTATTTTAGTAGTAGATCTATTATTATGTGTTTTAAGCCGAAAACTAACCAATTCAAGGGATTTAGTGACTAGCCGATTTCAAAGGGGAAAATACGAGTTTCGGGATTTGATTAAATCATCAAATCGACACCAAGGTAAGCTTTAAGAATACAAATCCTACTAGGATTTGGTTTTCTAGCCGAATAGGCTTTGTGCTAAATAGTAAGTGATTAATCAATTGTAGGAACTTGAGATCTAAGGCAGTAGATCAGATTTCGGGATTTCAGTGAAGTGGTTAAGCAAATCAGGTGTGTACCCCACACTACTTCTTAATATGTTTCATGGCCTGTTTTATTAAAATATGTGATATTAAGAATATGAAAGTGGCTAGGGTACCATGCTATGGTACTAAGTACTCGTGCACGTTTCCTACTTCTACAAAGAATATGAAAAAGGTCATTAGTAACATGAGAATATGATAAGAATGTGAACTCTGGCATATTTATGCATATCATCATTAGAACTCTGGCATATTTATGCATATCATCATTATATGGGGCATATGGGTTTGTTTGAAAGGGGAAGTGAATGTGGTGACTTAAGACCACGAACACGGTGACCTAAGACCGTGATATCCGAAAGTGGTGACCTAAGACCACACGATGAATCTGAAAGTGGTGACCTAAGACCACAGTAATCTGAACGTGGTGACCTAAGACCACAAATGCGGTGACCTAAGATCGCGATATGGAGTGTAGTGGAAGGAGGGTCGACTTAGTAGTCCCCACGGTGTACAGGTTGGTACGGGGGTGTGTAGCGGATGGACAATTAGGTTTGGGTTTGGGAATGCATCATAACTTGTATTCTATGTTTTGAAGGTGTAACTCCTGTATGCCTGATTCTATTATGACTTAGTGTCGTGTACACATTGAGTCTGTTTGACTCACCCCGTTGGGGAATATTTTTCAGGTGATGATCAGTGATGGACCGGGACGGCAGAACTTGTGGTGGCCATGCTCAACATGAAGTTTTTATTTTATAAACTACTATTTTTATTTAAGTACTTGAATAACTTGGAAATTATTTGATGTAATAAGGCCATAAGGCCATAGTTGAATTGTTTTCCATTTTATTTCTATTTATTATGATTATGAGTTTTACCTATTAAAGTTTAACTTTTTAATATAAAGAATTGAATTCGTTTTCAACACAAGCCCAACCCAAACAATGTTTTTTTTTTCAAAATCGCACAAGTTTTCTCTAGGTAACGAAAGAATTTTGAAACCGGTTTACTTGAGGAACATACCAAATTTGGGCAAATCTCGTGGGCCGGGTTTGGGGTGTTTCAGAGGTAGTAATGGTTTGGGCCGTGGTCAGAGAGCACCAGGCAGAGGTGCTGGTCATACTGAGGCGAGGCAGTCGGCTCTAGTTTATGCTGCACGTCGCCGAGAAGAGGGAGATGCTTCGGACGTCATTACGGGTACGTTCTTTATTTATAATGTACCTTATACTGCAGTGATAGATATAGGATCCACTCATTCCTATATAGCTTGTACCGTATCTGAAAACTTGGGTATACCGGTTGAGAGCACTATGGGTGAGGTCATTGTACTTAGTCCGCTGGGACAATCGGTGAGGGTAGATAAACTGTTTAGAGACGTCCCTTTAGAGGTACAAGGGGTAACCTTTCGGGCTGATCTTATGGAGCTTCCATTTGGGGAGTTCGATTTAATACTGGGGATGAATTGGCTGGTCAAACACTGAGTGAGTTTGGATTGTGCCACCAAAAGGGTTTTACTGAGAACTGAGGAGGACAGCGAGGTAGTCGTAATTGGGGAGCGTCGGAACTACTTGTCGAATGTGATTACTGCATTGAGGGCCAAAAAAGCACCCGGTTCAAGAAGAAGCAATTTAGGGGAAAAAAATAAGAAAAAAAAAGGATCTACACATATCAAATAGATACTCATTAAAAGGCATACCCAGAGACCATATATCAAACTTGAAACCATAAGGAATATCTACAAGCAGTTTAGGACACATGCAACCAAGTAAAATATCAAATGTAGCTCAATGATCACATAAAAAAAAAGGAAAAAGATAGAGAACATGTAAGAAACCAATAAGGAAAATAAGAAGACAAACTCACCAAGGCGTACATCTTGATCTTTGGTAAGAAAGATGATGGAACACTAACAAGAGAGTGCAATGATTATAAATCAGTCCATAAATCATTTTGTGATAGAAAGACTAATCCAATTTTACACACATACCTTCAGGTCACGATGCACAAGAAAATTTGAATGCAAATATTCAACTGCTAGAAGCAGTTTTGCGAACTGCTAGCAAGTTTATGTACATGTTTATGATCATTATTTTTAATTCTTAGTCATAAGTCATGTAACATCCCGATTTTGACCCTAATCGGAACAGTAGTTTCGGGACCACAAATTCGAGTCCGAAAAATATTTTAAAATTATTTTCTGTGTTTATTATGTGTGAATTTGCTTGTGTGAAATTTTCGTGTTTTAATTTCGTCGTTTGAGTGTCCGATTAAATAAAAGGATTAAATCACGTAAAATGAAAATTTAGTGGTTATTTTTAGAAGGGCCGAATAGTGGATGTTCTTTTAATATGAAGGTTTTATGTTGCAATTTTGCCATTTAATTGATGATTGGACGGCACTAAGGTTATATTATATAGTTTTTATATTAAATATAAAAGTTAAAATAATAAATGATATATTATAAGTTAATATAATAAGACAAACATAAGTAAAAGAAAGCCATACTCATCTTTTATTTGACTGAAACAAAGAAAAGAAAAAGAATTAAGAAACAAGCTAGGTATTCGGCCCTTGCTCAAGCAAATAGAGGTATGTTTCGGTTTCGATTTTTGATAATTTTTACGTTTTTGAGATCGCTACTTCGAGTACTACAAGACCCATGCTTGAATTTTTGAAATTGGTGATGATTTTGTGTTTTGCCATTGATGATAGCTTGTGATTTTTGTTGTTTGATGATGAAATATTAAAGATATGTGAAAGATTAACATGTTTTGTCTTTGGATTTTTGATGAAATTGAGCAATTAGGGCTAAATTGTGAAAATAATATTTTGAGGGACTAAAATGTGAAAAAAATGAAATGTATGGACTTGTATGGAGCTAATGAATATTCGGCCCTAGCATGATATATGTAAATTTTGTGTATTTTGTATTTTATGCAATAGGGACTAAATTGCAAAAGTGTGAAATGTTAGGAGCAAAATGGTAATTTGCCCATTTATGTATTTTTGGATTAAATTGAATGAATGTGTGTTTAAATTAGTTAAATTTGAATATATTTAGATCGAGAACAGAAGAAAACGAAATTAGATCGAGGGAAGTCGAAAGTAGTCGAGTAGTCGATTTCGTCCGTCGATATCCGAGGTAAGTCTATAAGCATATAAATGTCGTTAAATTTGATAATATATATATGTTACATGATGAATGGAATTTTTGTGAATATATTTGTGAATGGCCGAATGTGTATTGAGCAAAAGAGCTATACTTCGAGTTCGATCCGATCGAGATTCAATGTCCGAAAGCCCCGTATGAACCCTAGAAATAGTTAGGATACATATGTCATGACATAGGATTTCCGATATGTGTTTTCGTGTAAGACCACGTCTGGGACGTTGGCATCGATTTGTGTTTACATGTAAGACCCTGTCTGGGACAGTGGCATTGATATGTGATTACATGTAAGACCACGTCTGGGACGTTGGCATTGTACGAGCTTCCGACTATCCGCGTATCCTTTTTAATTCCGAACGGTTCAACGAGCAATGTGAAGTAAATATCGAATGTGAAATTGAATTACAGGTTCAGGTATGTGTTAGTTATTTGTTTATATGGAAACAAGGTAAGTTGGTTATTTGAAATGATAAATGGTTATGTAAATATGAATTATGTGCTAACCTATTTGAACATATACAAGATTCGGCCTATTTATGTATTTGTAATAATGAAAGTGAAATTATATATTTGTATATGATTGATTATGTTCGGCCATATGGTATATGTATGTGAGGTTCAAATGTGATTTGGTAGTAGATGATAACTTGTATTTGATATTATGTATATTCGGCCTTGTTAGCAAAATGATAATATGTAATTGTTGTTATATATATTTTTGCTTAAGACTTACTAAGCTTAAATAGCTTACTGTTTGTGTGTTTTGTTTACCTCTGTTTTATAAATTTTGGAGTCACGTTTCGAGCTCGGGGATCGTCAGCAAAGTCTATCACACTATCGACATCTTTTGGTATTTTTTTAAAGTATAAATTCGATCTTATGGCATGTATAGGCATGTTTACGTTTTTGGTTAGTTTTGGATCATGTATATAAAGCCATGCGAAGATGGCTTGATTATATGTTTAAGTTGGTTTTTATGTATTCTTAGTTTTATGCTTGATGTGTTTGGTTTTAGTAATTCGGTCATGGCATATTTAAATGTGGAATATGATGTTTAAGTATGAGTACATTCGGTCATGGCATATAAATGAAGTGTGCTTGGCATGTTTTGTTAATGTTTGTGATTAAGTATGTTTAAATATGACTTAATTTCCATGCTCGAGTTTGGTTTTGGTTTAATTATGGCTTAAGTTGATTTTGGTCTTTGTTTGAGTTTATATGGAGAGTGTATCCAAGATATATGATGTTTGTGAAGTTGTTATGAGTTTCGGTCATATGTAATTTATGGTTGTTGATTGAGTTATGGTAAATCATGTATTAGTTAGGTAAAAAAAAGTAAGATATATATACATGAGATAAATTCGGTGTTCACTTATGAATTATATTAATGATATGCATGATACTTGGTTTATTTGTTATAGATGTTTAGACATATTGAGACTTAGATTTATATAAGGAAAATAGATTAGATTAATGATAAAGGATATGTGTGCTTTGGTAATCGGTCATGATATTTTAGTTGAGTTCTTATATGTCTTTACATGTATATATATGCGCTTATATTATGGTTGATATGTATATGTGCATGGCTATATGGATTTGTAGTCATTTATAAGTTTATAAATATATATATAAACGAATTGTGTTAACCGAATAGTTAAAGAAATGAAATAGGTTTTATTTATAATCGAATGCTTGTTCTTAATTTGTATTAACATGTAAAACATATGAATTTCATATAAGCTAATATATTAATGCCGCATAAATGAAAAAAAAAAGTAGTAATGAAATTTTTGTCTCAATTGATGTATAAGTTGTACATGCGCATGTCTTTTATAAAATAGATTTAATATACAATTATTGGAGTAGTTGATTTGTTATAAGTTCTGTATGAGTATAACTTGTTTTATATATATTATGCACGGCCATATTGAAATGTTGTTAATGCCGCATATATGATTGGATATTAAGTTGTATACAAGTTTGGTTCGAATTTGGTAATTGTGGAATATGTTCAATTGAGTTTTGATATATGTTCGAATTGAATTGATTGAAACTTTAAAATGTGCTTATTTGTGATACATGATTAGTAAGGTGTGTATGATTTGAATTGTAATTATGATTCATGTATTTGAATTTAAAATAAGTGAATTTTGGATATTCAAGTTTGATAATGTTATAAATGTATCATAATTCTTTGGTGCATGAAAGGTGATAAATGATTGTGCTGAACTGTGTTTTGAACAGTAAAGCCTCGTAACCCTAATCCGGCGACGGATACAGGTGGGTATTACAAGTCATCAAACTAAAATGTAAAATTAAGGGGTATATAGAGAAATTCAATAACCTCCTTAGAAAAATACACCCCATTTGATTTCTTCATCAATTCAGCCTTGTTAAAAATGAATAAGAGAACTAACAATACGAACAAATTACAACAGATGCAAAAATTTCAAAAACATACAAAAGATTCGAGTTTATTCGATTAACTAGATTTGAATAATTTGAAATTTAAACTTTTTCCTATTTTTTGAGTCAAATCGAATTATAGATAGATTACAACAATTGCAAAAATTTCAAAAACATAAAAAAATACCTATTCAAAATTCTCAATTTAACTTAGAAACTTACATATCTCCACCTTCACAGTATCTAGTAAGTGTAAAGCAATCTATATCTTCCTCCATGGATTTGATTTAGGATAAAATTTAAGGCAAATAAATTACACCTAAAATATTAATCTTCTGGCCTTATTTGATCCAATTTGAATCACATCCACACAAACTCAAAACATAAAAAGCAAATCCTTTACTCGAAATCAATAATAATGCCAAGAAAGCAATTGTTTCTTTTTCCTTTTAATAACAAACTCAAAATGAATTAAACAAAGCCCAATAAAACCGAAGCATAATCAAAGACATGAAATCAAACCAACAAATCTAAAATAAAAGAGAAAAAAGTGTTTCATAATCGTTACGATGATTGGATGGGACAAACCTAGACTGCTGGCTTTTGGGGTCAATGAGATGCAGAAAAGTCGAGGTGAAGACTGAAGAAAATGGAGCGACCAAAAGGAACACTAGCTTCAGAGATCCAATGGCAGTTTGTTTTGTAGCAGCAGCAACATCAACAACCTTTGTCACATCAGTAGCTTTTACAGCAACACCCACAGCTACGGTGAGGGACAAGTGAGGGATTTGTCTAACCTCCTTAGAAACTAATGAAGAATAACTGAAGAAGGATGGAGGGTTTGATTTAGGTTTTTTATTTTTTATTTGGAGGGTTTGATTTTTGGATATGAACTAGGAAATAGGAATGGGATTTTGATTTAGGGGAAAATGGTGGGGGAAGATGAGGGGAAAGTAAAAGGTAAAAAGGTTTAGGGAAAAAGTAAAAGGGTTAGAGGGGGAAAGTAAAAATAAAAAAATTAGATTAAATAATAATTTAAATTTAAATTTTAAAATAATTTAATTTAGTATTCAATTTATTTAAATTATTTGAATTCGAAAACTTAACTCTTGAACTTGAAATTTAAAAAAAAAAAATTGAGTTGATTCGATTAATTTGAATAATTTGAAATTTATTTTTTTTTTATTTTTTTCGAGTAAAATCAAATTTTGCTCACCTTAAAACAATAAAAAAATAACAATTAAAAAAAATAATTCAAAAACACACAAAAAAAAAAAAAAACACATAATCAAAATTCTCAATTCAACTTAGAAACTTACATTTCTCCACCTTCATAGTATCAAGTAAGTGTAAAGCAATATATATCCTCCTCCACGGATTTGTCTTACGATAAGATTTAAGGCACATAAATTACACCCAAAATACTAATCTACTGGCCTTATTCGATCCTATTTGAATCACATCTATGCAAACTCAAAACATAAAAAGAAAATTCTTTACCCCAAAATCAATAATAATGCCAAGAAAGTAATCGTTTCTTTTTCCTTTTAATAACAAACTCAAAATTAATGAAACAAAGCCCAATAAAATTGAAGCGTCATCAATGACATGAAATCAAACCCACAAATCGAAAATAAAAGCAAAAAAATGTTTCATAGCCGTTATGATGATTGGATTGGACAAACCTGTACTGTTGGTTCTAGGGTTAGGGAGATGCAGAAAAGTCGAGGTGAAGAATGAAAAGAATGGAGTGACCAGAAGGAACACCAATTTCAGAGATCCAAGGGCAGTTTGTTTTGCACTAGTAGCAGTATCAACAACCTTTGCTACAGTAGTAACTTTTACAACAACACCCACAGCTGCTGTGAGGGACGGGCGAGGATTTGCCTAACCTCTTTAAAAATTGATGAAGAAGAACTAAAGAAGGATAGAGGGTTTGATTTAGGGCTTTTGATTTGTGATTTAGGGTTTTGATTGCGAGATAGGAATTAGGAAATAGGAATGAGATTTTGATTTGTGGGAAAATGATGGGGGCAGATAGGGGGAAAGTAAAAGGGTTTATGTAACATCCCCAAAATTTCTGAAATTTGAAACAGTGATAAATAAATAATAAGTCAGTTATAATTTAAGAAAGTCAGAAATTAGAAATTATTAGCGTTACGAGACAGTGAAGACAGTCATTAAAGGCAACAGAAAAAGTCTGTATACTGAGAGAAATCAATCCGAGGTATTGACTAATTTATAAAAAGGTAAAATGTATTGAGGCAAAAGTAAGAAAATTAAGAGATGAAAATGATCGAATTGATTTAATGAAAGAGGATGAGGGACTAAAGGTTGAAATTTACCAAAAAAAGTATGAATCATCCATAGAATTGTAGGAAAAGTTGGAGGACAAAATGATAATTATTGGAAATAGATAATTATAGAAGTGTTATGATTAAAGATGAATGTGTGTAAAAGCATAATTGGTGGGGTAAAATGGTAAATATCATTTTATAATTATTTTAATTAGATATTTTATTGGAAAAGTGTAGAAAATATAGAAAAGTGGTGGAAAAGATGAATAAAAAGCCATCTTCTCCATTTGTCTTTCACGTCACCCTCCATAGCTATCTTCTCCAAGTTTTATTTTTCTTTCAAATAAGTCATTTTCACTATTTAAAAGCCAAATTCCTCCAATTTTTTTTATAATTAGAGAGTGAAATGAATAGAGAAGTATAGTAATCACTTCAATTTCATGAGAAGCCCAAACATAGTTGCCTTGGAGGAGTGAAAAAGTAGGGATAAATATTGAATATAAGAGATTGAGGTAAGAAATGATAACTTTACATGAAATATATGTTAGTTTTACTTGAATAACATAGCTTGTGATCTGTGAATATGATTCTAATGTGTAAATATTGTATGTTTTTATATGCAAAATGAAGAAGTGAAGGAAAGTGGGAAACAAAGAAAGAAATAAAGCAAGGAAGTTGTTAAAGGAAGAAGGAGAAGAAGAAAGCTTGATTCCAAGCCTTGAGTTGTAAGTACAACTAGAGTTTTATTTATTTTAAATATGTTGTTAATAGTTAAGCTTAATTAGATAAATAGATACTTTAATATGTTATTTAATCATAAGTTTACGGGTGACAAATGAAGAATAAGATATGGTAATGATCGAGTATAAAGAATGATGAATTGGTTGTGTTTACTAAGTAAATTATAATAGAGAAATAGAAAGAAAATTGAAAAAAAGAATAAGAATGTGAAAAATGTCTAAATTGTAAAAGATGAAAAAATTGATAGAAATGTTACTATTAAAAATAAGTGTATACATAAAGTAAAATATGTGAAAGGCTGATATAAGAAATGTTATGGTAAGATTGTGAATAATATTGATGAAGTATGAGTAAGAAATGATTAAATTGAAAAGTATGTGTCGAAACCATTTAAAATTTTTAGAAAACGGGGTCGACTTTTAAAAACAAAAGTGGGAATCGCCACCAATCCCTTTTTTACTTAGGTGTGATTGGATCACCTTGTAAAACGTTTTATTTTAAAACATTTGATTTTGGTCTACGAAAAAACAAGAAAACGGGTTCGGGAGTCGGTTACGTACGAGGAAGGGTTAGCACCCTCGTAACGCCCAAAAATTGGTACCTAATCGATAAAATCATGTCCAAATATTTGAAATTTAAAAAGTTAAAATAAGATCCTTTATTTGAAGGTAAACCAAGACTACCTATCTCAAAGAATTAAAAATACCACACCTAATAAGTTAGGATACAGTATCTCAGGACTTCAAAGCTAGGTACATCTTTATTTTAGAAAATTCTTACCTCGAGATACAAAACATCACACCCAATAAGTTAGGATACAACGTTTTGAATTCCCAAGAATAAGGTTTTTTATTTAAAACTTGAGATTTCTTTGTTCCGAAAGAATATAAACATCACATCCAACACGTTAGGACACGATATTTTAAAACCTTCGTAATCAAAATCCTCTCATGATTTATAAAACTTGTTAAAAGGATATTTAGTTATTCAGCCAAACGGAAAATTGCAACCCAACACGTTAGGGCACTATTTCCCGAATTTCTAAACACGAAACATTGCCTTGTTTTCAAAAGCCTTACCTCGAGATAACATAATGTCACATCCAACACGTTAGGACATGACATTTTGAATCCCCGAGAATAAGTTTTTATTTAACTTTTTAAAAGGAAAGTAATAAAAATAATAAAATAATAATAATGTTGATAAATAATAACAACAATAATAATATATAATGATTATACATAATAAAATAATTAGTAAACAATATATAAAATTTTAAATAAACATATATACATAATATACTAAACATAAAAAAAAATTATAAATAATATAAATAAAATAGATCATATAAATTATACTAAATTAAAAAATTATACATATATAATATAATACTATATAATATACAAGTTAAAATATAATATAATAGATAATATATAAATTAAAAATAATATATAAATTATCAAACCAAGTAAAATAAAATAAAATAATAATTAAATATATAAAAATAATACATATAAAAATATATATATATATACATAAAAGGACTAAATTAAAACTCACTTGAAATAACAGGGGTTAAAATGGCAATTAGGACGAATTAAAGAAACGACGACGTTTTATTTTTGGCCTTTAAAGCAGTCCAAGGGATTAGATTAGAAAGTAATTAAAATTTTAGGGCCAATTTAAAATAATAAAAAAATGTGATTAAACGGAATTAAAAAATATAAAAATGCGGGAGGACTAAAATGGCAATTAAACCTTTTTTCAAAACAGTGTCGTTCCAATTTTAAAACATTTTAAATGGCTCGAGGATTAAATTAAAACGAAATAGAAATTTCAAGGATAATTTAATAAAAATAAAAGTTTGATTTAAGCTAAATTGAAAACAGTGAAATTGCGGAAGGACTAAAAGAATAAATTTCCCTTTTACAAAAAATGAGCGGATCTTGAGGGCCGGGTCGGGTCAACACGCGGATCTAATATCTGCTAAACAGCGTCGTTCCTCTTGGCTTATAAAAGTCAGTTTTCATAAAAAAATCATTTTAAATCTGTTTTTTTTTAAAAAAAAAAAACACTCCGAAATCCTCTGAAAGCCCTTTTATCCCCTCGTCTGGTATCGGTCGTCGGACCTCTGGACAACCGCCCCTACACGCGTCACGCACCTCTGCCAACGGTGGTCGGAGGCTTAAAACCCCATTTCAAAAGGTAATTTTCTCGCCTCTTCTTTACTTTTTGTGTGTTATTCTGTGTATAAAATATGCATATAAAAAAACGAATAAAAAAAACAAAGAATTACCTTTGTAAAAAACTCTCTGTATTCTGTTTCAAATTTTTTTTGCTTCTATTACTCTGTGTGTTCGTCTTTGCAAAATAAATCCGGCTTTTATAGCCTTGAAAAACAACACTAAAAAGGAAAACATTTTTTGTTGCCATTTCTACTATTTCCTTTCTTGTGCAGGTCGAAGAGAGGATCTCGGTGATGGCGGGCTTTACTTGCGCGAATCGTGGCCTGACGAGGGTGCGGGGTTGCCTGCATCGATTGCGGCGCGATGGGTGTCGCAAAGGCTAGACGAGGCTTACGGCGCCTAGGGTTTCGAAAACCCTAGGTCTTCTGATTTCAACTTTGAGGGTTGGGCCTTTTGGGCTGTGTTTCACTTGGGTCTGGAGTTGGGTTAAGGGTGTAACCGGGTAACTGTTTAGGTATTGGTTCTAGGTTAGTTTAGGTATTGGTAGTTTGGGTCAAGTATTGGGCCTCGAGTATTTTGGTTTTGGTCTCATGGTTTGGTTTTAGTAATGAAATGGGCTCTGTAAAAAAAACACTGGACATTATTTATTTATTTTTTTGGTTTTATTTCTAAGCCCGGTCAAAATTGGGCCATTACAGCTGCCCCTCTTTGCTCATTGTCATGTAACGAGAATAGAGCAAAGATAATAAAAGAACCAATTTTGCCCGGTCTTGGCTGAGCCTCGACTTCTTGATCCTTGTCTCCTTCAAATGACTCCAACTCCACTACAACTTCAACGGTATTGGAACTTTATCTTGATTTCAGTAAGTTTGATAGCTTCAACTTCATGAAGGCAGTATCCACTATCTTTTGATCTACTCCACTGCAAACTCAGGGAAATAAGATTTGATATTTTCAATTTGATCCCTGCAAACTCAGGGATCACCAGACTGATGTCTTCGACCTGCTTCTTGCAACTTCAAGAATGCTAGATCTGTTATTTTCAATCTGCTTCCTGCAAAGCTCAGGAATGCCAAATTGGCTATCTTCTATCTGCTTCCCGCAAAGCTCGGGAAGGCAAGATCCGATGTCTTCGACCTGCTTTTTCGCAACTTCAGGAATGCCAGATCTGCTATCTTCAGTCTACTCCACTGCAAACTCAGGGATGCCAGACTGGTGGTCAAATCTGTTCCACTACTGTTTAGGGAGACAAGATTTGTCGTTCGATCTTGGTCCACTACTGCTTAGGGAGACAAGATCTACAATCTTTGACCTATTCCACTACTGGTCAGTGAGATAGGGCTGGTGGCTTAAATCTGTTCCACTACTGCTTAGGGAGACAAGATTTGCCGTTCGATCTTGGTCCTCTGCTGCTTAGGGCGACAAGATTTACAATCTTTGACCTATTCCACTGCTGGTTAAGGAGATAGGGCTGGTGGCTTAAATCTGTTCCACTACTGCTTAGGGAGACAAGATTTGTCGTTCGATCTTGGTTCCCTACTGCTTAGGGTGACAAGATCTACAATCTTTGACCTATTCCACTGTTGGTCAGAGAGATAGGGCTGGTGGCTTAAATCTGTTCCACTACTGCTTAGGGAGACAAGGTTTGCCGTTCGATCTTGGTCCTCTACTGCTTAGGGCGATAAGATCTACAATCTTTGACCTATTCCACTGGTGGTTAGGGAGATAGGGCTGGTGGCTTAAATCTGTTCCACTACTGCTTAGGGAGACAAGATTTGCCGTTCGGTCTTGGTCCTCTACTGCTTAGGGCGACAAGATCTACAATCTTTGACCTATTCCACTGCTGGTCAGGGAGATAGGGCTGGTGGCTTAAATCTGTTCCACTACTGCTTAGGGAGACAAGATTTTCCATTCGGTCTTGGTTCCCTACTTCTTAAGGTGACAAGATCTACAATCTTTGACCTATTCCACTACTGGTCAGGGAGATAGGACTGATGTCTCCGATCTGATCCTGCAACCTCGTGGATTGTCGATCTCGCTATTTTAATCTGCCCCTGCAAACTCGTGGATACCAGACTAATGTCTTCTACCTTGCTACATAACCTGAAGAATGGGTATATGTTTATGTCTAATATTTAGGATGCTTTGATCGAAATGTTATGAAGATGATTCCTGTTTCAAGGATTAGGATGCAATGACCGAAATGAATCAAATGCTCCTAATGCAATTTACAAAAATATTATGAGTATGATTCCTATCCTAGGTGTTATTACTCATTTGTTTTTCATTCATGTTCTGCTCAAATAATTTGCCCCAATGTAATTTCTAAGTCACCCCGCTTGAACCTTGGGACATGAAGTTGGTATCTCCCACTGCAGACTTCAGGGAATGACATTTGGTTTCTTTCATATTTCTGTTACCACTGCAGTACGTAACTTGTATCACTTTCAACTGCTACACCATTCCCTGGGTGTAATGACCAGATATGTGTGTCTGAATGGATGCAGGGTATCCCGACAATGATCCCTTTTTACACTTGGTTGACCTTGTTCGTCATTTTTCGATGTGGTATTACCAATAGAATTGTCTTAGCCAATAAGCATCCGAAGAGATAATCATTTTCCAATGTTTCAAATCCCTTAGGCTTGGTGAGTTCTGAACAATAGTCCTGTTTCAGATTCTCATATTATTTAGAAGCTTCTAGAGTAATATGTGAAACTCCTTTTATAAAAGTGTTATTAGTACATAAATTGTTATTTCAATATAAAATGCTTGAAAAAGGTCACAAAAAATGGACGAGAAAGAAATTAGTCAGGAGCATAGCTCAAAAAAAATAATTTAATCAAGGATAACCTTGGCAATAAAAGAAAATTGATTTGGGTGTATCTCCAAAAGAACAAAGCAATAAAAAATAACGAATTCAAAAATAGGTAAGATAGAAGTTAGGTGCCCCAGATATCGTAGCCTGAGCTTCTTTATTCCAACTTCTTGAGGACCATTTTAAGCTCAATATGTGTTTAAGGGATCCGGAGTACTTTGTTAATGCCCCAAGACGTAGCATACTTCCTCTTTGTTAATTCAGATGTAGCAAGACTACTGTATGCCCCACTTTTTTGGTCAACATTTGAGCCGCCTTTTTCGGGTTTTCAACTCAAATCCCCTTTGGTCTCAAAGCGCCCTTTGCGGGTTTTCGCTTTGGCCTCTCCTTTTCTTTTTCTTTTTCTCTCTCTTTTTTTTTGAATTTGAATTTGAATTTGAATTCGAATTTGAATTTGAATTTGAATTTGGACTTAAGGCGCCCTTTACGGGTTTTCACCCTGGCCCTTTTACCTTTCAGGTAAAATCCTCCTTGACTGAACCTGAATTCGCCGGATTGGGCAAGTCTTTGCCATCCATCTCGGTCAATATTAAAGTTCCTCCAGAACAGGTCTTCTTTACAACATAAGGTCCTTTCCAGTTTGACATCTGCTTTCCTCTAAAATCGCTTTATAGAAGAAAGGTCTTTTCAACACCAGGCTCCCTCGTGAAGTTCTCTAAGATGAACTTCTATGTCATAAGCTTGCATCATCTGATCATGATGGATTTTCTTCAACTAGGTTCCATTGGCAAAATGCTTCAATTCCATAAACCAATGGGTAAGATGTTGCCCCAGCGAAGGTTCTGGCCAACGTTCACTAAGACAGAGGGTAATGGTAGCTTCTTATGCCAATCCTTACAAGTCTAAGTCACCTTTTTGTTGTTTTTCTTTTTGTATTTTTTTTTCTTTTGGAAACTTTTGCTGTACAGTGATATACTGCCTAATCTTTGGACAAACTGTAAACTTTGTCTTTGTACAGTTATGCATTTTGTGCTGGCATCTAATCCTTTCCTTTATTCTTATTCTTTTTTTTTTATTTTTTTTGATTTTTTTAATTTGCTGACTATCAACTTTGTAACATTGACATATGAAGCTACTTCTACCCTCTTAGTGAAGTAGACGACGACCATGACGGTAAATCGATGACAACTGGAAGCGTTTGACGAAATTGGACCCATAATATCCATGCCCCACATATAGAAAAGTCTATGAAGAAAACAAAAAAGTCACATAAATCTCGTCTCCTTAAATTCGGCATAGCTGACTTTCTACATAGATTAGCAGTGCCCGATCCTCATGTTTAGCCTGCTTCTTATTAGCCAAGGCATGTCCTGATATAATTGTGTGAAAACATCTTTGAATTCTTGAAAACAACTCAATGATGTCTTGCCTTATTTTGGTGGTGAGCTAGGCTTCGATCTTTACCCCTTTCTAGGCTCGCAATATTCAATGACCTTTGTAGAGTAAGGTCTGTTTTACCGTTTTTAACAAATCAAAAGACATGTCACAATCTCTGTTATCTTCAAAGTCCTGAGATCCCCTAGACCCATATCTCGTTCAAAAAGGGAGTTAGTAACAATGTTGCTCACATCATTGATATCTAGGTACCTAGGTACGAAGGCAAACGAATCCAAAGAATAAATGATTCTAAGGATGAGTATTTGTATGATATGGTCATGAATAAAGAATGAAAGAATATGACATACAATATGAAATGGAAAGAATAAAAGAATATTTGCTTAAAAAAATGCATTTTATTGAAATAAAAATTTAGGACACAAGCCTATTTCACAAAAGAGTTCTTGTTGCCTCTAGGCTCAAGACAACAAGCATGTTTTGAACATTACTCTAGATTAGACCTAAAAATATAGGGATCTCTTCCACAGTCCCATTATTCAAAACTCTTCCAAGTGCACAAGGATTTGGAAACATTGTTCTATGATTCCCTCTTTGATTTCTTCAAGCAGTAACAACTTTCTTGTCTTCCCCTTCAATTACCGTATTCACTACCTCATTAAAGTGATCATGTTTTGATGGATCGTCGAACTTCACAACTCCCATTTTAATAAACCTGTCGACCAACTTTTTAAACGCAGTACAGTTTTCAATTGAATGTCCCGTTATTCCCGCATGGTAATCACATTGAGCGTTCGGGTCATACCATCTAGGATATGGGGGCCGTAACGGCTTTAGATAAAATGGAGACACAATATGCGCGTCAAATAAACTTTGATATAGCTCCTTATACGTCATCGGGATTGGCGTAAATTGGAGCTTTTCAGAATTTTGCCTTGGAGAAACCTGATCGTTGGTAGTTACTGTCCTTGGCTGGTTCATTGCTATTGGCTCCGAATGGCTCTTGTTATATCTACCGGTATTATTCATTTTATTTTCCTTCTTCTTCAAGGCTTTTGAGGTCCATTCTCCTCCTTCCTTTGTTTCTACCAGAGCCACCGGCTTGGCTTGATCATCACTCGGGTTAAAACCTGAACCCATTGGAGAATTCAATAGGGCCAAAGTATGACATCGGGGTCCAACAATGACGGGTCCCCCATGCAGATGCGTGTCTGTTTGAGTCGGGATACCTATTGGAGAATAAACGATATCTTCCTCATCATCCTCATTATTGTCCACTGAGCCACTTCTTTTTCCAAGTCCTCTGGCTAGTAACTAAGTTAGCTGGCCTATCATATTCCTTTGGAATTCCCGCATTTCTTGTTGGATCTCGGTCAACTGCCCTTGCATTTGCATTTGCATTTGTTCTATTCTTTCCAACCTTTGCTCCATGTTTTCCAGGTTAACTCTGAAATATATTTACCTAACTAGGATTCTCTTGTAAAAGTCTAATTCAAATGATGCAATGTAATGCAAATGCATGAATGCAAAGAGGTATCGATTCTGATCAACTTCATTGTAGAAAACTTTATTAGAAAACAAATTCTTTTACATAAAATGAACTACAAATAAGCTTTCGCCCTAAGTCCTAAAGTCTTAATTTTTCCTAATAACGAAACTAGCTCTTGACTATGATCTGACTGTAGCTCATGCCTCATGCTCAATACGTCGGCCTGCACTGCCAAACTCTGTAGGTGGTCAGCTACCTCTCGGATCTGAAGTATGGCTTCCCCCATGAGATAGTCCCGATTTCTGACTTGACCGTGTGAATGATAGAGCTCTTCCTTCAAATGCCCTTCCCTTGTTTCAAGACACTCGATCCAAAGTTCACAATTGTGCAGTGCTGATTCTAACTCTTCAATTCTACCCTTCATTTCTTCAATCCTGTTCATGCTTGCCTTTAACTCGATCACACTAATTACGGCTTCGATGGTGATGAAGAGATCGCCCAAGTTTAGCCTTTGATCTTGTAAGAAGATTTGATCATTCACCCTAACTAGTGCCATACACTAAGTCACAATTCCATACTTAGAAAGATTCTTCCACTTCCATGGCCCATAAAGATCAGAATTTTTCCTATCAGGGTGCAAAGAAAGAACTGCGGAGCTTTCAAGAAGTTTAGATTGTATTTGTTCCAACATTTTTTCAACTCTAACCATAGGTGAAAAGCGTCTATTCTGGTTCATCTCATTGAATATATCAAATGGGGGATCAATACGAATTCCTTTCATTTCTCCACAACGAATCAAATCCCTTGCAATGTTGTTTGGATCACAACGAGGAGCCGAGAATTTCACAACAGTCCATCCTTCAATCCCAAATGGCTCCACCAATTTCTTGCTGTTAAAATTCCAACGCCCATTCCTAGGAAAGAAATCTTCACTGTTGCCTACTCTAAACCTTGGTGCTAACAGAATACGTCCGTCTACTTAGGTGACCATCTTCATATGAAAGAAAAACGCTGTAATGGTAGAAGGGTCCATCTGTACTTCCCACGCTCACTTTGAAGAGATTGGTGAATATAGTTACCTTCTACCCTTTAGTTCAAACACCGCGCCTTGCCATAAGGTGTCGTACAATCTTCTTCATATCAGATTTTGCTTTGATCGGAATAATATCAGAAGGCATAGGTGGCGGAAGCGGCGGGGATTCCAGCACTGCCCCATTTCCCTCTTGCTCAAACAAATCCATACCCTCTAATTGCCTATGTTCTAGCTATATACGAACGACTGCATTGTCTTCCACTTTATCAAGGAACCCGTTCTCCATAACCAGCTTTCTAACTTAGAAACTGATCGTGAATCGATACCTCTTAAAATATGAAATGACATGCTCAAAAGAATAAAACACAGCAAGTTAGTACCATGGAATATAAAGCAAGTAAAATAAATAAACACCTATCTAGGTGACCACTAAGGTTTGACATAGTTATACCTAAGGTGAGCTCCGAGGGTTCACTATATGCGGTTTAGTTCTAAAGTTGAGGTACCCGAACCAGTAGATTCCTCAATCCTCACCCATTATAGGCTCATACGGACTGAGTTCAGTTTAGGGGAATACATTTCCCTATGGCCATGCGGAAGTGAAAACTTCACGAAGACATAGGTACAGATGTATCCCGAAAGCAATCCACTAGCCCATGCGGAGGTGAAAACCTCATGAAGGCATAGTTTTTCGCTCCCACTTAAGGGTGTGACCACGACGGTCATGCAGTGCAATGCAAAGAAATATATTCAGAACCACATGTAATAAAAAAGGATCATAATTTTTAAATCAGATTTTTAAATTCAGACATGAGGACATGAAACTATTGATTTTACGGCTTGACTCTCTTATTGGTCCTCAGCGGAGTCGCCAAGCTGTCGAAACCATTTAAAATTTTTAGAAAACGGGGTCGACTTTTAAAAACAAAAGTGGGAGTTGCCACCAATCCCTTTTTTACTTAGGTGTGATTGGATCACCTTGTAAAACGTTTTATTTTAAAACATTTGATTTTGGTCTACGAAAAAATAAGAAAATGGGTTCGGGAGTCGGTTACGTACGAGGAAGGGTTAGCACCCTCGTAACGCCCAAAAATTGGTACCTAATCGATAAAATCATGTCCAAATATTTGAAATTTTAAAAGTTAAAATAAGATCCTTTATTTGAAGGTAAACCAAGACTACCTATCTCAAAGAAATAAGAATACCACACCTAATAAGTTAGGATACAGTATCTCAGGACTTCAAAGCTAGGTACATCTTTATTTTAGAAAATTCTTACCTCGAGATACAAAACATCACACCCAATAAGTTAGGATACAACGTTTTGAATTCCCAAGAATAAGGTTTTTTATTTAAAACTTGAGATTTCTTTGTTCCGAAAGAATATAAACATCACATCCAACACGTTAGGACACGATATTTTAAAACCTTCGTAATCAAAATCCTCTCATGATTTATAAAACTTGTTAAAAGGATATTTAGTTATTCAGCCAAACGGAAAATCGCAACCCAACACGTTAGGGCACTATTTCCCGAATTTCTAAACACGAAACATTGCCTTGTTTTCAAAAGCCTTTGTAACATCCTAGAATTTGAATATTATATGTTGCATTATTTTGGTGCTGAGCTTATTAGACTATCAATTGTGTGTGTTTAAGTAGTCCTGAGAAGGCTCGGGATTTATTTGGATCTAGTAAAAACTTTTGGCATTTAGCACTTTAAGGAAATGGAGTAAGTGACCTTAAAGCTTAAGGAAATAAATTGGTAAATAGCTAGCATAAGTGAGCTAGTAGTGAAGAGGAGATGGCGCCATATGTATTACCTTGAGGGAAAGAGTTCGAATCCCTTTATGTGCATTTGTGTTTTTTATTTTTTGCTTTCCTACCTTATAGTGTCGGCCAAGAACTAATTATTGTAAGTTGGACTTTTATTTTTATGGCAAGATGGTTAAAGGATTTAGGAAAGATTGAAGTTAAGGAAAGGAATCAAATGAAAATGGCATGTAAGGGGAACATGTGGCATAATTCAAGGAAAATGTTATGGAAAGGGATGGTTGGCAAAGTTTTTGACTTTTAGAGCATGTATGTGGACGGTTTTGGGGGCTATAGTGTGGTAGCCGAAATTTGCTTAGCCTTTTGGTAGGATTTTGGTGTTGTTAGGCCAAAAATCACTTTTGCAATTTGGTGTTTTCTCCCAATTCTTTCTTTTGCTTTGTGCCGAAATTGCTAGCCTTGGTGACCATATTTTTTCTTCTTTCTTTTTACTTTGGCCGAATTATCCTAGCACATTTGTGCATTTTCTCACTCTTTTGTTTGATCAAGATTTTCATCTCTTGTTTATCTCCCTCTTGATAGCCGAATCATCTATCAATCATCCAACCTCCCATCTTTTTTTTCTTTTAACCATTCCTTTAATTCTTTATCTTCTCAAAACCGACACCATATTTTAATCACAAACTTTTGTTTGATCATTTCATATAGCCGAATATTAATTTATATTTTCTTTATAAACCGAACTCTCATTTCTTTTCTACCTTTCTTCTCATCCATACTTACATTCAATCTTTGAGCAATCGGTAAGCGTTCTTCCAACATTTTATCTTGTTTTCTTTCTCTTAGTGCCGAATATAAGTTTTGATTTGGGAGGATCATATGAACCGAAACCATCATATTATTATACTCTCTCAAAGAAGATTATTCTCTTCTTGTAGTGGTATAGTGGAGTGCCAATTACTACAACATCGTTTAATCGACCTTAGCAATAGGAAGATCGTGAGAAACGGGAATCTCATTGTTCAAGGTAAGGAAGCTCTCTCATAGTCTTTTTCAATAACTCCCTTGGTTATTGTATTAATCGAATTGAAGGATAATTTATCGACTATATGTTTTAGGTACGTAATCGCTCGAATTATTATCTTGCGATCATACGGATTTTTGTGGTAAGCCGACCTCACTTTTAAGATCTATCATTCATAACAACGTAATATTAGTTTGGACTAATATTTGTTTTCAATGGAGGCAAGCAATATCGAATCAAAAGGGGTAGTGATTGGTGATCGAAAAAGGAGCGGGTTAGCGATCCCTACTCCTAAATTCAAACGAAGGGCTATTTCGGTGATTCAAGACTTTCCACCGGGTTGTGGACCCTCATCCGGTGAGAAGCAACTATTCGAGGTTGTTCGCAATTGTGAGGCATCAGCGATTCGGGATTATCCACCGAGTTGTGGACTGTCAACCGGGGAGGACCGGTAAATAGTAGTTATTCGCGATTCCGAGGGTAAAAACCTAGACCGTTTATCTTAGAGTAGATTTACTATAAGTGTACATGATGTAATCGAGCGTTAAAAATATTTTTAGGTGTCGACGATCAGGAAAGTGTAGTGCTTACCGTAATCAGGTGTGTAATCTCACACCGTATTTCATGGGTTAGATAATTATATTGTGTTAATCGCTTGATTAAATCACATGTTAGTGAAATCGGGTAAAATGGCATAATTATCACTATGTTGGTAAAGACTATGAAATCGGTATTAAGACTGTGAAAATTATGAAATTGCCCTCAATGGGCCAAATCGATAAAGGTGATATTTGATATATGGCCCAATTGTGATATTGGTTATATGGGCCAATTGTGATATTTGATATATGGGCCAATTGTGATATTTGATATATGGGCCAATTGTGATATTTGCTATATGGGCCAAAATGAAATATTGGTTATATGGGCCAATTGTGATATTTGCTATATGGGCCAAAATGAAATATTGGTTATATGGGCCAATTGTGATATTTGATATATGGGTCGGATTGTGATATGGGCCAGATTGTGATAATTGTTATAATGGGCCTTATTGTTCGTAATAAATATTTGAATGAATTGTTGTAAATGAATATGCATTATATACATGGATTGCATGGGATGGGATATTGATGAAGAGAAGTTCGTAGCTTTGCTGTTAAAATTCGTGGCTTTGCCACAAATCGAAAAATGGCAATGCCATGTAAACTCGTGAATCTGGTGGCTTGTCCACAATTAATATAAACGGCTTAATGCCTATTTTGGTGTGTTGGCGGGGTGGGTGACTAAAGCTCCCCACAGGTGTGCTGGTTGGTACGGGTGGTGTGTAGCGGATGGAAATTAGGTTTGGTTGTGGAATTGCATATCATATTCATATTATATGTGTTATTATTGTATTATAATTTTAAATGGGCTTTGGCCCAATAAATGCTTAATTGGATTTTGGCCTAGTGGACAATGGTAAGTGGGTTACACACTGAGTTCTAGTAACTCACCCCGTTTTCCTTACCCTTCTCAGGTAATGATCAGTGACGGAGACTTGGGCCGTGGACGACTCAGTGGAGGCCATACTACGAATAATTGGTTATTTAAATTTTGGATTTCTTTTAAGTACTTTTAATTATTTTTCTATTTTAGGTTAAATTGTAATAAGGCCTCTGGATAAATTTTAATGTTGTTTAATGTTTGATGGATTTTATAATTTGCTTAAAATACTTCAAGTGGGATTTTTCTAAAAATTTAAATAAATGTTTTTCTCAAATGGATATGCAAAAAGGGTTTCATAATAACTTTCTTAAATAATTTAACTCGGAAAATTTTCTCTTAACAATATTCTTCAATTTTTTTTCCAAATTTTATTTTCAAACTCTTTTAAATCTTCTCGAAATATTAATTATATTTTTCTAAGTTTCAATTTATAAATTTTTACGTCTCAAATTGTATGATTTATCAATTAACCTTAGTTTTCAATAAACTCCACGTCAAATTTTTTTTTGAAAATCTGTTTTAATTAAATTTTCTTTAAAGGGCTAGATGTACATTTATTTCGTGTGACATGCCAAATTTGGCCTTAAAGCATAGACCGGGTTTGGGGTGTTACATTTTATGGTATCAGAGCCCAGTTTCAAAACTCGGCTGTGGTTTGGGTTCTAAAAAATTTTTGTTCAAAACTGTTTTGAATTATAGAACGTATGTTTTAAAGGTAGTATGGCACCACGTGTATCCGGCACCAAGTCAAGTAATTATGTTATTGTATGATTATGATTGTTATGATATAACTATAGGAACACTCTAGAACTTTTAGTTTTAGGTGTTGAAACTATAGAGATTGAGACTATAGGATACGTTTACGAAAACGACTTTACTTCTTATACCTCATAAGAAATTGTTTAATAAATATCGAAATAGTATTTTGATTCATAAAACTTGTAATCAGATTGAATCGAAATAGTCAATATGAGCGCCAGAGGACGTGGACGTGGTAGACGTGGCCGTGGTAGAGGCCGAGGTGCTAGGGTTGCGTCTCAAGCGCGGGACATATGCCGTAAATGGACGACTCGCATCATCCGGATCAAATCGATCACATGATCAGATGAGGAGGACATTGCTTTGTCCCAAGCAATGTTGCGAGTCTTAGAAAGGGTTGCCGGGCTAGAACGGGCCAAAGCTCGTGGATCAATTTCAAACGACTTAGATCGAAAGCGGATCGAGGTTTTTGGGGTGTCTCGGGTGTAGCCCCAAGTGTAGTGCGAGTATCGCTTGAGGTCGTGGAGCGAGATCATGGATGATCCGAATGTACCGCCGAGCGTAAACTAAGAGGAGCTGTGTCCTTATTGAGAGACGATGCGTATCAATGGTGGCTTACTGTTCGGGAAGGCACTCAGGCCGATCTCGTTACTTGGGATTTCTTCAAAACTTCATTTCAAGGAAAGTATGTTGGGGCTAGCTATGTGGATGCCCGAAGGAAGGAATTCCTTAATCTGGTTCAAGGGAATAAGACGGTGGCAGCTTACGAAGTAGAATTTCTATGTTTGAGTCGTTATGCTCGGGCTATAGTGCCAACTGACTATGAACACTGCGTGCGTTTTGAAGACGGGTTGAGTGATGAGTTGCGGGTATTGATAGCCCCACAACAAGAAAGGAATTTTGCCACACTGGTGGAGAAAGCGAAGATAGCCGAAGAGGCTAAGCACTCGGAGCGGCAAAACTGAGAAAGGGATAGAGGCTAGAGCAAGAGGGACTTTAAGTACGTGGGTCCTACAAAAAGGTTTCAGAAGAGGTCCCGGAATGATGAGCCAGCTCAAGCTAGAGCACCTACTGCTACCAACCAGATACAACCATGTGCTGACTATGGAAGACGACACCCTGGTGAATACTAGAAGAGAACCGGTGGTTGTTTTAAATGTGGTTCTAAGGACCATCAGCTTAAGAATTGTCCTCGACGGACTTCTCCGACTCAGGAAGCTCGTAACCATGATGCACAGCCAGCTAGAGGCGCTCAGTAGCCACAGAGGGGCCGTGGACTAGGTCGAGGTGGTAACGGCGCAGGTCGAGGTTAAGGTGCACCGGGTAGAGGTAATGGCTTCTGGGGTAACGTGGAGGTGAGGTAACCAGGGTTAGTTTATACGGTCAGACACCGAGAGGATGGCGATGCACCTGATGTGATAACCGGTACGTTCTTCATCTCTGATGTACCTGTTACTACTTTGATAGATATCGGATCTACCCATTCGTATGTTGCTAGTGCTATATCTAGAAACCTGAACATTAGATCTGAGATTTCTGATAGAGAGATGACGGTAATTAGTCCCTTAGGACAGTCTGTGATGGTGAATAGATTGTTTAGAGACGTGCCCTTAGAAATTCAAGGAGAAATATTTTTGGCGGATTTGATGGAATTGCCTTTCGGTGAGTTCGACCTTATTTTGGGCATGGACTGGTTGGTGAAACACCGTGCAAACTTGGATTGTGCTGCAAAGCGGATGACGATAAGAACTTCGGAAGATAAAGAAGTGGTGATGATAGGTGAAAGGAGAAATTATCTATCGAATGTGGTATCTGCTTTAAAGGCAGAAAAGTTGGTGCGAAAAGGGTGTGGAGCCTTCCTAGCCTTCATTAGCGTGTTGGATGCGAAGGAAGTATTAGTAGAAGGTGTTAGAACGGTGAAGGAGTTTTCGGACATCTTTTCCGAAGAACTTCCGGGTTTACCTCCGGACCGAGAAGTAGAGTTTGGCATTGAGCTTTTGCCCGGAACGGCTCCGATGTCCATTGCTCCTTATAGGATGGCGCCGAAGGAGTTAGCGGAGCTTAAAGCTCAAATTCAGGAGTTGTTGGATCGGGGATTCATTCGACCGAGTGTGTCACCGTGGGGAGCACCGGTCTTGTTCGTCAAGAAGAAGGATGGGTCGATGCGTATGTGCATCGGTTATAGGCAGTTGAATAAGTTGACGATCAAGAATAGGTATCCGTTGTCGAGAATCGATGATCTGTTTGACCAGTTGCGAGGAGCTTCGGTTTTTTCCAAGATAGATTTGAGATCGGGTTATCACCAACTCAAGGTTAAGGAGGCGGATATTCATAAGACGGCGTTTCGAACTCGTTATGGTCACTATGAGTTCTTTGTGATGCCATTTGGTTTGACCAATGCACCAGCTGCATTTATGGACATGATGAACCGGGTCTTCCAACCCTATTTAGATCAGTTCGTGGTGGTGTTCATAGATGACATCTTGGTATACTCGAAGAATGAAGAAGAACATGATTCACATCTGCGAATAGTATTGCAAATATTGAGGGAAAAGCAACTTTATGCCAAATTCAATAAGTGTGAATTTTGGCTAAAGGAAGTGACTTTCTTGGGACATGTTGTGTCAGCCGAAGGAATCAAAGTTGATCCTCGGAAAGTAGAGGCTGTGTTGGATTGGAAACCACCAAAGTCAGTGGCTGAGATTCGGAGTTTCCTAGGGTTGGCTGGTTATTATAGATATTTTGTTGAGGGGTTTTCGTTGATTGCTGCACCTCTAACTAAGCTTTTGCGCAAGGGAGTACCATTTGTGTGGTCGATCAGCAGACAAGAGAGCTTTGAGAAATTGAAGAAGATTCGACGGAAGCGCCTTTGATTCAACTCAAGTCGAAAAGAGTTTATTGTCTCATCGCGATGCGTCACACACGGGCTTAGGATGTGTATTGATGCAAGGCGGGAAAGTGGTAGCTTATGCATCTCGCCGCTTAAGGCCATGACGAGGTGAATTATCCCACTCATGATTTGGAGTTGGTGCGGTGGTGTTTGCTTTGAAGATTTGGAGACACTACACTGCATTTGGCAGTGAGAACTCGATCATTTATACGGACCATAAGAGTTCAAAGTACCTCCTTACCCAAAAGGAGTTGAACTTAAGACAGCGGAGGTGGATAGAGTTGTTGAAGGATTACGACTTCTCAATCGAGTATCACCCCGGAAAGGCTAACGTGGTGGCAGACGCGTTGAGTCGTAAGGTGATATCGGAGTTGAGAGCGATGTTTGCTCATCTCAGTTTGTATGAAGATGGTAGTCTGCTAGCCGAACTTCAGGTGAAGCCTATGTGGTTAGGACAGATTAAGGAAAAGTAGTCATCAGATGAAAAGCTGGGTCCCTTACTTCAGCAAGTGAAAGGTGGTGTGATAGGGGATTTTGGATTGAATAATGACGAGTAATCGTGTTTTCGCGGAAGAATCAGATGCCCAAAGATTTGGAATTGAGACAAATGATTCTGCGTGAGGCGATAGTAGCCCTTATGCTATGCACCCCGGGAAATAAAATGTATCGAGATCTCGGGAGCGGATTAGTGGCCGTGGTTGAAGCGAGACGCATCGAATTCGTGAGTAGGTGCCTCGACATGTCAAGCAAGTGAAGGCGGAACATCAATTGCCGCGGGATTGTCGTAACTGGTGAAGATTCTCGTTATGGAAATGGGAACGGATAACGATGGACTTTGTTAGTGGGTTACCCTTATCGCCTACTAAGAAAGATTCCGTTTGGGTAATAGTGGATCGCTTGATTTAAGATCGCCCATTTCTTACCTGCTCGCACGGATTACTCATTGCAAAAATTGGCCAAATTGTATGTAGCGGAGATCGTGAGGTTACATGGAGTACCGTGTCTCATTATATTGGACAGGACCCTAGGTTTACATCACGGTTTTGGAAAGCTTTACATGAAGCTTTGGGAACAAAGTTAAATTTCAAAGACGGCTTTTCATCCTCGAATGATGGTCGATCGGAAAGAGTAATCCAGATTTTGGAAGACATGTTGGGGTTGTGTGATTGACTTCGGGGGTAGTTGGGAGGATTTCCTACCGCTGGCGAATTCGCAGATAATAATAGTTATCAATCCAAAGATCCGGATGGCACCCTACGAGGCATTGTATGGTCGTGAGGTGTTGTACTCCTACTTGTTGGACCGAATTGGGGAGCGGCGATTACTAGGTCCTAAGCTGATATCAGAGACGGAGGAAAAGGTAAAGGTAATTCGGGCACGGTTAAAGGAAGCTTTGGATAGACAAAAATCGTATGCGGATCTGAAGCGTAAGGATATTGAGTTTGTGGTGGGAGATGAAGTCTTTCTAAAGGTCTCACCTTGGAAGAAAATCTTCAGATTTGGAAGGAAGGGCAAGTTGAGCACTAGATTCATCGGACCGTATCGTGTATTGAAGCGTGTTAGGCCAGTGGCTTATCAGCTTGAGTTACCTCCGGAGTTGAGTCAGATACATAGTGTATTTCACGTCTCAATGTTAAGGCGTTACCGATCTGATCTGTCTCATATAGTACCGGTAGAGGAAATTGAGATAAGGCCTGACTTGTCGTTCGAGGAAGAGCCAGTGCAAATTTTAGATCGAGATGTTAAGGTGCTGAGAAGGAAGTCAGTACCGTTAGTCAAAGTTCTATGGTGTAATCACGGAGCGGAGGAAGCTACGTGGGAGCCTGAGGACACGATTCGGCAGCAACATCCTCACCTCTTTTAACCAGGTAAATTTTGAGGATGAAATTTTCTTTAAGGGGGGTAGAATTGTAACATCCTAGAATTTGAATATTATATGTTGTAATATCCCGGGTTAGGGGCTATTTTGTTGTTGCATGATATTGCATGTGTCTAGTGTGCTGCGTGGCTATTTCTATGTTTTGGGGGCTTAATTGAAGTCTAAATGTATGCCTGAGTGAATGGGAAAATTTTGATTTTTGGGTGTTAAGTCAGGGGAGCTGTAGGAGCTAGGGTATAAGAGTTTTATTTGGTGTTCTTGAGCACAAAAGAGGAGCTGGTGGAGTGGCAAAGCATGCGCCACTTGGAGCTGGTGTTGGCGCCAATTGCGGGAGGCGGGGTCCCGAGTTCAAGTCATGGAGTGGCCACATTTTGTCTTCTTTTTGGACGGCATAGGAGGGAAGAGTTGGATGAAGTTTAAATTCCTCCTTTGACTTGGTCTTCACTTTCAAATGAAAGGTGGAGAGTGATGGTAGGAGTAAGACTTGGTAAACTCATTTGAAATGAGTGGTTGGGAGCTATTGGGGGATTGCTTGAATTTGGGGAGTGTGGAGTGGGGAAGTGGACGGCATGGTATGGTGTTGGAGGGGCGAAATGCATTTGGCATTTTCGGTGTGTTGTTCACTTTTTGTCAAAGAAATTCGTGCATTCTCTTCTTTTGAAACCGAGAGTTCAAGAGCATTCAACTGAAATTTGCCTGTTTTCTCTTAAGTTTTCTTGGTAGCCGAATATCCCCCTCTTCATGTTCTTTGTTTTGTCATTTGTGTAAACCGAATGGTATTTTCTCTTCTCCATAATTCCTTCGTTGACTTAAAAACATTGATAGCCGAAACTAATACCTTTTCTTAGCATATTTTCGTCTCTTTTCTCTTAATACACTAGTGCCGAATTCACATTGCTCTCTTAGCCGAATTTCCATTTATTTTCTCCCATTTCTTGAAGCACTTGAGCCGAATATCTCTTCAACCATTGACCGATTTCTTTCTTCCCTTAAACCACATCTATTTCTTTTATTATTTTCTTTTCTAGTTGTAGCCGAATCCTCCCTTGGTGATTTCCGAAATTTCCTTCTAGCTTGTGTTTTCATTTTGGCCGAATCTCTCCTCTCCCTTGTAGCTCTCTTGGCCGAATCTTTGTTGGTGTTGGGGTTTTGCTTCAATCGTTTGGGTGTTGGTAAGCCCTTGGCCGAATGGTCATTTAGTTTCTTTCTTTCTCTTAATCGATGTGAGTTGTTTAAGAGTTGTATATGACAACTGTTGATGGGTGTTATTCTCCTTGTTAAAACCGATTGCTTGTTAGGGCATTCGGGATTTTTGAAGCCGCCAAGTGAGGCCTTTACCGTTAGAGAGATCGGTTGGTAAGCGATGGTAAGTGGCTATGTTGTTATTGGGTTATTTATCGATTTAGTGCGATTAAGTCAAGGATGACAATGGATTAACCGTTCTTCTTTTAAGGTGTAGCCGATTGCTAAAGGAGAACCATCGCTTGGTTCAGTTTGGTAGGAAACCAGATCATCTTCAAGGTAAGGGATTGAAATTAACCCCTTTGGGTTTATATGTCTTTGGCCGAATGGTCTTAGTGCCTAACCCCTATGTCTTGGCCGATTGTAGGAGCTAGTTAATCAAGGGACTTAGATCGCTTTTGTCGATTTCTAGACTCAGATTACTGTGTGTGTAAACTAACACACTATACTTAGTAATATTGTTATTAAACCCGTTTGCCTATTAAAAGCTATGACAAGATGACGGATTATTGGATACCCTAAGCGGGGTATGTGTACGATCCGGGTAAGTCAGATATATTACCAGACATCGATGATCTATATGGTATCATGACTATGTATGTATGTGATATGGGGCATGATTCAAACATATTAGCATGATATGCATGACTTGTATGATATGCATGATTACATGAGTATGGTATGTTGATGGGTGATATGAGTGGAGGGAGCATGATATTTTGTAGCCGACGAGCACCAATGTTTTGGTAACACACCTTGTGGCTTTGGGTCACCAGTGCTTTGGTAGCACATTTGTGTCTTTGGGACACCAGAGGTTGGGCACCTCATTGCGACTTGTCCTCGTGGTTAACACCACCGTGGGTTGGCCCCACTTTGAGATATGGGATCGATGCTCGCTAGTGATTGGGTATCACACGATGGGTTGGCCCCATCATTCGATTATTGTGACTACGGCCACCACGCTTGCTTTGGTAGCACATTTGTGTCTTTGGGACACCAGAGGTTGGGCACCTCATTGCGACTTGTCCCCGTGGTTAACACCACCGTGGGTTGGCCCCACTTTGAGTTATGGGATCGCCCTCGCTAGTGATTGGGTATCACACGATGGGTTGGCCCCATCATTCGATCATTGTGACTACGGTCACCGGTGCTTGGGTAGCACATTGTGTCTTTGGGACACCGGTGTTTTGGTAACACATTGTGACTATACGTCACGGTTGGTTTGGCACCACCGGTGGTTTGGTACCACACGGGGTAGAAAAAGGAGATACGGATGGTTAGGATCGGGTTGCATTAATTATGTTGCTATGTATGATGTGTGTTAGCATGTTGTTTCATCGGGAGCGGGATTTATGCATCGAGTCACCGACTCACCCTCTCCTTTGACATTTCAGTGACTCGTGAGACGCGGACATGGAGCCGGGATGGACTCGGGGTGCTCATGCCATGCATAATAAAGTTTTAACTCCAACTCTATCATTTGGGTACTTTAGTTTAATTACTTTTATTCGGGTTTTAATTTGGACTTGTAAAAGGCCTTTAAATTATGTTTTATGATGGGTATGTTTTAATTAGATTCTCAACCTGCTTAACAAATAACTTGGCATGAAATTTTACTAAAACTTGGAAAAACAATGTTTTCAAACTTATATCGCAATGTGATTTAAACTATACCATCGGGTATCTCGCTATGTGTTGTTATTCAATAAACTCAAATGATTTTCAAATCAAACCCGATTTGCCACTAAGTCTAAAATGTTTCAAAATGGCACTAAGAAACTATTGGAAGTCCTAAATGAAGTTAACTCGTTTTAACTATATACTTGGTTAAGCTTTCAAAATCTAACCAAACAAGCCTACTCAACTTTCCTCAAATTCACTATGTTTTCACCCCACTTCTAAACGGAAAAAAAAAAAAAACTGGTCACTCAAAGACGTTCTTCCCCGTAACATACCAGATTCGGGCGTGGTGTCTTGTCCGGGTTTGGGGTGTTACAATTGTGGTATCAGAGCTAAGTTCAAAAGCTCGGCTGTGGGCCTGAGGCCAAAAATGTTTTCAAAAGATTGTTTTGTTAGTTTATTCTCAAAGTATGGTTTGAAAGGCATGGCACCGAGTCTCCTTTTGATTCGCGCCTGTAAGTACCCCGTACTATTGCTTGTGAATTGATTGGATGTGATATGATTTGATGAATAGCAATAGTATACTACTTTAGAGATTGAAACCGATAGGATTTTGTGAACTCGCGAGAACAAATCCTCTTTAAATATTCATAAGACTTGCTTTTAAAAACAAGTGGAATAAATATCGATGCATAAAATTCTTTAATCGATCACGTAGGAAGATTAGTCATGAGCGCTAGAGGTGGACGTGGTCGTGGACGCAGGTCGTGGTAGGATGACGGTTTCGAGCCCGTAGGATCCGGGTCGTGGTTCGAGAAAATGAGATACCGCACCGCCACCACCACGGAGGTGTGGTGAGTTCCAAGATCGACCGGGACGACGCAGTTGTCACAGCGACGCCGCGAGTGTTGGAAAGAGTAGCCGTGTTGGTGGTAATGCAGGAGTTAGAAATTGTTCCTGCGCGACTTCGGGCAAATGGGGCCGAATTCTTCCGAGGTGTTTTCGTGTTGCTCCAAAGATCTGCGAATATTGGCCGAGGCGATCGAGCGATCATGGACGATCCGACTTGACAAGAAGAAGTGAAGGGCATCGATCACTTCTCCGGATGAGTCATATCGGTGGTGGCTCACGGTCGAGAGGCAGTGTGTGGCGCAGAGGATCCGACATGGGATTATTTCGTATGCATACCAAAAGAAGTACATCGGAGCTAGTTATATTGACTCCCAATGGAAGGCATTTCGAGGCTTGTTCGGGAGTAAATCGCTGTTTGAAGCACGAGGTCGAGTTCCTGGTGAGTAGGTATGCCGGGGGCATTGTGGCCACCGAGCATGAGAGGTGTGTTCGTTTCGAGGATGGTCCGCGAGATGACTTGAGGTCTTTGATGATTGCTCCTCGCAGGAGCGAGTTCATTGTCTTAGTTGAGAAGGCTAAGGTAGCCGAGGGTGTTAAGGAGTCGGTGAGACAAGGCATGGATCGAAATCGACATAAGAGGAGCTTTGGGTCTTCCGGATCGTCGTGTAATCCGCAGAAGAGGGCCGGACCGGAAGTGGGCCGAACCAGCCTGCTAGGTTTGTTCTTCGCTAAGCGGGACCGCCGCAGCGGTGTGATCGATGTGGGAAATCTCATTGGGGTGGTTCTGCCGGATGGAGGAAAAGGTTGCTTCGAGTGTAGTTCTCTGGAGCATCGTGAGGGACCGTCCCGCGAGGTTGGCTAGGGATTCACCGAGAGTCGGGCCGTAATCGGCTCAGAGGTAGTGGACCGCCACCACAGAGGGGCCGTGGTAATGGCAGAGGTGGTAATGGTTCAGTGGGGCCGTGGAGCACCGGCGAGAGGTGCGAGTAGCTCGATGCTAGACGACGGGTTAGTGTATGCCGCGAGGCGCCGAGAGGAGGCGACGCACCGGACGTCATAACGGAATGCGTTTTTGATTTTTGGTTCTCCTTATATACCGCTTTGATTGATGTGGGTTCAACGCACTCTTATGTTGCCAGAGTATAGTAGAGACCATGGATTTAGACTCTGAAATATCTTCTAGGCAGATGACCGTGATTAGCCCTCAGGTCACTCTGTAGTAGTAGATAAACTGCTTAGAGAGGTACCCTTAGAACTCCAAGGGTAGTGTTTGTTTGCCGATCCGATGGAACCGCCGCTTGGGGAGTTCGATCGATTCTTGGGATGGATTGGTTGGTCAAGTACCAAGCGAGGTTGGATTGCGCGCCAAGCACATGGTTCTTAAGACGGTCGAGGGTGAAGAGGTGGCTATGATAGGTAATAGGAGAGATTACTTATCAAATGTGGTATCCGCTTTGAAAGTGGAGAAGATGGTCGGGAAGGGTCGTGAAGCGTATGTAGTTCATGTGTATGCCTTGGAGGCTAAGGAGTCCATTGCGTGGAGAAGGTTCGCACTGCTAAGGAGTTTATCGATGTTTTCCCGAGGAGCTTCGGTGTTTGCCGCCGATCGCGAGGTAGAGTTCGGAATAGATCTATTACCCGAATCGCGCAAAGGTCTATTGCTCCGTATAGGATGGCGCCAAAGGAGTTGGTGGAGCTTAAGGCTCGGATCCAGGAGTTATTGGATCGAGGTTTTATTAGGCCTAGTGTTTCGCCGTAGGGTGCGCCGGTACTCTTTGTCAAGAAGAAAGATGGCTCGATGCGGATGTGTATAGACTACCGCCAGCTTGAACAAGTCGACGAAAAACAAGTATCCGCTGCCACGGATAGATGATTTGTTTGATCACCAAGGGTGCCGCGGTATTTTCAAGATCGACTTGAGGTCAGGTATCACCGCTAAAGGTTAAGGAGGCGGATATCCATAAAACAGCGTAAGCCGACTCTGTATGGGCACTACGAATTTCTCGTAATGCCATTCGGGTTGACTAACGCACCGGCAGCATTATGGACATGATGAATAGGGTGTTTCAAAGAAGATCGATCGGTTCGTCGCCGTGGTTTTCATAGACGACATCTTGGTGTACTGGCGACAGAGGAAGAGCATGATAAGCATTTGCGAGTGGTGTTGCAGATTTTGAGGAAAAGCTCTATGCTAAGTTCGGCAAGTGCGAAGTTCGCTTAGAGAAGTGACTTTCTTGGGTCATGTAGTGTCGGGCCGAGGATTGAGTAGATCCTCGTAAGATTGAGGCGATTTTGGATTGAAGCCGCCTAAGTCGATGGGTCGAGATTCGAGTTTTCTGGTTTGGCCGGATACTCACTAGAAGGTTTGTTGAGGGTTTCTCGTTGATAGCGCGCTACGATGACCAAGTTGCCGAGGAAAGAAGTTCCGCTTGTATGGACCGAGAAGCGCAGCAGAAAGCTTCGGACAAGTTAAAGAAGATTTTGACCGAGGCTCCGGTTCTAATTCAACCCGAGGTGGTAAGGAATTCACGATCTTTTGCGACGCATCACATACGGGCTTGGGTTGTGTCCGATGCAAGAAAGTAAGGTTGTGGCTTACGCTTCTCGGCATTGAGGCCACATGAGGTCAACTATCCGACGCATGACTTGGAGCTAGCTACCGTGGTCTTCGCTTTAAAGATTTGGAGGCACTACTTATACGGAGAGAGATCGATAGTCTACACGCATCACAAGAGTCTCAAGTATCCGCCGACTCGGAAGGATTTGAATTTGAGGCAACAGATGGGTTGAGTTGCCGAAAGATTACGATCGTTCGATTGAGTACCATCCGGCAAGGCTAACGTGGTGCGCGACGCGTTGAGTCGCAAGGTTGTTTCGGACTTAAGAGCTTTGTTCGCCCACTTGAGTTTGTACGACGATGGGAGTATTTCGCAGAGTTGCGTGTTAAGCCTACTTGGGTTGGAGCGATCGTAGAGAAACAGCTTATTGGATGAGGTTCCGAGTGCGCGGAGGTTGCAAGTGCGTGGATGGTGGTTTGGAGGGTTACAGCTTTGTCCGTGATGGGGTTCTGTGTTTTCAAGGAAAGGCTTGTATGCCTAAAGATGTTGAGCTGAGGCAAAAGATTCTTCAGACGCACATAGCGATCCTTATGCTATGCATCCCGGAGGTAGCAAGATGTATAGGGATCTTAGAGAGCGATTTTGGTGGCCTGGCTTGAAGAAGGAGGTGACAGAGTTTGTTGGGAAGTGTCCGACTTGTCACAGTCAAGGTGAACATCGCGATTGCCGTCACGGGTTGCTTCACTGTGAAGATTCCTCGAGTGGAAGTGGGAAAGGATAACCATGGATTTCGTCGGTGGGTTACCGCTACGCCAAGCAAGAAAGATTCGATTTGGGTAGTGGTGGATCGATCGACTAAATCACTCACTTTATTCCGGTGAGGGCTGACTACTCACTTGAAGCCAGCGGCCGTATGTGTCGAGATAGTGAGGTTGCACGGTGTGCCGGTTTCGATAATCTCGGATAGGGATCCCGATTCACGTCAAGGTTCGAAAGCACCGCATCGTGCTCGGGTACTCGTTTGGATTTTAGCACGGCTTTTCACCCGCAAATCGACGGCCAATCGAAAGGGTTATTCAGGTCTTAGAGGATATGCCGAGAGGTTGTATCTTGGATTTCAGAGGTAGTTGGGAGGAGTTTCTACCATTAGTCGAGTTTGCCTACAACAACAGCTACTGCGAGCATCAAGATGGCACCGTATGAGGCGTTGTATGGTAGGAGGTGTCGCTCACCTACGTGTTGGACGGAGTTAGGTGAACGCCGCTTGTTGGGACCCGAGTTGGTTGGCTCGTGAGACCAGAAGGCAAGCGTTGTCGATTCGGTCTCGATTGAAGGAAGCTTCGGATCGGCGAGAAGTCTTATGCCGATCTTAAGCGAAGAGATATAGAGTTATTTGTGTGGGGATCGAGTGTTCCCTGAAGGTCTCGCCTTGGAAAAAGGTGTTGAGGTTCGGGAAGAAAGGCAAGCTAAGTCCGAGGTTTATTGGGCCGTATAAGGTATTGAGACGAGTTGGACCGAAGAGCGTATCAACTTGAGTTGCCGCAGAGCTTAGTCGATTCACGACGTATTCCACGCTTCGATGCTTCGGAGGTATCGCTCAGATCCGTCGCATGTGGTAGCAATGGAAGAGATCGAGGTAAATCCAGATTTGACTATGGAAGAAGAACTCGTGCGCATTCTAGATCGGGAGGTGAAAGTTCTCGCGTAAGAAGTCCGTGCCTTTGGTTAAGGTTCTTTGGCGAAATCATGGCGTGGAAGAAGCGACGTGGGAACTCGAGGATATGATGAGACAAAGAATACCCGCAACTCTTTCGATCGTGTAATTTCGAGGTCGAAATTATTTTAAGGGGGTAGAACTGTAATATCCGGGTTAGGGGCTATTTTGTTGTTGCATGATATTGCATGTGTCTAGTGTCTTTGCGTGGCTATTTCTATGTTTTGGGGGCTTAATTGAAGTCTAAATGTATGCACGAGTGAATGGGAAAATTTTGATTTTTGGGTGTTAAGTCGTAAGTGTCAGAGGAGCTAGGGTATAAGAGTTTTATTTGGTGTTCTTGAGCACAAAAGGAGAGCTGGTGGAGTGGCAAAGCATGCGCCACTTGAGCCGGTGTTGGCGCTAATTGCGTGAGGTGTGGGTCCCGAGTTCAAGGCTGCGGAGTGGCCACATTTTGGCTTCTTTTTGGACGGCATAGGAGGGAAGAGTTGGATGAAGTTTAAATTCCTCCTTTGACTTGGTCTTCACTTTCAAATGAAAGGTGGAGAGTGATGGTAGGAGTAAGACTTGGTAAACTCATTTGAAATGAGTGGTTGGGAGCTATTGGGGGGATTTAGCCGAATTTGGGGGAGTGTGGAGTGGGGGAAGTGGACGGCATGGTATGGTGTTGGAGGGGCCGAAATGCATTTGGCATTTTGGGTGTGTTCGGTCACTTTTTGTCAAAGAAATTCGTGCATTTTCTTCTTTTGAAACCGAGAGTTCAAGAGCATTCAACTGAAATTTGCCTGTTTTCTCTTAAGTTTTCTTGGTAGCCGAATATCCCCCTCTTCATGTTCTTTGTTTTGTCATTTGTGTAAACCGAATGGTATTTTCTCTTCTCCATAATTCCTTCGTTGACTTAAAAACATTGATAGCCGAAACTAATACCTTTTCTTAGCATATTTTCGTCTCTTTTCTCTTAATACACTAGTGCCGAATTCACATTGCTCTCTTAGCCGAATTTCCATTTATTTTCTCCCATTTCTTGAAGCACTTGAGCCGAATATCTCTTCAACCATTGACCGATTTCTTTCTTCCTTAAACCACATCTATTTCTTTTATTATTTTCTTTTCTAGTTGTAGCCGAATCCTCCTTGGTGATTTTCAAATTTCCTTCTAGCTTGTGTTTTCATTTTGGCCGAATCTCTCCTCTCCCTTGTAGCTCTCTTGGCCGAATCTTTGTTGGTGTTGGGGTTTTGCTTCAATCGTTTGGGTGTTGGTAAGCCCTTGGCCGAATGGTCATTTAGTTTCTTTCTTTCTCTTAATCGATGTGAGTTGTTTAAGAGTTGTATATGACAACTATTGATGGGTGTTATTCTCCTTGTTAAAACCGATTGCTTGTTAGGGCATTCGGGATTTTTGAAGCCGCCAAGTGAGGCCTTTACTCGTTAGAGACCGGTTGGTAAGCGCGTGGTAAGTGGCTATGTTGTTATTGGGTTATTTATCGATTTAGTGCGATTAAGTCAAGGATGACAATGGATTAACTCGTTCTTCTTTTAAGGTGTAGCCGATTGCTAAAGGAGAACCACCGCTTGGTTCAGTTTGGTAGGAATGAGATCATCTTCAAGGTAAGGGATTGAAATTAACCCCTTTGGGTTTATATGTCTTTGGCCGAATGGTCTTAGTGCCTAACCCCTATGTCTTGGCCGATTGTAGGAGCTAGTTAATCAAGGGACTTAGATCGCTTTTGTCAGGATTTCTAGACTCGTATTACCAGGTGTGTAAACTAACACACTATACTTAGTAATATTGTTATTAAACCTGTTTGCCTATTAAAAGCTATGACAGTATGACGGATTATTGGATACCCCAAGCGGGGGTATGTGTACGTATCCGGGTAAGTCAAGATTGTTACCAGACATCGATGATCTATATGGTATCATGACTATGTATGTATGTGATATGGGGCATGATTCAAACATATTAGCATGATATGCATGACTTGTATGATATGCATGATTACATGAGTATGGTATGTTGATGGGTGATATGAGTGGAGGGAGCATGATATTTTGTGCCGACGAGCACCGTTGTTTTGGTAACACACCTTGTGGCTTTGGGTCACCAAAGGCTTTGGTAGCACATTTGTGTCTTTGGGACACCGTGAGGTTGGGCACCTCATTGCGACTTGTCCCCGTGGTTAACACCACCGTGGGTTGGCCCCACTTTGAGATATGGGATCGTCTCGCTAGTGATTGGGTATCACACGATGGGTTGGCCCCATCATTCGATTATTGTGACTACGGTCACCGCAGTGCTTTGGTAGCACATTTGTGTCTTTGGGACACCAGAGGTTGGGCACCTCATTGCGACTTGTCCTCGTGGTTAACACCACCGTGGGTTGGCCCCACTTTGAGTTATGGGATCGTCTCGCTAGTGATTGGGTATCACACGATGGGTTGGCCCCATCATTCGATCATTGTGACTACGGTCACCAAAGTGCTTGGGTAGCACATTGTGTCTTTGGGACACCAAGTGTTTTGGTAACACATTGTGACTATACGTCACGGTGGTTTGGCACCACCGGTGGTTTGGTACCACACGGGGTAGAAAAAGGAGATACGGATGGTTAGGATCGGGTTGCATTAATTATGTTGCTATGTATGATGTGTGTTAGCATGTTGTTTCATCGGGGAGCGGGATTTATGCATCGAGTCACTCGACTCACCCTCTCCTTTGACATTTCGGGTGACTCGTAGACGCGGACATGGAGCCGGATGGACTCGGGTGCTCATGCCATGCATAATAAAGTTTTAACTCCAACTCTATCATTTGGGTACTTTAGTTTAATTACTTTTATTCGGGTTTTAATTTGGACTTGTAAAAGGCCTTTAAATTATGTTTTATGATGGGTATGTTTTAATTAGATTCTCAACCGCTTAACAAATAACTTGGCATGAAATTTTACTAAAACTTGGAAAAACAATGTTTTCAAACTTATATCGCAATGTGATTTAAACTATACCATCGGGTATCTCGCTATGTGTTGTTATTCAATAAACTCAAATGATTTTCAAATCAAACCCGATTTGCCACTAAGTCTAAAATGTTTCAAAATGGCACTAAGAAACTATTGGAAGTCCTAAATGAAGTTAACTCGTTTTAACTATATACTTGGTTAAGCTTTCAAAATCTAACCAAACAAGCCTACTCAACTTTCCTCAAATTCACTATGTTTTCACCCCACTTCTAAACGGAAAAAAAAAAAAAAACTGGTCACTCAAAGACGTTCTTCCCCGTAACATACCAGATTCGGGCGTGGTGTCTTGTCCGGGTTTGGGGTGTTACATATGTTGCATTATTTTGGTGCTGAGCTTGTTAGACTATCAATTGTGTATGTTTAAGTAGTCTTGAGAAGGCTCGGGATTTATTTGGATCTAGTAAAAACTTTTGGCATTTAGCACTTTAAGGAAATGGAGTAAGTGACCTTAAAGCTTAAGGAAATAAATTGGTAAATAGCTAGCATAAGTGAGCTAGTAGTGAAGAGGAGATGGCGCCATATGTATTACCTTGAGGGAAGGAGTTCGAATCCCTTTATGTGCATTTGTGATTTTTATTTTTTGCTTTCCTTCCTTATAGTGTCAACCAAGAACTAATTATGGTAACTTGGACTTTTATTTTTATGGCAAGATGGCTAAAGGATTTAGGAAAGATTGAAGTTAAGGAAAGGAATCAAATGAAAATGGCATGTAAGGGGAACATGTGGCATAATTCAAGGAAAATGTTATGGAAAGGGATGGTTGGCAAAGTTTTTGACTTTTAGAGCATGTATGTGGACGGTTTTGGGGGCTATAGTGTGGTAGCCAAAATTTGCTTAGTCTTTTGGTAGGATTTTGGTGTTGTTAGGCAAAAAATCACTTTTGCAATTTGGTGTTTTCTCCCAATTCTTTCTTTTGCTTTGTGCCAGAATTGCTAGCCTTGGTGACCATATTTTTTCTTCTTTCTTTTTACTTTGGCCAAATTATCCTAGCACATTTGTGCATTTTCTCACTCTTTTGTTTGATCAAGATTTTCATCTCTTGTTTATCTCCCTCTTGATAGCCGAATCATCTATCAATCATCCAACCTCCCATATTTTTTTTCTTTTAACCATTCCTTTAATTCTTTATCTTCTCAAAACCGACACCATCTTTTAATCACAAACTTTTGTTTGATCATTTCATATAGCCGAATATTAATTTATATTTTCTTTATAAACCGAACTCTCATTTCTTTTCTACCTTTCTTCTCATCCATACTTACATTCAATCTTTGAGCAATCGGTAAGCGTTCTTCCAACATTTTATCTTGTTTTCTTTCTCTTAGTGCCGAATATAAGTTTTGATTTGGGAGGATCATATGAACCGAAACCATCATATTATTATACTCTCTCAAAGAAGATCATTCTCTTCTTGTAGTGGTATAGTGGAGTGCCAATTACTACAACATCGTTTAATCGACCTTAGCAATAGGAAGATCGTGAGAAACGGGAATCTCATTGTTCAAGGTAAGGAAGCTCTCTCATAGTCTTTTTCAATAACTCCCTTGGTTATTGTATTAATCGAATTGAAGGATAATTTATCGACTATATGTTTTAGGTACGTAATCGCTCGAATTATTATCTTGCGATCATACGGATTTTTGTGGTAAGCTGACCTCACTTCTAATATCTATCATTCATAACAACGTAATATTAGTTTGGACTAATATTTGTTTTCAATGGAGGCAAGCAATATCGAATCAAAAGGGGTAGTGATTGGTGATCGAAAAAGGAGCGGGTTAGCGATCCCTACTCTTAAATTCAAACGAAGGGTCGCTTTTTGCGATTCGAGACTTTCCATCGGGTTGTGGACCCTCATCCGGTGAGAAGCAACTATTCGAGGTTGTTCGCAATTGTGAGGCATCAGCGATTCGGGAGTATCCACCGGGTTGTGGACTGTCAACCGGGGAGAACCGGCAAATAGTAGTTGTTCGCGATTTCGATGGTAAAAACCTAGACCGTTTATCTTAGAGTAGATTTACTATAAGTGTACATGATCTAATTGAGCGTTAAAAATAGTTTTAGGTGTCGACGATCAGGAAAGTGTAGTGCTTACCGTAATCAGGTGTGTAATCTCACACCGTATTTCATGGGTTAGATAATTATATTGTGTTAATCGCTTGATTAAATCACATGTTAGTGAAATCGGGTAAAATGGCATAATTATCACTATGTTGGTAAAGACTATGAAATCGGTATTAAGACTGTGAAAATTACGAAATTGCCCTCAATGGGCCAAATCGATAAATGTGATATTTGATATATGGCCCAATTGTGATATTGGTTATATGGGCCAATTGTGATATTTGATATATGGCCCAATTGTGATATTTGATATATGGGCCAATTGTGATATTTGCTATATGGGCCAAAATGAAATATTGGTTATATGGGCCAATTGTGATATTTGCTATATGGGCCAAAATGAAATATTGGTTATATGGGCCAATTGTGATATTTGATTATGGGCTGGATTGTGATATGGGCCAGATTGTGATAATTGTTATAATGGGCCTTATTGTTCGTAATAAATATTTGAATGAATTGTTGTAAATGAATATGCATTATATACATGGATTGCATGGGATGGGATATTGATGAAGAGAAGTTCGTAGCTTTGCTACAAAATTCGTGGCTCGCCACAAAATCGAAAAATGGCAATGCCATGTAAACTCTGTGAATCTGGTGGCTTGTCCACAATTAATATAAACGGCTTAATGCCTATTTTGGTGTGTTGGCGGGGTGGGTGACTAAAGCTCCACAAGGTGTCTTTGGTTGGTACTGGGTGGTGTGTAGCGGATGGAAATTAGGTTTGGTTTGGGAATTGCATATCATATTCATATTATATATGTTATTATTGTATTATAATTGTAAATGGGCTTTGGCCCAATAAATGCTTAATTGGATTTTGGCCTAGTGGACAATGGTAAGTGGGTTACACACTGAGTTCTAGTAACTCACCCCGTTTTCCTTACCCTTCTCAGGTAATGATTAGTGACAGAGACTTGGGCCGTGGACGACTCAGTGGAGGCCATACTACGAATAATTGGTTATTTAAATTCCGGATTTCTTTTAAGTACTTTTAATTATTTTGCTATTTTAAGTTAAATTGTAATAAGGCCTCTGGATAAATTTTAATGTTGTTTAATGTTTGATGGATTTTATAATTTGCTTAAAATACTTCAAGTGGGATTTTTCTAAAAATTTAAACAATTTTTTTTCTCAAATGGATATGCAAAAAGGGTTTCATAATAACTTTCTTAAATAATTTAACTCGGAAAATTTTCTCTTAACAATGTTCTTCAAATTCTTTTCCAAATTTTATTTTCAAACTCTTTTAAATCTTCTCGAAATATTAATTAAATTTTTCTAAGTTTCAATTTATAAATTTTTACGTCTCAAATTGTATGATTTATCAATTAACCTTAGTTTTCAATAAACTCCACGTCAATTTTTTTTTTTAAAAATCTGTTTTAATTAAATTTTCTTTAAAGGGCTAGATGTACATTTATTTCGTGTGACATGCCAAATCTGAACTTAACGCATAGACCGGGTTTGGGGTGTTACAGCCTTACCTCGAGATAACATAATGTCACATCCAACACGTTAGGACATGACATTTTGAATCCTCGAGAATAAGTTTTTATTTAACTTTTTAAAAGGAAAGTAATAAAAATAATAAAATAATAATAATGTTGATAAATAATAACAACAATAATAATATATAATGATTATACATAATAAAATAATTAGTAAACAATATATAAAATTTTAAATAAACATATATACATAATATACTAAACATAAAAAAAAATTATAAATAATATAAATAAAATAGATCATATAAATTTTATACAAACAAAAATTATACATATATAATATAATACTATATAATATACAAGTTAAAATATAATATAATAGATAATATATAAATTAAAAAATAATATATAAATTATCAAACCAAGTAAAATAAAATATAATAATAATTAAATATATAAAAATAATACATATAAAAATATATATATACATAAAAGGACTAAATTAAAACTCACATGAAATAACAGGGGTCAAAATGGCAATTAGGACGAATTAAAGAAACAACGACGTTTTATTTTTGGCCTTTAAAGCAGTCCAAGGGATTAGATTAGAAAGTAATTAAACTTTTAGGGCCAATTTAAAATAATAAAAAAATGTGATTAAACGGAATTAAAAAATATAAAAATGCGGGAGGACTAAAATGGCAATTAAACCTTTTTTCAAAACGGTGTCGTTCCAATTTTAAAACATTTTAAATGGCTCGAGGATTAAATTAAAACGAAATAGAAATTTCAAGGCTAATTTAATAAAAATAAAAGTTTGATTTAAGCTAAATTGAAAATAGTGAAATTGCGGAAGGACTAAAAGAATAAATTTCCCTTTTACAAAAAATGCGCGGATCTTGAGGGCCGGGTCGGGTCAACACGCGGATCTGATATCTGCTAAACGGCGTCGTTCCTCTTAGCTTATAAAAGTCAGTTTTCATAAAAAAAATCATTTTAAATCTGTTTTTTTTTTTAAAAAAAAAACACTCCGAAATCCTCTGAAAGCTCTTTTATCCCCTCGTCTGGTATCGGTCGTCGGACCTCTGGACAATCGCCCCCACGCGCGTCACGCACCTCCGCCAACGGTGGTCGGAGGCTTAAAACCCCGTTTCAAAAGGTAATTTTCTCGCCTCTTTTTTATTTTTTGTGTGTTATTCTGTGTATAAAATATGCATATAAAAAAATGAATAAAAAAAAACAAAGAATTACCTTTGTAAAAAACTCTCTGTATTCTGTTTCAATTTTTTTTTGCTTCTATTACTCTGTGTGTTCGTCTTTACAAAATAAATCCGGCTTTTATAGCCTTGAAAAACAACACTAAAAAGGAAAACATTTTTTGTTGCCATTTCTGCTATTTCCTTTCTTGTGCAGGTCGAAGAGAGGATCTCGGTGATGGCGGGCTTTACTTGCGCGAATCGTGGCCTGACGAGGGTGCGGGTTTGCCTGCGTCGATTGCGGCGCGATGGGTGTTGCAAAGGCTAGACGAGGCTCACGGCGCCTAGGGTTTCGAAAACCCTAGGTCTTCTGATTTCAGCTTTGAGGATTGGGCCTTTTGGGCTGTGTTTCACTTGGGTCTGGAGTTGGGTTAAGGGTGTAACGGGTAACTGTTTAGGTATTGGTTCTAGGTTAGTTTAGGTATTGGTAGTTTGGGTCAAGTATTGGGCCTCGGGTATTTTGGTTTTGGTCTCATGGTTTGGTTTTAGTAATGAAATGGGCTCTGTAAAAAAACACTGGACATTATTTATTTATTTTTTTTGTTTTATTTCTAAGCCCGGTCAAAATTGGGCCATTACAGTATGTAAAAGTGATATGTGATATGTATAATAAGGATTAATGATGAATTGTGGAAATTATTCTAAGTAATGAAACATGCTACATTGTTTTAAAAAGAGATGAAAGTTCTATTTATTGAATTGATGTCCTAAGGACTAAAACTAACATGTGATAGCTATGATGAGAACAAATAGTGAATTATGGAAATGTACTGACAAGTGATATATGTTACATGTATTATTAAAAGTGGAAAACTATTGTTATGTAAATTATTATTACAAGGACTAAATTGGAATAAATGTAAAGTATTTGAATTTTGTTCTGAAATGTGAAAATGTAATTCATACTGATAAGAATGCCCAAGTAGATGAGATAAGAACTAGTGGGTTATAGATGTCATGCCATTAAGAAAACTTAGCGCGCTCTCTATTTACCCACTTCGGCGGTGTCCCGTTACGCACTTTTGTGTTGTCCTGTTACTCGCTTCAGTGATGTACCATTCTGTTCTGTATATCCTATGTGTTCTATTTAGTCTACGAGGCCTCTGTTAAAGGTAAAGAACTTTCTCATTTAAATATATGAAATATTGTACCTGCTGAATGAAAAGGTAAAAAGATTAAATGTATTAAAACTGATTAAATTGTGATCAAATAACTAATAATAGTAGAAAGAAAGATGTGATAATTGATTGGTAAATCATATGTTATTGAAGATAACAGGTCATTGAATGATTCTATGTCAACGTTAATAAGTAAGTTAAAGTTATGATAGATAAATTAATGTTAAGTGAGAAGTGAAGTGTAACAAGATTAGTATTAATAAATAGCATTAGTGAATGGAATGACGTGTTTAAAGAATAAATAAATTAAAGGTCATAAATAGGTAATATACTTTGAATAAATGTATGGAAGTGATCATTAAATAAGTCGGGATTGTATGTTATATAAAAGGTAATTTAAATTACTAGTTGTACTTACTAAGCTAGCAATAGTTTAACACGTGTTTTATATGCGTAGGTGAAGAGTAGAAGTAAAAGAGCTCTGAGGATCGTAGCATCTCATCACATCACATCAATGAATCTGAGGAAAAGAGTAAAATTCCTCTCTATTTTGCTTCGGTAAATGGCATGTACCTAGGTGAGTGTTATGTTAATAAATGAAAAGTTGAGGGACCTAAGTGTAAAAATTGGTACTTGTTTAAAGTTTATAAGAAAATCATAAGTTATTAGTATCATGCTTGATTATGAGAAATTGAGATTGGATAATACATTTTTATGTTTGAAATGGGAATTAATATCTTAAAATGGTATATTGAACAAGTGAAGGTTTAAGTAAAATTTGGATTAAACTGACAAATTATCCCCTAAAATTCAAACCACATGGTCTGCGAAAATCCACACGGGCTAGCCACACGATCATGTGACCCACACGGCCGTGTAAATACTGGAAGTTAGTGAATTTTGGAACCACACAGTTTCCGAAACCTACACAGACTAGGCATACGACCATGTCCTCTATTTTTCACAATAGCCCTTATTTCACTATAAAACACTGATCTAAATGAAAAAAAATGTTTAAGAAACTTATTGGACTCCTCCCTAACATTGGTAATGGATAATTCAATGAGTCTATAAGATACAAATAATTTATAAAAGAGGTTTTGCTTATTAAATCATGATTGATTAATACTCTAATATTTAATGTAGCATTTCTATACTTGATCTGATAGTCGGGTTGGGTATAGGGGTGTTATAGTTTGGGGGAAAGTAAAAGGTAAAAAGGTTTAGGGGGAAAGTATAAATAAAATAGTTAGAATAAATAATAATATAAATTTAAAATAATATAGTTTGGTATTCGGTTTATTCGAATTTGAAAACTCGACTCGAACTTGAAATTCGAAAAAAAATCGAGTTGATTCAATTAACTCAATTCGAATAATTTGAAATTTGAACATTTTGCCGATTTTTTCGAGTCAAATCGAATTTTGCTCACCCATAAAGAGAACAAATGATATAGATAGATTACAACAATTGCAAAAATTTCGAAATCACACAAAAAAACACCTAATCAAAATTCTCAAGTCAACTTAGAAACTTACATATCTCCACCTTCACAATATCCAGTAAGTGTAAAGCAATCTATATCTTCCTCCATGAATTTGTCTTAGGATAACTAAGCCTATGCCACCTGCTTGCCCTTGTTCTTACTTGTGGACGCTCCCTCGCGAACAAAGGCTTCGTATGTCACATAAACATACAGATTACTTATCAATCTAAAACAGAATTGCTATTTTAACACATCTTAGCTCGCCACTCTCCCTTACTCAACAGCTTGCCACTTGCATTTGAAAGACTACCTCTGCTTAATTCCTACACTAAATCTTAATTTAATTCATAATTTTTACTTTCTAACCTCCTATCCATTACCTAATTATAAATCTAGATCTTTAATTTTGGCTCAATTCCATTAATTAAAACTTTTCGAAAAATCATTATTATTCCTCACTCTCAGAAAAGAAATCGTTTAATTCATGAAATCACTTTAAGGTTTTTTTATCAATTTGAATTTGTAAAAATTTTAAACTTGTCAAAATATGTTGAGAATCGTTTTAATATCATCATTTAGCTCTAAAATACAAGGTTCGCCATTTTTATGTAAAATTAAGTTTTAAAACTATAGATCTTAATTTTTCTTTGCTAGGTCTATAAAAATCCGAAATGAAAACATCGAATAAATGTTTAATACATAATAAAACAATAGATTTACCTTTAGTTCGAAGACCTCCACGAATTTGTCCTAATTTTTGCAAAAATGAGCTAAGCTTAAGTAATAAATTGGAGAAGAAAGAGTGATTTTTTTTTTGCAAAATTGAAGGAGTAGGGGGTGTTTGTACGAAACGATATGAGTCTGGTTCAAACTATTACAGGTATACACATGAAATACATGGAAATGATGTTACATGATATATAGATATATGAAATGGATAATACATGTATATGAAACTTGATTAATTGTTGAGCTCATCCATGATTATTGGTTCATATATGTATTTACATGGCTAATATGGTTGGTGAATATGTGCTTAGGCGTTTGGCCAAAATTTGTTGGGATATGCCTTGTACTTATCTACTACTTGATTAAATGGTAAGTTAAATTCTATGTTATACGAACTTACTAAGCTTAAATGCTTATTCTGTGTTATTTTCTGTGGTTTTTAGAGAATCGAAAGCTCATTCGGGTTGGAAACTTTTCGGAGCTATATCACACTATCCACCGGCTCTTTTGGTACTTTTGGATATTTAATTTTGGTTATAATGGCATGTATAGGTATTTTGGCTAATATTGGTCTATATGTTTAGTTGTTGAAATGGTCATTTGTTTGGCTTGTGTTTTGGTACTTTGATGATGGTATGAGTTGGGTTTTGGCATGTAAATATTATATTTAATATGGTTGAATGATGGAAGTTGAAATTATAGATCAATATGCATATTTTATATGGTCTGTGACTTGTTGAGAATTAGTACTTTGTTTGAATAGCTTATATGACTATTGATGCAAATTATAGAATGACATTTTGGTACCAAATGGTTGTGTTTTGGTAAGTAAATTATTCGGTATGTATTGGTGCAAAAATGCATGCAAGTTAGTTGAGTAATTGGCCATATTGAATACATAATTATACAAGTTTTTATATTGTCATTTGAGGTGCCTAAGGGCATATTGTTGTATGTGATCATACCATTTATATAAGGCTAGAATATGCATGGATTTGGTGCCTTATTATGGCTTGTGTATATGTGCATTTGTGGTTGTAGGTACATGTCAATATGGGTGAGAAAAATGGCTTGTAAAATGACCTATTTTTGTCCACACGGGCAGAGACACGGGCATGTGTCTCAGCCGTGTGTGACACACGGTCAAGTGACACGGCCATGTGTCCCTCGTAGCTTTCAAAGGGTTGCAAGTTAGGTTGTTAAACGGCCTAGCACACGGCTTGGCACACGGGCGTGTGGGGTTACTTCGAAGGGTACAGGGCTTAGCACACGGGCATGTGGGGTTACTTCGAAGGGTACACGGCCTGGCACATGAATGTGTGGCTTGGCCGTGTGGCCCAAGTCAGTTACACGGGTATAGAAACAGGCTAGGACACGGCCGTGTGTCCCCATTTCGAATGCCCACACGGCCTGAGGCACGAGCGTGTCTCCTGACCGTGTGAGTCACACGGGCTGGCCACACAGCCGTGTGACCCGTGCAGTATTGAAAATTTTTACTATTTTCTGAAAAATTCTCTGAGTTTCTGATTTAGTCCTGACTTGTTTCTAATGCATATTTTGGGTCTCGAGGGCTTTTATATGGGACATTATGAATGATTTCAATGGTTTTTTTATATGAATATTGATATGTTTTGAAATGTTTGAAATTTCTATCTATTTGATTTGTAAACTCTGGTAATGCTCTGTAACCCTGTTCCGGTGACTGATACAGGTTAGGGGTGTTACATTATGAAATAGGTAATATTTAGGTGATAAATGTGGGATGAGATTATATAATAAATATGTAAACTCCATTGCTTAAAAGATATGTAATAAGTCAATAATGGGTTATATTGAAATTGTTAGTCATGAAATGCTAAGTTAACCAAATACTATGTGATATAGAGATATTAATTGTCATGGAAGTGTTAATAAGTATGTTTTGATATGTAGGAATTATATTATTAAAGTAAAAATGTGAATAATTTTAATTTTGGCCATGAATGAGACTTATTGGTCAATTCCTACTTTTAGTCAATAGAGTCGAAATTATTTTAAGACATGAGATTTATTATACTAAAGATAAAGAATAAATAAAAATATGACTTCCCTCTATATGAGACTAATACGTGACAATGTACATGTGTATAAGGTCTAAAGAAAAGTGAAAATGTGCATGTAAATGTAAAACACCTATGATTCCTACATTTGAAAAATGAACATACTCGTAGTGTGTTTGGAGTTCTATCAGAGGTTTTACACTTATGTGTGCCTTATATCGCCTTCGAGCCTTGCACTTGTGTGCATCTTGGTTGTATGTAGTTTATGTTCCCATAAGCTCATTGGTGTGGTGAAGGAGTCTCGTGTATTTGAGTCGATTTTACTATGGATGAAAATGAATTAAAATGTTGATAATAAACTTTAAATGTGAATATAGATGGTTTAAAGCAAAACCAAGTGTTAAATGAGATGAAAAAGAAAGTAAATGAATAGGTAAGCTAAAATAAAAGTTAATATGATAATGTGCTTTTAAAATGTGTGGCCTAGTGTGTTGGATCTGGTGACCTATGTGTATACATTTGTAATTTTTTTCAAACAAGAAAAACCATTGATGTACCGATACCCTTGTCAAGGTATCGATACTTCTGTGCCAAAAGTGTCAAAAACTTGCATTTTGGTACCTTTTTTATGCCAATCTAACTCTTTACTCAAATGGTGCATAAATGCACGTTCGAACCTGGACAAAACCAACCAAAACACATACCAAAACATCCTTTCTCTCATTTCTAAAATCGACCAACCCAAAAATGCCATTATTTGGCACTAATTCAACCTACTTCACATTCCTTTAAGCCATTCAATCCAACATTTAGCCATGTCATATTAATGCTTATCCATTCAATTTCATCACATTAACAATACCATTTCTGTAACACCCCAAACCCGGCCCATGCGTTACGACCGGATCTGACATGTCACATGAATATAACGTATTAAGAACTTTGAAACTCGTACCTAAGTAGATATTATTTGGTTATAATTAAGAAAACCAGTTTAATTAAAAGAAATATTCGATAAAAATACTACTAATCTCGAGAGGTTAATTGAATAATCAATAATCGAACTAGTGATCTTTTAAAACCGTGACTTCTGAAAATATTATTGATAATTTGCAGGAAAAATCTAAGTTAAATTATTTGTACATATTTATTATGAAATCCGTTTGTTGATAAATTTGAAGAAAAACCGTTGTTTATGATTTTAGAAAATCCCCGTTAAAAACAATTCATGGAAAATTAAATACGTCAAACATAAAACCGAAATAAAAATCCCAGAGGCCTTATTACAACTTTAAACCCAAAATAATAAAAGTAATGAAATAAAGCGGAAAATGAAAATTTTCTAAAGTTCGAAAACACCATTTCTAAAGTATGGCCTCCACCGAGTCATCCATGGCCCAAGTCGACATCACTGAGCATTACCTGCAAGGATTAAGAAAAAGGGGGTGAGTTACTAGAACTCAGTGCATAATCCCTTTACCGTCATCCACTGGGCCTGAATCCATATAGCAATAACTTGGGCCTAAGCCCATATAGCATGTTCTTGGGCCGAAGCCCATTTACATAACAATATTTGTATGAAGTAAATGTATGCAACCCAACCCATCCATCCATCACACCCAGGCCGGTAATCACACTGTGGGGATCAAGTCAACCCAACCCGCCGCTCACACCAAATTTGCAAGTCAAAGCTGCTATAGCATTTTATTTTTGTGGTCAAACCACTGAAAACATAATTTATGCTCAATAATACACAATTTGTGGCAATGCCACTGAGCTACATCTGCTCTTCATACAATTTTTCCCATCCCATGCAAAATGTAAAAGAAAATGCAACATACATAATTAACATAAAGTATTCACATATAAATAACAATCATTATTCTATTGAACAATTTTGGAGATCCAGCCCAATAAAGCATTTTAATAATTTGGCCCGCTAAGGCATTCTAGCAAATCGGCCCATAGGGGCATTTTGGTAAATCGGCCCATAGGGGCATTTTGGTAATTTTACAAATTTTATATCGATTTTAACAGATTTTAGAAATAATGTAATTTAAGCAAGTTACTCGATCTATGCCATATTACGATTTTTAGCCTTATAATAATAACGATCTATTATCTAACATGTTATCGAATCATGAATCTGCGGGATTTCGGTGTGAGATTACACACCTGATCACGGTAAGGATTAAACCTTCTTGATCGTCGGCACCTAAATCATCATTACACTCGATTAACCAACAAATGAGATTTTATTAATCTAATATCTAAATCAGACGATCTAATGAAACGCTTACCCTTAGCATCATGAACAACCGCGATTTGTCTATTTTCATCGGATGATGGTCCACAACCCGGTGGAAAATTCCGAGCTGCCGATACCGCCCTACGTTTGAAATTAGGAGTAGGAATTGCAAATCCACTCCTTTTGTGTTCTCCTATCGCTTTTCCTTTCAAATCGCTACCACTTGCCTCCATTGAAAAGTCCCGGTCAGTAAGATATTATGAGAGAAAGTAGTTGTTTAGGGATGGATTCGGCTTACCTCTACTTTCGAAGAACCAACATGTAGAGAAAACGAGTGATTTAACCCCTATAATAATCATTTAGTCAAATCTATCATTCCGTTTTAACGGAATAACCAAGTATTGAGAGATCGAAATAATCCATAAAGAAACTCCTTACCTTAATGATAGTAGATCCGACTTCCACCGATTGACTTAAGACTAGAGATGGATCGGCAAGGATGTGATATTTGGCCAACCCACTAGAATACTATAAGAAGAAAATGATCAAGATTTGAGAGTTTGGAAGGGAATAATATTTTGGTTTAGAACAAAGTGAAACAACTGAATAGTGATGGACACACATTCGGCTAGGAAGAAAAGAAAATGAAAGAAAAAGAACGAAGCCACTTACCTGATTCAACCAAAGAAGAAATGCCCAACACGCAAAATGGAGAAGAGAGATGATGATAAAGATTCGGCTATTGAAGAGAAAGAAATAAAGAAGGTTCGGCCACAAAGTAGTGTCGGTTTTAAGAGAAAAGGAGAATGGTTGAGGAAATGATAAAAATAAAGAAAAGAAATGATGGACAAAGGAGTATTAGAGAGGTTCGGCTATCACCAAAAGAAAATGAACCAAAATGGATTGAGTGTTTTGGTCATTATGTGTTTCGGCAACAAAGGAAAAAGATTGAACAAAGATGGATTGAGGGTTACGGCACAACAAGGGAACAAGATGAACAATGGCTAGAGTGTTTCGGCCAAAAACAAGAGAAAATGAGGTGAACAAATGGCTTTAGAATTTCGGCAAGCAAAGGGAAAGAATTGGAAAAGAAACACCAAAAATTTCTAAAAAGAAACAAGCCTTTCGTGCACCAAAATTTGCAAAATGCCTAAAGGAAATTCGGTTACCAAGTCCCCCTCCCAAAACCGTGTGCCCATAACACTCAAAAGATGATGGTTGACAAAAAATATTCTTTCCTAAACACCTTCCACAAAATCGGCCAACATATCCCCCTTCTTGCTCCTTTCCTTTAATTCTTTTCTTCATTTTCCCTTATTTTCCTCCTTCCCTTATTTCTTAGCCATATTTCCATAAATAAAAAGTCTCCCATACCATAATTAGAGCCATGGCCGACACTTGGAATAGGAACACAAAAAAATAAATCCAAAATTTTGCAATAGATGGGATTCGAACCTCAGACCATTAGTACACTCCACACGCCACTTTCCACTTTTACCAATAGACTCCTTGTGCTAGCAAAATGCACACTTATTTCCTTAAGTCTTGATGCCACTTACCTTCTCTCCTTAAAGTGCTTAAACACAAAAATTTTGCTAAGGCCCAACTCAACCCCGAGCCTTCTTAGAACCCCTAAACATACACAATTAACATTATTAACTAGTCTAACGCATGATGTAAAGTAAATTATAAAATCCCGAATTTCAGGATGTTACAATTTCACTTTCAAGTTTGCTACTCATATACCACATTCATAGTTTACCATATAACCAAACATACACATATACATATATGAACCAAAACGTTTCCTAAATCAACCATTGATCAAGTCCAAACCAAATATCATTCAAAATAACACAAATATTAACACCTATGTACATGCCATATAACCAAGATTAAAACAAGTAAAAGTCTACCAAGTCGATGGTAGGATAGTGTGAACTTCAAGGCGATCCGATCAACACATTCTGCAAGTTGACAACTACAAGGAAAAGAAACAACGGTATAAGCATATTGAATGCTTATTAAGTTCATATGAAATTTACTTAACTTACCTTGATAGTTCAACAATTTAAGTTATTAAAACATATTGGAAATAATCATGACAATCCATTGGCACCCTATTGCTTTCATATATACATCAACAAGTACATTCAAGGTTAGATCATTTACATGATAAAAACTTATAACATGATTTCATACTTCTTTAACATTTATCATATAACATATATTAACTTATTATGAACCATTTGCATACACATATAATTTCATCCAAACATAATTCATTCATTCAATCTACCTTCCATTTTAACTTCTGTATTCTCCCAGAGAACTATAGCTAATTGAACTCGGATACACGGGATTAATTTGCTCTCACGAGCTGACATATTTGGGCTACTAACACTAGCTTCAAACCAGGGTTGCTTTCACGAGCTTAGTTCGATGCTACTAAAACTAGATTCAAAGAATCCACAACATACGCTAGATCTTAAGCCATTGTAATAATCCCTGATCAAACAAACACCCTTTTTCATTCTTATCGATTGAACCATTTCCTTTTTCTGTTTGGACCCTAATGGTATATCATTCGTATCCTAATAGTTTACTAAGTTCACACAGGCACTGTTACCATTTCCGCATCATTTTAAACTTTGTAACATCATCATATACACATCATTCAATCATATAACAATTTTACATCCATTTAATAAATTATACCTATTTAAAATAACTATATTTTTATACTTTACGATTTAGTCCTGTAGATGCCAACATTATCAAATTACAATTAACCTAAATTAATAGATATTATAATATAATTCAAACATAACATAGATAACATAGTAAGTTCCATATGAACTTACCTGGCAAAAAGAACAAAAAATGAAACATTGAGGACTAATCCGCAATTTTGTCTTTTCCTCGATCATCCTTTGATTGATTCAAATATCGATCTACTATACAATAATTCATTTCAATTACCTTATAACAGCCTATTATAAGCATATGTCGGTTCAATTTCACTTTTCAAACGTTCCTTAAAGTTTTTCATTTTATTTAATTTAGCCCCTAAAACCAAAATTGTCATAACTTTCAAATTTGAGCCTCGATTTCAAAATTGATCTCAATCATGTCCCTCTAAAGTTCTCTATTGTCCATAATTATATAAAATTCATACTAATTTTGAAATGTTTCCACTTTAGTCCCTATGTTCAAAAACTAGTAATTAAACTTTACAAACCAGTCCTCTTTCATTTTTAAGCTTAGAGTCTAACAAATTAATATAAATTCATCAAGTATTCAACAATGGAAACTTTTGAAAACTTTAAAATTTTTGAAAAATAACACACGGGTTAGCTAAACCGAGCTTCCACGATCACAAAAACATAAAATTTATGAGAAACGAACTTAAAATCACTCACCATGCAAGGATGAAAAGATTGAAGCTCAAGCTTTCTTCCTTCTCTAAGGTTCAGCCAAAAAGATGAATGGGAAAAGAAAAATGGCTTTCTTTTCTTTAAATTTTATGTTATAACCTATAACAATATAATTATAATAACATTATTTACAAATAAAACAACACCTAATCGTCCACTACTTCTAAAGTGGAATAATTACCATTTTAAACCTTAGTTTAATTACTATATTAGTCCTTTAGCAATTAAAAATCTATAGCAATTAACTTTTACCACATTTACAATTTAGTTTTTATACCTTAGTTAACTATTCAAATGAAAAAAATTAATGGACCAAACTTTAACCTCATAAATATTAAATAATAATATTTATGATCTCAAATATCGAAAATGAGGTTCCAAAACTATCATTTTTGACACCACTGAAAAACGAGTTGTTACATTTGTGATGAATGAGTTGATTACTATTTGATAGTAATTGACTTTTCATGAAGGAAGATGTAATGGTTACCATTAGATAAAATATGATCATATTGGGAGAATGGATTTATCCCAAAGAGATTAAGGATATCCGATGAGGGTAACACACTTATGACAAGGTCATTGGACGAGCACTGATCGAGTGACTTTTGTAATGGTATATCATTAGGGAGAGCTTAGTCATGATACTATAGTGGATTAACTTCATGACTAAATGAGTTGATAATTAATAGGAGATAACTTGTAACTTAATTATAAATAATTTGGTGTGTTGGTTAGATTCGTGTATCTATTCGAGCCCGAGTTAGGTTAATAGGGATAAAAAATGTAAAGTTGATAATGGTATATCAATTGAACTGATATTTTGAAATAATGTTTAAGAGAATAGTTATAATATATGAATTTCAGTAGTATACGAGAGATTATGCAAACTAGATATTCAATTCCAGAGGACTGATATGAAAAAGTGACAAATTAATTAATTTGACTCGAAAAATTATATGAATTTGATATTGAATTGATTAAATGGAATTGAAATATTGATTATAAGTGAACTGGAATGTTATATGTTTGAGCTACTATATGAGACGATATTTGTTGAACTCACCTTGTTGATATGTGGTTGTCAATAGTCATAATACTACTCATAGTGATAACTATGTATATTGTAACACCCCTAACCTGTGTCCGACGCTGAAACTGGGTACGAGGCATTACCATGCTTGACCTTGCTTGAACATGTAATTTACGGGCTATAAAATTTCATTCCAACTTAAAGCTTTTCATTCTTAATCATAACATACATATCATGGGCCTAAGAGGCCTTAAACATACATCCGGAAGGTTACGGAGTTTAATCAGAAACTTTTACACTCCTTGAAAATTTTTGCCTAAACAGAGGTCACACGCCCGTGTGACTTGGGACACGCCCGTGTGAGCAGGCCGTGTGGTCACACATGTAACATCCCGATTCAGGGCCTAGTCAGAATAGTGGTGCGATGCCACAAATCTGAGCTAGTAAATTGAGTTCTTAAGGTTTATGCATGTTTGCATGATAGTATTAAAGTTCCATGTAGAAATTTTGTGAATTTGACATGGAATGATCAAATAGGACTAAATTGCAAAAGTTGCAAAATATGAGTTTCTAGAAGCTTTTTGTATGAAATAGCTTTAGAATATAAATTAGAAGTCCTTAAATAGCAATTTGCCCAAATTATAAGTTTTGGAAAAAAATAGACATGAGTTAGTAAATTGTAAATTTTTAAAGAGAAGGGCATTTTGGTCATTTACCAATTAAATGATTAAAATAGGAAAAAGATGATAAAAATTTCATTCATCTTCTTCCTTGTGCCGAAAAATGGGAGACTCCATAGCTAGGGTTCTTCAAATTTTTGAAGCTTGCAAATCAAGAAAAACGAAGCCCGGATCGAAACCGAGGTAAGAACAAAGTCGAGGACTAAATTGCATATCTACATACATTTTGTATATTGAGGTAAGTTTGAATGATTTCTAAGATTTATGATTATTATCATTGAATTGCTTAGTATAATGTACATTATTACCATATAAATGCTTATTGCTATGTTAAATAAAGAAATTAATGAGATTAAGCATGAGAAAGTCCCGATTGAAGTTGAATTACTTAGGATACTCGATCTACCACACGAGATAAGAAAGTCCGTATAAGACCAAGCCAAGGCATGGCATTGGTGAGTAACAAGAAAGATTTCATGTAAGTCCAAGCCAAGGCTCGGTCATTGACCAGTTCATGAGTAAAGATACCAAGTAAGACCATGTCAAGACATGGCAATGGTAAGTTCCCAAGGAACACACAAGAAAGACTTTGAGTAAGTCCATGTCAAGACATGGCATCAATACCAAGATGAGAGATCCCATGTAAGACCATATCGAGGATATGGCTTTGGCATCGAGTTATGTGGGATGAGATTCAGTATCCTCGGTTATTCATAGAAATTCATCGGGCAAGAGAGTAAAGCTCAAATGATATAGTAAGAAAGTTAAGTAAGTAAAGTTATTATCAAGTTATGCTAGTTAAGAGTATTATTCATGATATGAATGATGAAGTTGAGATTATACTTATCATAGTAAAGTATACCGATCTATGTGATCAAGTGATACGGTATATTGTTTACTGCATTTGAGCATGAGAATAGTAAGTACCATAAGATATGTAAGAATCAGGAAGAGTAAGTAAGCTTGAATACTTGAGATTCATAATGCCATTTTTTATGATGAATGGTTAATGTTAAGCAAATATATTGCTATGAGAATTACATGCAAACTTACTAAGCTAAATGCTTACGTCCTTTATTCTTTCTTTCCATGTAGTCCCGACTAGCTAATCTCGTGGATCATCGTCATCGGAGCTCGGAGTACACTATCAATTGATATTTTGGTATAGCCAAGTGTTTATATTAAGTATGGCATGTATAGGAAGCATTTCATTTTGAGTTGTGTTTTAAAATTAGCCAAGATGTTGGTTATCAAGCTTAGTATTCTTTTTGTCTATGGCCAAAGATATGAGACATGAATGATTAAGTATGTATGTTTTAATCTATCAATGAAGTATGCATCCTTGTTCATGATAGATGTAATACTTGAGTTGCTGAATTGAGCATGAGTTTGATCTTGATTTCAGGGTGGCAATTGGCTTGGTAAATAGCCTCTAAGTGCCTACACGGATGGACACACGGGCGTGTGAATAGGCCGTGTGCACCCTGCACCTTTGTATCTTAAGTCGGAATAGACCACGGACTAGTCACACGGGCATGTGCCTAGGGCGTGCGGGATTAATCAGTGTTGGCCACGGGCTAGCTACACGGGCGTGTGTCTAGACTCTAGGCCGTATTAATGTAGTCAGTGTGCACCACGGGTGGTAAGCACGGGCGTGTGCCTTGGCCGTGGGGTATTGGCAGAATGCTGGGGTTTTAGGGACGGTTTGGGGCCACGGGCATGCCCAGGACGTGTGTGATTTGCCAGTATCCACCACGGGTGAAAGACACGGGCATGTTTTAGGGGTGCACGGGCGTGTCCCAAGTCACACGGACGTGTGACCCCTGTTTGGAGAGAAAGTTTCTAGATGAGTTCTGAAAGTTTCGGGACGTAAGTCTGAGGCCTCGTAGGCCCATGAAATATCTGATTTGACTAAGAAAGAGAAGTTTTTAATTCGGGATGAAATTTTATAGCCTGTAAGTACATGTTTAAGTAAGTTAAAGCATGGTAATGTCTCGTATCCAGTCTTAGTCTCGGACTCGGGTATGGGGTGTTACATTTAGTGGTATCAGAGCAACGCTTTAGTCGGTTCTAGGACTAATGTAGCACGAGCACGAGTCTAGCTATACTTGCCATATGTAAGAATGTTTTTATAATGATAGTGTGACGACTCCTGACGACTTAAATTATGTTTATACATTTAGTAAATGGATCCCGATAGAGCTGTGGCGGATGACGTAAAAAGTAACGTGCCGGCTCCCGCTGAAGGGACGATGCCGAACGAGAATGAGAATAGACACACTACGGTGAGTCAAGAAGGAGGAGAAGAGGCTAGAGAAGCCTTCCTCCACATGATGAACACATGGTATACGGAGTTCGTTCGTACGAACCCGAATGCACAACCCCCTCCACCCCCACCTATTCCTCAACCTATCCCAGTATTCCCTCAAGTAGTAGAGGTGGTAAGAGGAGAGAAGCCTCCGGTTGATAGGATTAGAAAACATGGGGCAGAAGAATTCCGGGCTAGAAAAGATGATGATCCGGAAAAGGCTGAGTTCTGGATAGAAAATACTATCAGGGTATTTAATGAGTTGTCATGCACATCTGAGGAATGCATGAAGTGTGTAGTCTCTCTTTTAAGAGATTCTGCCTATCAATGGTGGAACACATTGGTGTCTGTGGTACCGAGGGAAAAAGGTCACATGGGAATTCTTCCAAGAAAAGTTCAAGAAAAAGTATATCAGTCAAAGGTTCGTAGACCAGAAAAGAAAGGAATTTCTAGAGTTAAAGCAAGGCAAGATGTCTATGACTGATTATGAGCGTGAGTTTGTACGGCTCAGAAAATACGCTCGAGAATGCGTGTCCATCGAGGCCATCATGAGTAAGAGATTTGAAGATGGGCTAAATGAGGACATCAAATTATTTGTTACTGTCCTAGAACTAAAGAAATTCGTTGTGCTAGTAAAAAGGGCTTGTAAAGCCGAAGAACTAGTAAAGGAGAAGAGAAAATCTGAAGTAGAGTCTCGTGACTCTAAAAAGAGACAGTGGAATAAGTCATTCCAATCCTTATCCAAGAAGTCAAGAGATTTCTCCACCCGATCGGCTACTTCCACTGGGTTTTCAAGGAAGGACAAGAGTACGCAGTATTCGGGAAGTAAGGCACAGACGACCTCAGTTGCTAGTGTGGGGAACATCCGATCGAATAAACCCGAATGCCCACAGTGTGGCAGACGTCATCTTGGAGAATGTCGAGCACATGAAAATGCATGTTTCAGATGTGGTTCCCAAGACCACTACATAAAAGATTGTCCAGAGGCAATGAAAGAAGATAGAGCTCAGAACCTGAGATCTGGGAGTGTGGTCAGAGGAAGACCGCAGAGGAACCCAGGAAGTGGGGCAAGTGGAAGAGGTAACCTTAGAGAGTAGGCTGCGAGACCCGAGGGTAGGGCGCCTGCAAGGACTTCTACCATTCGCGCTCGCAAAGAGGCATCTTCTCCTGATGTTATTATGGGTACCTTTTCTCTTTATGATATCAAAGTTATTGGTTTAATAGATCCCGGATCCACACACTCTTACATTTGTATGAAACTAGTATCCAGTATGAATATGCCTATAGATTCTACAGAATTTACGATTAAGGTGTCTAATCCTTTAGGCAAGAGTGTGTTAGTTGATGAAGTATGTAAAGATTATCCATTAATGATTAGAGGTCATTACTTTAAAGCAAATCTTATGTTGCTACCATTTGATGAGTTTGACATCATTCTTGGTATGGACTGGTTGACTGCCCATGATGTAATAGTAAATTGTGGGAAAAAGTACATTGAGATGAAATGTGAGATTGGGGACATTCTCCATGTAAAATCAGATGAACAAGGTAGGTCACCGGTAATGATTTCTCATATGACGGCACAGAGATACATAAGAAAGGGGTACGAGGCATATTTGGCCTTTGTGATGAATGATGAAGAAACAGAGTTAAAGATTGAGTCAGTACCGATAGTATGTGAGTAGGTGGATGTTTTTCCCGAAGAATTACCAGGACTACCCTCAGTAAGAGAGATTGAGTTCGGCATTGAACTGGCTCCCGGTACTGTACCAATATCTATTACTCCTTTCAGAATGGCTCCAATGGAGTTGAGAGAGTTGAAGTCACAGTTGCAAGAGTTGACTGATAAAGGTTTTGCGAGATCAAGTTGTTCTCCATGGGGTGCTCGGTTTTATTTGTGAAAAAGAAAGATGGCACCATGAGATTGTGCATAGATTACCGTCAACTTAATAAAGTAACAGTAAAGAACAAGTACCCATTGCCAAGGATCGATGATTTGTTCGATCAATTGAAGGGAGCCACTGTGTTCTCTAAGATAGACTTGAGATCGGGGTACTACCAGCTGAGAGTAAAGGATTCCGATGTGTCCAAGACAGCTTTTCGAACTAGGTATGGGCATTATGAATTTTTAGTCATGCCCTTTGGTTTGACCAATGCTCCTGCGGTATTCATGGACCTAATGAACCGCATTTTTAAACCATACCCCGACAAGTTTGTAGTCATTTTCATTGACGACATACTGATTTATTCCCGAGATGAGAATGAGCATGCTGAGAACCTACGGACAGTTTTACAGACTCTTCGAGAAAATCAATTATATGCCAAGTTCAGTAAAAGTGAATTTTGGCTCAAGGAAGTAGGATTTCTGGGACATATTGTCTCGGAAGATGGAGTCCGAGTAGATCTAAGTAAGATTTCGGCCATAATGGACTAGAATCCATCGAGAAATGTCTCTGAGGTTAGAAGTTTTCTAGGCCTAGCTGGCTATTATAGACGATTCGTCAAGGGGTTTTCTATGATTGCAACCCCGATGACTAAATTGTTTGTAAAAATGTGAAGTTTGAGTGGACAGAAAGATGCCAACAAAGTTTCGAGAAACCGAAAGCGATGTTGATGTAAGCTCCAATTTTAGTACAACTGAGACAGGAAAGAATTTGTGATTTACAAATGATGCATCCTTAAATGGATTAGGCTGTGTACTTATGCAAGAAGGCAAAGTGATTGCTTACGCCTCAAGACAGTTGAAGCCACATGAAAAAAATTATCCGACCCACGATCTAGAGTTGGCTGCCATAGTCTTCGCATTGAAGATATGGAGACAGCACATATATGGTGAGAGATGTCGGATCTTCACCGATCACAAAAGTTTGAAGTATTTGATGACGCAGAAAGAGTTGAACTTAAAGTAGTGGAGATGGTTAGAGTTGATAAAAGACTATGAATTGGTCATTGACTACCATCCCGGGAAGGCGAATGTGGTCGCCGACTCTTTGAGTAGAAAGTCCTTATTTGCATTAAGGGCAATGAATTCACGGATGACTTTATCCGACGATGGTTCTATTCTAGCTGAGTTGAAAGCTAGACCAGAATTCCTCCAAGAGATTTTTGAGGCTCAGAAAGAAGATAGTGAATTGCAAGTCAAGAGAACTCAGTGCGAGACAGATGTTGAGTCTGATTTCCGGATTAGTTCTAATGGAAGTCTGATGTTCAAAGATAGAATTTGTGTACCGAGAAAGGACGAGCTTATTCAGAGAATTTTGCATGAGGCACATAACGGATGTTTATCTGTACATCCGGGTAGTACCAAAATGTTTAATGACTTAAAGCAACAGTATTGGTGGCCGAGAATGAAGAAAGATATTTCAGAGTTTGTTTCCAAATGCTTGATTTGTCAGCAAGTAAAGGCTGAACACCAAGTACCTTCGGGTTTGCTTCAACCCATTTTGGTTCCGGAGTGGAAATGGGACCGTAGACATTATGGATTTTGTAACGGGTCTACCATTATCCCCGAGCAAGAAAGATGCTTTATGGGTTATAGTTGATAGACTCACGAAGTCAGCTCATTTTATACCTGTACGAGTTGATTACTCACTAGACAAGTTGGCAAACTTGTACGTTTCAGAAATAGTAAGGCTTCACGGTGTTCCGTTGTCAATCATCTCGGATAGAGATCCGAGGTTTACATCCAGATTTTGGAAGAAGTTACAAGAGGCCTTGGGTACAAAGTTGAACTTTAGTACCGCTTTTCATCCTCAAACTGACGGTCAGTCGGAGAGGTTAATTCAAGTACTCGAGGATATGCTCAGATGTTGTATTCTTGAATTTCGAGGCGCTTGGGAAAAGTTTCTCCCATTGGTAGAGTTCCCTACAATAACAGTTTTTCAATCGAGTTTAAAGATGGCGCCTTATGAGGCTCTATATGGGCGTAAGTCTGTAACGCCTTTATTTTGGACTGAACTCAAGGAAAACCAAATTCACTGGTTGATTTGGTTAGAGAAGTCAAGAGAAAGTGAAAGTGATACGAGAATGTTTAAAAGCTGCATCAGATAGACAGAAGTCCTATTCGAACTTAAAGAGAAAAGAGATAGAGTATCAAGTCGGAGATAAAGTTTTCTTGAAAGTGTCACCATGGAGAAAGGTTCTCAGATTTGGCCGTAAAGGCAAGTTGAGTCCACATTTTATCGGACCATACGAGATTACTGAAAGAGTTGGGCCGGTAGCTTATCGATTGGCTTTGCCATCAGAGTTAGAAAAGATTCACGATGTGTTTCACGTGTCAATGTTGAGACGCTACCGATCAGATCCTTCACATGTAATTACCCCGTCAGAGATAGAGATTTATCCCGACATGACTTATGGTGAAGAACCAATAAAGGTTTTAGCTCGAGAAGTCAAGCAGCTAAGGAATAAAAGTATTGCCCTGGTAAAAGTATTGTGGCAAAGACATGGAATAGAAGAAGCTACGTGGGAACTAGAAGAGAGCATGAGAAACCTGTACCCAAACCTGTTTGCTGGTAAGATTTTTGAGGACGAAAATTCCTAAGAGGGGGAGAATTGTAACATCCCGATTCAGGGCCTAGTCGGAATAGTGGTGCGAGACCACAAATCTGAGTTAGTAAATTGAGTTCTTAAGGTTTATGACATGTTTGCATGATAGTATTAAAGTTCCATGTAGAAATTTTGTGAAATTGACATGGAATGATCAAATAGGACTAAATTGCAAAAGTTGCAAAATATGAGTTTCTAGAAGCTTTTTGTATGAAATAGCTTTAGAATATAAATTAGAAGTGCTTAAATAGAAATTTTCCCAAATTATAAGTTTTGGACAAAAATGGACATGAGTTAGTAAATTGTAAATTTTTAAAGAGAAGGGCATTTTGGTCATTTACCAATTAAATGATTAAAATAGGAAAAAGATGATAAAAATTTCATTCATCTTCTTCCTTGTGCCAAAAATTGGGAGACTCCATAGCTAGGGTTCTTCAAATTTTTGAAGCTTGCAAATCAAGAAAAACGAAGCCCGGATCGAAACCGAGGCAAGAACAAAGTCGAGGACTAAATTGCATATCTATATACATTTTGTATATTGAGGTAAGTTTGTATGATTTCTAAGCTTTATGATTATTATCATTGAATTGCTTAGTATAATGTACATTATTACCATAGAAATGCTTATTGCTATGTTAAATAAAGAAATTAATGAGACTAAGCATGATAAAGTCCCGATTGAAGTTGAATTACTTAGGATACTCGATCTACCACACGAGATAAGAAAGTTCGTATAAGACCAAGCCAAGGCATGGCATCGGCAATCAAGCAAGTTATCATGTAAGTCCAAGACAAGTCTTGGCATTGAAGAGTTATTATGAGATGAAGACCCATGTAAGCCCAAGCGAAGGCATGGCATTGGTGAGTCTCCAAGCAAAGATGTCATGTAAGTCCAAGACAAGTCTTGGCATTGAAAAGCTATCATGAGGTAGAGATTCCATGTAAGTCCAAGCCAAGGCATGGCATTGGTGAGTAACAAGAAAGATTTCATGTAAGTCCAAGCCAAGGCTCGGCATTGACTAGTTAATGAGTAAAGATACCAAGTAAGACCATGTCAAGACATGGCAATGGTAAGTTCCCAAGGGAACACACAAGGAAGACTTTGAGTAAGTCCATGTCAAGACATGGCATCAATACCAAGATGAGAGATCCCATGTAAGACCATATCGAGGATATGGCTTTGGCATTGAGTTATGTGGGATGAGATTCAAGATCTCGGTTATTCATAGAAATTCATCGGGCAAGAGAGTAAAGCTCAAATGATATAGTAAGAAGGTTAAGTAAGTAAAGTTATTATCATGTTATGCTAGTTAAGAGTATTATTCATGATATGAATGATGAATTTGAGATTATACTTATCATAGTAAAGTATCTTGATCTATGTGATCAAGTGATACAGGTATATTATTTTACCGCATTGAGCATGAGAATAGTAAGTACCATGAGATATGTAAGAATCAGTAAGAGTAAGTAAGCTTGAATACTTGAGATTCATAATGCCATTGTTTATGATGAATGGTTAATGTTAAGCAAATATATTGCTATGAGAATTACATGCAAACTTACTAAGCTAAATGCTTACGTCCTTTATTCTTTCTTTCCATGTAGTCCCGCCGAGCTAATCTCGTGGATCATCGTCATCGGAGCTCGGAGCACACTATCAATCGATATTTTGGTATAGCCAAGTGTTTATATTAAGTATGGCATGTATAGGAAGCATTTCATTTTGAGTTATGTTTTAAAATTAGCCAAGATGTTGGTTATCAAGCTTAGTATTCTTTTTGTATATGGCCAAAGATATGAGACATGAATGATTAAGTATGTAAGTTTTAATCTATCAATGAAGTATGCATCCTTGTTCATGTTAGATGTAATACTTGAGTTGCTGAATTGAGCATGAGTTTGATCTTGATTTCAGGGTGGCAATTGGCTTGGTAAATAGCCTCTAAGTGCCCACACGGATGGACACACGGCGCGTGTTCAGGCCGTGTGCACCCCGCACCTTTGTATCTTAAGTCGAGAATAGACCACGGACTAGTCACACGGGCGTGTGCCTAGGGCGTGTGGGATTAATCAGTGTTGGCCACGGGCTAGCTACACGGGCGTGTGTCTAGACTCTAGGCCATGTTAATGTAGTCAGTGTGCACCACGGGTGGTAAGCACGGGCGTGTGCCTTGGCCGTAGGGCATTGGCGCGAACGTTTGGGGTTTTAGGCACGGTTTGGGGCCACGGCGTGTCCAGACGTGTGTGATTTGCCAAGATTCACCACGGGTGAAAGACACGGGCATGTTTTAGGGGTGTGCAGGCGTGTCCCAAGTCACACGGACGTGTGACCCCTGTTTGGAGAAAAAGTTTCCAGATGAGTTCCGAAAGTTTCAGGACGTAAGTCTGAGGCCTCGTAGGCCCATGAAATGTCTGATTTGACTAAGAAAGAGAAGTTTTTAATTCAGGACGAAATTTTATAGACCGTAAGTACATGTTTAAGTGAGTTCAAGCATGGTAATGTCTCGTATCCAGTCTTAGTCTCAGACTCGGGTATGGGGTGTTACAACACACGCCCATGTTCCTAGCCCGTGTCAAATTTATTTTTATTTCAAACCTACAGGGGTTTTCACACGGCCGGACACACGCCCTTGTCAATGGCCCGTGTCCTTCACACGGCCTAGACACGCCCGTGTCCTCACCCGTATGTGAAAACTAGGGGTATTCTGTTTATACCTCAGCAACCCCTCAAGAAGCACACGGCCTTGGCACACGCCCGTGTGCTGACCCGTGTGACGATTCTAATTCTCATAATTAAAATGCAGGGGACACACGGCCTATCAACACACCCATATGGGTTGACCGTGTGTCACACACGGCCTAGACACACGCCCGTGTGTCTACCCGTTTGGACACTTAGAGGCTATTTTCCAAGCCCTTTTGCCACCCTGAAACTAAAACTCATTCATTTCAGCACAAGAAACACATAATATAACAATATCAACCATGAATAATCCCTAAATTATCATTCAATCTGTAGCACCCCAAAAATATAGGGTCTTTAATTTTGTGTGTTCTGACACAAATTGCTTGTTTGCTTTAATGGCTAAGTGATTTGGGTGTGTATGGGGGTGTTTGAGAAGCCTGGGTTCAAGTCTTGGCTTTTGAAAAAAAATTATTTTTTCCCCTCAAATGAACCTGGGCACTGGCACTTAGGCTTTATTAATAATAATGTTTGGTTAATGACACAAAGAGAGTGAGTGGTCTAGTGGCAAGGTGGCGCTACAGCTGGCAAGGGGTCTGAGGTTCAAATCCTAGGATTAGCAATGAAGTGTTTATTTTGCTGCTTGAGCTGGGAAGGTGGAAGAGTTGGATTGAAACACTGCTGGTGAGAAGTTTGAATTTATCAAAGAGAAATTGTAGGAGAAAATCGTGGAGAGAATCAAGCAATTTCAAAGGTGTGAGTGTTGTAACAGAACTAGGAGTCTTGGGCATGCAAATTCAGCTAGGGGGTTCCTAAGTGCTTTTCTCTGCTGCTGTTTGGTTGTTGGCATTTTTGTTGTTTTTGGGAGTGCCGAAAATTCAACCTACCATTCGTACATCTTTGGTCTTGCAATTAACCATTTAGGCACTTTTGTTGTTTCGGTTTTGCATTTCTTCTTCAAGCTCTATTGGCCGAATCTCTACTTCCCTCTCCTCTCCCAACTTAAGCCTAACGCATTTCTCTCTCCCTTCCCTTCGCTCATTTGTTTTCTTCTTTTCCCTTTCTTCTTATGTTTCGAATATCACCTCTCTCCTTTTGTTTTCTTTCTGGCTTCCAATTGGCTTGTGAACCGAACCTTTTCTTTTCTCTTGATTAGTTCGGGGGTGACCAAATTTCTGTTTCCTTTACTCTCTCTATTTCAATTTTGCAAGCGTTTTGAAATCGGTAAGTGTTCATATTTTTCACTTCGTGTTTAAAACTGTTCTCCCTATTCCCCTTTTCCCTAAAAGCCGACTATTTATTTCCTTCATTTTCTTTGATGGCCGAATGGTGACCCCTTCCTCTTGATGTGGTGATCGTTGGGTTTTAGGTATTCTTGAGGAGTGGAAAAGTGCAGAAGTGACTCAAGTCGTCAACTCTGTCTCTCGTTAAGGGTAAGACCACTACCATACTCTTAGATTAGGCCGAATATTCCTATGGTTGGTAAGTCAGCAATTGTGGATTAAAGGCCACATATTTGATCACTATTTTGGTTAATAAGATCTGTTTGGATTCAGATATTCGGCATAGGCGTGTGATCAATCCTGATCAGTGGTCTTAAGAGATGAAGGTCAGTCGTCAAACAAGGTTGGGCGCTCGTGGATCTTGGAACGACTCCGTAAGAAGGTGTGTAATCACATTATCGTCTCTGTGAGTCGGCAAAAGCCGAAAAGCTGAAAAGCCGAAACTTCGGCATATGAGGCCTCACGAGCATGCGATCGCTCGTGTGGTAAAACCGAGCCCACAACTGGAGGCGGTAGACTGAAGAGGCCATTGCGAGTGTTCTCGTGCGATTGGGCTGTGTTGGCCTCGTTGGACCGAAATGGGCCGTGTGGGCCCAATGGGCTCGTGGACCCCACACGGGTAAAATTTACGAAAAGTAGTAGAAACTGTTTTGGGGATACGTAGATCACATAACTGTGATAGGATTTGGGCCAAACGGGCCACACGAGCGTGTGGGCCCATCTGGGCCGAATATTGGGCTTTGAGCCCGTTTACACTTTTTCGACAAAATGAAATATCTGTGTCGCTCGAGGCGACTGTAGGCCTTAAGAAAGGTCGTAAAATGACTGAAATACCCTTAATGAGTAAAATGACTGAAATACCCTTAATGAGTAAAATAACTGAAATACCCTTAGTGAGCAAAACGATCGAAATACCATTGTAAGGTAAATTATCGAAATACCCATGAGTGGTGAAATTACCGTTTTACCCCTAATCAACGAAATGACCATTATACCCCTTGTGGTAGTTTTATTGATGTATATATGATATATATATGACTGGTTGTGAATATGACATACTGCATACACGTAATATTTATGACACGACATTCTGCATTGGGGTTGGGATTCTGATTTGGAGGAAGTACTGTACTAGTGGCTCTGCCACGTTTTTACTGTTCTAGTGGCTTCGCCACGTATCCTGATCTTGGTGGCTGGGCCACGTTTACTGTTGTTAGCAGCTTTGCTGCGTTACTGTTAGCAGCGATGCTGCGATATTGGTGTGTTGGCTGGGTGGGTCGACTTAGTCCCCACATGGTGTGTTGGTTGGTACGGGTGGTGTGTTGGTTGGATTGGGTTGGGTTGCATCTGCATTCAGCATTGTTACTATTTTGGGCTTAGACCCACATCAGCATCAGATAGGGCTAAAGCCTGCATCGATCCATATCTTGATAGGGCTTAGGCCCAGTCTGTTTCTGCTTGCACCAATTTATGTTTGACTGATAGGGGATTACACACTGAGTTTTCTCAAACTCACCCTTTCTTTTAACTGTACATGTAATCCCCAGCCTTAATCGATTTGGAGCTGCGAGGGACCCGGAGGTGGCCGCGTGAGCACTATTTTTCCGCTTGAGTTTTAAATATTTTTAATTTATGTTTGGGTTTGATTATGTAATAAGGCCATTTGAGGTTTAACTTTTATTTGGTTTTAACTTCTTATTTCTACCTGCTAGATTAGGAAAAACGGGTTTTTCAAAATAATAACTGTTTTCAAAGAAAATCACGCATTTTAAACTTTAAGGTTTACAAATTTAAAAACTTTCGCGGTTTTTAATTCAGATTAATAAACTTGTAATAAATGATATGACCAATAAGTGGTTAACAAGTTTTGATTTTACAACCCCAACATTTTTAATAGCAATTAGTTTTAAAAGGATTTAAAACTTTAGTCACGAATTTTCATCGACAAGACCAGCTTTTTTAAATCAACACTTCAATGTGACACGTCAGATCCGGTCGTAACGTCTAGGCCGGGTTTGGGGTGTTACATATTCCATCCACATTTTACTCATTATCTTGCATGAACATTCATTTCATTATACCCATCAACCTTAAAACATGAACTTGACAATATTGGTCAATTCATCATGGCCATTTACAAAATGAGTGTGAAATATTAATAGCCAATCCTTTGGCCTACAAACATGATATGACTTAAAATGATCAAGTTCCTATACATGCCATACTTCAAAATGAATTAAATTTACTATACCAAAAGAACGGTTGATAGTGTGATACGAGCTCCGACGTTCTGTGATCCCCAAGCTAACTTGCCGAAACTACAAGGAAAAGGGAAAAGAGAGGGGTAAGCATATAGCTTAGTAAGTTTGCATGAAACTTAAATAACAACATAATTGCTTACTCTTAATTCATCCCTCTATTAATACAATAGCAAAATAAGTCTCAAATGCTTAAGCATACTCATCCATACTTACTCATACTTATTCTTACCCATCTCATGTTTCATTATGGGTTCATAACTTGCATTTTCTCATGGTACCTGTATCACTTATCACATAACTTAGCGCTTATACTAACATAAGCATAAACTTAAATCTTCATCATTCATAACATGAATGAGACTCAAGGTCATCCATAAATAGTTTTGGCTCTATACCATTTTACATACTTAGCTCTATTGCACATGAGCTAATCAGATTATCGTAGGAAATTCGAACACATCATGCATAAATCTTGATGCCAACACCATATCCCAAATATGGTCTTACATGGGATCACCGCTTTATGCCGATGCCATATCCCAGATATGGTCTTACATGGGATCATATAGCTCGATGTCGATGCCATATCCCAGACATGGTCTTATACAAGATCGTACATGAATGTCGATGCCATGTCCCAGACATGGTCTTATAAGAGAACTTCCTTTGGTGCCGAAGCCATGTCCCAGACATGGTCTTACACGGGACCTTCTTTATTCAATGCTAATACATGGGCAACCTCATTATTCCGAATCTTCATCCGGCATTTAACATAACTTATTTTCACCATTTCCTCATCGAGACTTCATCACTCGATTTTCATGGCAATAACATACATTGTCATCATATTAAATGGTTTCAAATATCGAAACATTATGAAACTCTAACTTCATACAAACTTACCTCGATTCTCAAAATGTGTATCGATGCTCGATTTAGTCCTCGATTTTGTTCTTGCCTCGATTTCGATCCGGGCTTCGTGTTTCTTGATCTATAATAAGAATTTCACTTGTTAATTACACACATTGACTAAATCGACTCGTAATTCCTATTTTGGAAAAATTACAATTTTGCCCCTATACTTTTACATATTTACACTTTTACCCCTAGGCTCGTAAAATGATTTTTATTCAACTTTCTTGCATTTCAAGCCTAGCCGAACCATATTCTCAACTATAAAAACATTCAATTTCCACTATTTCACTCATGTATGACCATTTCTACAACTTTTACAATTTGGTCCTTTTATGCATTTTTCATGAAAATCACTTAGAAAAAGATGTTTATCATACATCAAACTTTCATATTCTTCCATAAAACATCAAAATACATGCATGTCATACATGGGTAAAATTTTTAATATAAACCCTAGCTCAAAATATAGCTAGAAATAGCTAAACCGAGCTACGAGGGTCTCAAAACTACGAAGAACATTAAAAACGGGGCTAGGATGCACTTACTATCAAGCTTGAAAGTTGAAGAAACCCTAGCTATGCATTCCTTGTTATTTTTGGCCAAGGAGGAGGAAGATGGACATCATTTTTGGCTTATTTTCCCTTTTAATTCTTTTATTAACCAAATGACAAAAATGCCCTTAATGGTCCTTTCTTGAGATTTTTCCTTCCCATGTCCATTTTTGTCCATCATCAAATATAATGGTCTAATTGCTAAATAAGGACCTCTAGAAATTTTTATAATTCTATTTCATACTTGAATCTTCTAGAATATGATATTTTCTAATCTTTGCAATTTAGTCCTAATGGACAATTTAATCACTAATTAATAAAATTTCTTCACGAAATTTTCACACAATCATGAAATCACCTCATAAGCCTCATGGAAATCATAAATCTCATATTTCTACTTGGAATTTGTGGTCTCGCACCATTATTCCAACTAGGCCCTAAATCGGACTGTTACATATATGATCCTCAAACTTGAGATCATCATTGTCCCAACATTGTGAGTCCTACATTTGATACAGTCAAATGTCTACTGTAACAGGTTGTACTATAAAGACTGATGTTGGATTTACCATAATCCATGTAGTGGGATATGGTTGATCAAGATAGGATTTATCCCTCCTACATAATGGGAGCAATATCTTAGGTCTCTTGATGGAGTGAGACTAGAAATGCATGGCCATGCTCGAATAAGTTGATATGAGATATCACACTTATTTTTTATTGTAGTCTACTCTAAAAATTAAGAAATATGATATTGGACTATACAAGTGTGAATATTCCATGACTTGTGTCCAATCTAGATATTAAGGATAAAATGATATTACGCCCCGAATTTAGGCCTAGAAGGAAATAGGTTTTGAAACAAGGGAACAGTTAGAAGACTGCACATAGGTATTTAGTTGTACAATAAAATGGCACAATTGAATGCTTGCCTTAATGGTTAAGTGAGTTTGGAGTGTTTGGGAAGTCCTGGGTTCAAACCAGGGCTTTGGCAAAATTTTTAATTTTCAAGTGAATAAGGCCTTGGTTCTGGAGAGTAGGCTTTAAGAATAATTGTAGGGGAAAGGAGTTACAAAAAGCCTATTGGTGCAGTGGTTGTGGCGTTACAAGTGTGGCAAGGGGTCTGAGGTTTGAGTCTTGGCGCAGTTAGGGGGCATTTATTTTTGTAGCTAGGACGGCTAGAGTTTGTGCTGCAGTGGAAGTGTGATGGATGAGAGGAGTTTGAATTGGTCTTGGAAGGAATTGTAGAGCAAATCAAGGAGGAGATTGGGGAGAAAATCAAGGATTTTCGAAAGTGAGAGGTTGGTAGAGTGTGTGGCTGATTGGGACTCTAAGACTTAGTGGATTTCGGCTAAGGGGGGAAATAGGGAGCATTTTCGGCACTAAGCACTCCTTTGTTTCGGTTTTGTGGGATTTGAGAGTTGAATTGCCAATTTCTCTTGCTGACTGCTTAGTTTCCCATTTATTTTTTCTTTACATTTTGGGTTTTACGTTTTAGCTATTGAAGTGACCAAAACTACTTCTACTCTCTCCCTTTTTCCACAAGCTGCCGAATAGGTATCTTTCATTGTGGTTTCTTTTTCCTTTCTTTGCCGATCCTCTACTCTCCTACCAATGCACCTCTCTTCTCTTCCCCTCCACTATTCTATTTTTCTTTAAAGGCTGAACCTTCCCTTTCCCTTCTTTAACTTATGATCATCCTTTAATCTAGGCTGGCCGAATATTGCAGTTGTTAACCCCTCTCTGCATCGGGTTACTGCAACGGTTCTCACAATCGGTAAGTGTTCAAATCCATCTTTTGTGTTATTGTTTAAAACCGAATGCACCTATGCTCTTCTATTCTTTTCCAAAACTGAATAACCCTATTGATCGATTGTTATTTCATTCTTCACGTACTGCACTCATTGCAATTCTAGGGTCTTCCTCATGGAGTGGTGAAGTGTGAACGGCTTGGAGGAGTCACACTTTCGTTCTCAAAACGCCCGGTAAGGTAATAAGGTTACCTCATGTCTTTTGGGGTTGGCTGAATATGCCCTACCACTTTTTAATCGGTTCTTGACTATACTTTAGGAAAGCAGCAAAGGCGTGTGATCGTTTCTGAACAGCGAGCGTTGAGGGATTAAGGTCACCCTCATTCAAACAAGGTAAGAAAGATATTGCAAATTAAGTGTTATTAAGAGGGTATTACCCTAACAATTAAGGACTAACATCGGGTCTCGATGATTCTAGGTTGGGTGCTCGTAGATTTCAGAACGACTCCGTAAAAAGGTGAGTAATCACACTATCTCCTCTGTGAATCGGCAAAAGCCAAAAAGCCGAAACTTCGGCATTTGAGGCCTCACGAGCGTGCGATCACTCGTGTGGTAAACCGAGCCCACAAATCATGGGCGATAGACTGTAGAGGCCACCACGAGCGTTCTCGAGCTCTTGGGCCGTTATGGGCCTCGTTTGGCAGAAATGGGCCGTGTGGGCTCAGTGGGCCCCACACGGAATAAAATCCACGTTAAGTGGCAAATACTGGACTGGGCAATGTAATTCGCATAGTCGTGACTGAATTTGGGCTAAATGGGCCACACGAGCATATGGTCCCACTTGGGCCGAATAATGGGCCTTGGGCCCATTTACACCGTTACGACCATTTAGGTTATCTGTGTCGCTCGAGGCGACTGTAGACCTTCGAAAAGGTTGTTATCTGGACCGAAATACCCCCATAGGGTAAAATGACCGAAACACCCCTAAAGAGTAAAATAACCGTAATACCCCCATAGGGTAGAATGACCGTAATACCCCCATAGGGTAAAATGACCGTAATGCCCCTGCAGGGTAAAATGACCGTAATGCCCTTGTAGGGTAAAATGACTATTTTGCCCCTCGAGGGTAAATGACTGATTTGTCTGTGATTTAAATGACTAATTTTTCTGTGATTTAAATGACTGATTTGTTTGCAATGTAAATGATTGATTTGTCTGTGATTTGTATGACTGATTCTGAGCATGGCATTTTGCATACCTGACATACTGCATGGGGTTGGGATACTGTTATGGAGGAAGTACTTTACTGGTGGCTCTGTCACAATCACTGTTACTAGTGGTTTTGCCACATATACTGTTACTAGCGACTTTTTGCCGCGATATCGTCATGGCGACTTTGTCGCGATCATCATTCTTTGGCGCGCTTTGTGCCGATCACATTACCATTACTGATGGCTGTATGCCGATCATATTACCGTTACTGATGGCTGTGTGCCGATCATATTACCGTTACTGATGGCTATGTGCCGATCATATTACTGTTACTGATAGCTGTGTGTCAATCATATTACTACTACCGATGGCTTTGTGCCAATCATATTAATGTACTCATGGCATTATAGCTATCCTGTTTACAGCTCTTAGCCATTCTGATTACTGGCAGCTTTATTGCGATACTGATTAGTGCCGCAACCTGTACTGATGTTGGTGTGTTTGCTGGGTGGGTCGATTTTATCCCCACATGGTGTGTTGGTTGGTACGGGTGGTGTGTTGGCTGGATTTGCATGATTGCATTGTTGCATTTTTGTTACTGATACTATCACTATATTGGGCTTAGGCCCACATGTATTCTGTTTCTGATTTTGATACTGTAATGGGCTAAAGCCCACACTACACTATTACTGTTTTGGGTTAAAGCCCACAGTGTTCTGTTACTGAAAAGGGCTCAGGCCCAGATTGTTACTGCATATATTACTGACTGAATGATAGGGGATTACACACTGAGTTTTCATAAACTCACCCTTTCTTTTAACTGTACAGGTAATCCCCAGCCTTAGACGATTTGGAGCCGCGAGGGACTCGGAGGTGGCCACACGATCGAGGTTGTCTGGTTAAACGTAGTTATTTAAATATTTTACATTGGGTTGATATTTTTGTAATAAGGCATCTGGTGATTTCTAATTTCTTTTAATTGGGGTTTTAACATCTTATTTTGAACTACTAAACGGATACCAACAAGTTTTCACAACTAATAATTGTTTTACAAGGCAAACACATATTTTCAACTTCAAGATAATCGTAAATAGAGTAGCTTCCGTGAATTTAAACCAACAGTAACAAACATGGTAATCATTTTTTTTAAGTGTTGGTTTTTATAACTTACTAATTGTTTCCCAAGAAAAAAAAACTAAATGGATTTTAACCCAAACGATTTCTCCCAACAAACCTTGATTTCGAAAAACACTTCGATGTGACACGCCAGATTTGGCCGTAACGTCTAGGCCGGGTTTGGGGTGTTACATAATTCATGAAAAGATTATCATAGAAAGGTTATGTCGAATCACGACTTCTTGTAACTTAGGTAGCAATAATGCATTGCTAGATGCCATTCATTGCTTGTAATGTTAGAAACGTTCTAGTATTACTACCAACATTACAAGAGCCTATAGGGTCACACCCTATAGTTGAAGCGAACAGAATCCAAATGCATTTGGTATTGTATTTAGCTGTCACATGAATTAAATTAATTGTTGAATTAAATTGATTATTGAATTAATTTAATTTGACAGATAAATATTAAACACATTATATGCACAAACTTCTTGTACACAAATAGAGAACATAGATAAAATTAATATTTGAATTTGATTCATACAAAATATTAATTATATATTTTATAGAAATTATTAATATAAACAATTATAATAATAACTTTGATCAAAATATAAAAGGACATGGAAAGCGATATTGTTTTGGAAAGAATATAATCTTTTTCCTGACTTTACATTTGTTTCTCTAATCATAGGGGAATAATCTCGTTTTTATTTTTTGAGATATGATCAAAGAAAATAAAAAGGAAAATGAATCCCTTAGTGTGTTAGGGCTACCAAGAAAACACAAAAAAAAGGGTCTAACAACCGTTCTTGAAAATTCTCTCTGAAAAGTTGAAAAGAATTTTGTTATTTGTTCTTTGACTGGGTGGATTACGTAGAGGCCATGACGCTTTCATTGTGGCTTGGAATCGATATCGAATCAGCAGCATCCATTCATCATTTTTCAGTTAAGAAGGTATATCTTCAACCTTATTTCAACTCGTTTCTCTCATCGTACATAGATCCACGGCTAAAGATCACCGGAATCATTTTTCGCTGCGCCACGGGGCGTATCGGCGGTCCCAACATGTATATTATATCTATTGTTTGACATGCTTGTGTTTGTATTTATTATGCTTTGGATTTGAATATTGAATGATTATGTTTTCTCTGAAAACGAATGTAGCATCCGGTGAATCGGACCCGATGATTGGGTTGGGTGAGGGGTGTTACAATTATAGACATTAAATTGAATTTAATCCTTAAATCGTAACCAAAATGAGTTCATAAAATTATACCAAAAAGATGAACTTGAATTAATCAACTTCTTGCATTTTTTTAAAATAAGAAATATTTGCATTTGTTTGATTGAAATACATGCTTTAATATTCACTTCATAAACTCTAGTCTCTGAAAAGTGTAAAGAAAACCTAAAACTATCAACAAACAGTATTATTTGTACACACAATTATCTAGTTGAAGTATTAGAATAGAATAGCAAAAAAAAAAAATCATTCTTCCTCTAGTTGATGCATTAAATTTTCATTCATAGTCTAAGCATATTCAGGGTTAACCTTTACATCTACAAAGTTGGGACCTTCATCAAGTTCAAAAGGTATGAGAGTCGATGTAACTTTTGCTGGAACATCCTGACCTCGACCTCAACTATGTTGCCTAGCTTCAACAAATTCATTAATGACTCCACCTCTGCCACAATAAGGTTGTAGATTTCTCCTTTATTTGACTTAGCCTCTTGTGACAAGTTGGCCTTGCACTTCCATTTTCTCTTTTGACAATGCAAAATTAGATGTTGAATTCAATTTATAAAATTTTGTCTTGGTGAATAAAGATATGGTTTATATTTTCCCCAAACCATTTCACATAAATCATGAATGATACAAAATTAACATCCTTGATCAATGCAACTTGTGGTCTATGTTGAAGATGATTTGTCCAATGTGCAATGTGCCTAACATGTCTAATGACCTAACTAGTAACGCTATATCTTCCAGCATTATTGTCACTTTGCCACATGGAACTAAAATATATGAGTCTTGAGTTTCTATCATTCAACCAAAGTAGAGATAAATGCTAACATGGAAGTAACGTTCTCAATTTGACTAGCGTATTGAATTGTTTTAAATGAAAAATGATTCTATCGTTTGATAAATTTATTCTTATATTACTACAATATTGAGCCATTAGAAAATACTTTAATATTTCTAAAATTCTAAATAACATGTCCTTTTTTTCGATCTCAATAAAAGGTCTGTAACACCCCTTACCCGTATTCAATGCCGGAACCGAGCACGAGGCGTTACCGTAATAAAACCCTCAAGATCGCCACTTAGGCACCATGTGACCACTCTCTTTGGCCATCACAACAACCTCAGACCCGACTTACGAGGCCTCTCTCAACCACACGAGGGCTCTCGAGACCATATCGAAAACTCTTACGATCTTAAAATTTTTCCATCTATACAGGGCTCACACGCCCGTGTAAGATTTGGCACGCCCGTGGATGTCACACACGCCCATGGTCACTACCCGTGCATGAAAACTCAAGCATTTTGCCAATGCCCCACGGCTAGGGAATACGCCCGTGCTCTCCGCCCGTGGTGCACACTGACCACCTTAACACGGCCTAGAGTCTAGACACACACCCGTGTGGCTAGCCCGTTGCCAACACTGATTAACCCCACACGCCCTAGGCACACGCTCGTGTGACTAGTCCGTGGTCTATTCTGACTTCAAATACTAACATGCAGGGGACACACGGCCAAGTCACACACCCATGGATTGACCATGTGTCACACATGGCCTAGACACACGCCCGTGTGTCTACCCACATGGACGAGAACAAAGCTATTTGCCAAGTTCTTTTCACCCATCTAGCATACACAATCATGCACTCATACAACACATCCATAATCAACTCAAATTCTTACAATCTCACATAGATAACTACATCTTCTCATATAATAAAGTAGCCAACAACTATGGCATAATACAAAATAGATTACCCATTCAAAGGCTAACTCATCATAGCCATATACAACAAAATTCACTAACTTGTCTAGCCCCTATACATGCCATATACAAAACATTGAGTCTAATGTGAGAGTGTGCTTTGATAGTGTGGGCGATCTTCCAATTGATCCTCGTCACTCGATTCAGCACTTTACTCTATAAGACAAGGGAAAAGAAAGAGAGTAAGCTTTGAGCTTAGTAAGTTTACACATAAACAATTAAGCAACATAGTATAAGCTAAACAACAATTAGCATTATACTAACATATAATGTACAACTATGCTTACTCTTTCTATCCCTTACCACATTTATTCCAACACATCATGAGTCACTTACTCATAACCATTGACATTCACCCCTGCATTCAATATCACATTTACACAATATACAACACATCATTATTTCTTGATAATACATCCACACAGCTAATCCACACAGCTAATCCACACAGCTAATTCACACAGCTAATCCACACAGCTAATGTCTCGGTGTTTTCGCACTTAGCCCACCACAATCAATTGATAAGGTAGTATCGCACTTAGCCTACCAACAAGGTATTCATAGTGGTTTCGCACATAGCCCACTAGATAATATACCTAACGATAGCATCGCACATAGCCAGCGCATCGTCAATATGCATTAGGATGGTATCGCACTTAGCCCACCATTTAGCATTATCACAACACATTCACAAATCTACTTACTTAATCATTCATCCATCCATTTCACTTGAACCACATAGGTTCTCAATCATTCTCAACCATGCTATACACTATCTAGCATTAACAAATTGTAAGTATGAATGCATTGTTTATGCATAGACTTACTTCGATACTCAAAAGTATAGAAACGTGCAATTTAGTCCACCACTTTGCTCTTGCCTCGGTTTCGATCCGGGCTTCATCTTTCTTGATCTATAATGAATAAATCAGCTTATTCAATACACACATTGACCAAATTGACCCACATCTCATACTTTGGCAAAAATTACTCTTTTGCCCCTAATCTTTCTCATAATTACATAATTGCCCCCAAGGCTCGTAAAGTGATTTTTATTCAACTTTCTAGCCTTTCATGCTTAGCCGAACCACTTACTCAACTAAAGTAATCATTGTAACACCCCTAACCCGTATCCGTCGCCGGATTAGGGTGACGAGGCATTACTGTAACAATTACCAAGTCAATGCACTCCATCCAAACTAACACTTGATAAATTCATATCATTTCATGCTATCACAAATGAATATATATATTCTATCTAGTCTTAATACAACAACTTGCATTATACGTATCACATGGTCATTTAAAAACAATGACTGAATAGGTATATAATATTTAAACATTTATATCATTTCTATTATCAACCATACATTCAAGCATACACTATTATTAAACGTATGATACATTTGTTTCTTTAATTATAGACATGAATGCTCACTGTATCAATATCACATATGAAAAATACCATTTACTCACCTATACACAAACACAAAATAAAATCTAATAGTCACTTACATATTCAATCAAACAAAATTTCAAAGCATTCCATATATATGTAATATTTACAATTACCTAATTAGCACATACCATTTTCGAAATCAACCCATGCACAAATATGTTCATGTACAACTTTATTCTTTACCATTATACACCGAATCCCTATAGCAAAATATACTAGAAAATCACCATAATAAATATATATATATCAAACGGCTGCACATTTAAACTATGAAACATTATACATAACATGAACATTTATTTAAACCGAATATACATTATCAAAACATTATCTTAGCCCAAAATGCCATAATCCACAAAACTAAGCTATACCTATCATATATATATATGTACCATGGCCGAATATATGCTAATTAAAAACCCCCACAACTCATGCACAATAATGACATAAACATATACACCATTTGACCCTTAAAAATCATATGCCTCAATACCAAACTAACAAAGGAGATAAGCCATATTCGCATGGCTTTTAATATATATACAAGAACAAAACTCATGGCTCATAACATAGTTTAGCCTATACATGCCTTTAGTCCAAAAACCAAACTCAAAAAGTACCAAAATAGATTGATAGTGTGGATGACTTCGTTGACGATCCCCTGAGCTCGTAGCTTGGTCAAAATCTATAAAAGTAAGCACGAACACACAGAGTAAGCTAATTAGGCTTAGTAAGTCTTAAGCAAAAGTATTAAATCAAATGATCATTCAAACATTTTCAAATCCAAATTTAATATCATACAAATTCAAAGCTTAGTACTTAAATGATCTACTAATGCCGAATGCTAGTACCCTTTTCTTTGATAACCTCAAAATATCCTTATCTCACCTTAATTGTGCAAACTCACCGAATACACATAAATGTAATATGTATCCACATATAACCAAACCAAGTAAGTGTAATATACATATTAGCCACATGTAATCGATCATACACATAAGTAAACATATCCATTTACCCTCACATATAGCATTTACACATATGGCCGAATCTCAAAGGCACAACCAAGATTAAATTCCAATATATATATATATATATCATATTCATTATTTGTAAGACCAAATGCACATAAAAAAAATACTTCAACTATATCACATGTTACTCACTTCGAATAGTAATATAACAACTTACCTTATTTATTGGAACTATGAAGCTTATACTTACCTGAACATTTAGCTTAATTGCAGTAATTACATTCCACCTTATTAATGATCCATGAATCCTCTATTTATAATAAATCACCGGCATTAAGCCTGCTAGGCAACCAAGCCTGAAACACACACCGGCACTAAGCCTGCTAGACCCGAGGTCTGAAATTTAATCACCGGTATTTAGCCTGCTAGGCAATAAGCCCGATACATTTCATCGGCACAAGGCCTGCTAGGCTCGAAGCCCGAATATCGATATAATTAAACCATCTCATACACATTACTTATTACCAATATCACATATATCACACATAATTCATATCACTGTAACATATCAAACTCAATTAAATATAACTACATTTCATTATTAAATCACTTACCACATTCGGCTTTGGCCAAATTCACATTTATAATTTCATAATTCAGCATGTAATCAAGGTTATAACCGATATTAACGGAATTAAATTGCTTATAGACTTACCTCGGATAACGTCGGACGACAAAACCGGCTAGTCAATTACTTTAGCTTTTCCCCGATCCAAGTCCTTTTTCTTTTGCTCTTGATCTAAATATGTTCAAATTAAGCTCATTCAAATACATTTCAATTCAATTTAGTCCTAAAACACTTAAATGGACAAATTACCATTTTACCCCTAATGTTTCACACCTTTACAATATAGTCTTATTTGCACAAAATACCAAATACACAAAATTTGATTTCACAACCTAAGGGCCGAATATTCATGGAGATTATACAAGTCCATTCATTTCATTTATTTTTCATTTTAACCCCTCAAAAATTTATTTTCTCAATTTAGCCCTATTTAGCTAAATTCGTCAAAAATTCAAAAACAAAACATATAAATCTATCACATATATTTTATAATCCATCATTAAATAACATAAACATCCAACTATCAACAATGACTCAACTCAAAATTTTCATCAAATTCAAAAATTAAAGCATGGGTCTTCAACATTTCTAAGCAACGATCTCAAAAACGTAGAAATTATCAAAAACCGAACAAGAACTAACCATTAATTTTGCTTAATAGTAGCCGAACGTGAGAAAGCTTCAAAATCTTTTCTTTCCTTTATATTTTCGGTGGAAACAATGTATGAATGAATCCCACTATTATGTTTCTTTTAGTTTAATATAATTATAACTTATAAAATAAATATAATATAACATTTTAACTAATAAAATAACATAAAGAAACGTGTTATAAAGCAATGTTGCCGTCCACTTTAAATAATAATGGACTAATTGTCCTTTAAGGACTTCACTTTACTAAAGCCATCTCAATTTAGCCAATAATCCATTAAGGGGCCACTTTTACCAATTATGCAATTTAGTCCTTTTGTCAAATTAAACACACAGACAGTCAATTTAATTCACAAAAATTTAGCACATGCTAATTCACATATCAACGACACAGAAAATAATATTAAAATATTATTCAGACTCGGACTTGTGGTCCCGAAACCACTGTTCCGATTAGGGTCAAATTCAGACTGTTACAATCATCAATTCTCATCACAACACACATGTAAGACCAAACTCAAGATTTTTACAAACTAGTCCCTACATGCATTTTCAATGGAAACTCATTTAGCAAAAGATGTTTCTACTACATCAAGCTTTCATAATCTTCCATAAAACATCAAAATACATGCATGTCATACATGGCCACATTTTTGAACATCCATCACAGCTCATCAAATAGCTAAAAATAGCTTACTCATGCTACAAGGACTTCAAAAATACAAAGAATATCAAAAACGAGGCTAGATGCACTTACTAGCAAGCTTGAAAAAATTTGAAGAACCCTAACAATGGCTCTTGAAAATTTCGGCAGCCTTGGAGAAGAAGATGAATGAATTTTGTCATCTTTTCTCCTATTTTAATCACTTAATTGTTAAATGACCAAAATGCCCTTTTTGATAAACTTTCTATTTTAACTCATCCATGCCCAAATTTGTCCAAAAATTAGAAATTAGGAAAATTGCTATTTAAGGACCTCTAATTAATATTCTAAAGCTATTTCACACAAATAGCTTCTAGAATCTCACATTTTGCAACTTTTGCAATTTAGTCCTTTTGGACAATTCAACCGAAATTTCACAAAATTGCTTCATGAAACTTTCACACTAGCATGCATACATAGCATAAACCTCCAAAACTCATTCATAAACCTCGAATTTTTGGTCTCGCACCACTATTATGACTAGGCCCTAAATCGGGATGTTACAACTCTCCTCCCTTTAGAGATTTTCGCCCCCGAAAATCTTACCAGTAAATAGGTTTGGATGCTGCTCTCTCATAGCTTCTTCTGTTTCCCACGTAGCCTCTTCCACACCGTGTTTCTGCCATAACACTTTCACTAGTGCTATGCTCTTATTTCTCAACTGTTTCACTTCTCGGGCCAAGATCTTAATCGGCTCTTCATCATAAGACATAACCGGTCTTATCTCAATTTTCATCGGAGGAATCACATGTGAAGGATCGGAGCGATACTGTCGCAACATCGACACATGGAACACATTATGAATCTTTTCCAACTCTACCGGCAAAGCTAACCGGTATGCTACTGGTCCAACTCTATCTGTAATCTCATACGGCCCTATGAATCTTGGACTCAATTTTCCTTTTCGTCCAAATCTCATAATCTTCTTCCATGGGGACACTTTCAAAAACATTTTGTCGCCCACTTCAAACTCAATTTCTTTTCTTTTCAGATTCGCGTAAGACTTCTGTCGGTCCGAAGCAACTTTCAGACTATTACAGATTATTTTCACTTTCACCTCGGTCTCTTTTACTAGATCGACCTCATGGATTCACTTCTCACTAAGCTCGGTCCAACACAAAGGAGTCCGGCACTTACGACCATACAAGGCCTCATACGATGCCATCTGTATACTCGACTGATAATTGTTGTTGTAAGAAAAATCAACTAAAGGTAAATATCTCTCCCAACTACCCTCGAATTCTAACACACAGCATCGAAGCATATCTTCGAGAACTTGAATCACTCTTTCAGACTGACCCTCGGTTTGTGGATGGAACGCAGTACTGAAATTCAACTTTGTTCCCAAAGCCTCTTGCAACCTCTTCCAAAACCTCAAAGTGAACCTCGGATCCCTATCCGATATTATAGACACAAGTACACCATGTAACCTCACTATCTCTGCAACATACAACTCAGCTAACTTATCCAGTGAATAATCAACACGTACTGGAATAAAGTGAGCCGACTTTGTTAGTCTATCCACAACCACCCACACAGCATCTCTATTTTTCGGAGTCATCGGCAACCCCGTCACAAAATCCATGGTAACCCGATCCCACTTCCATTCGGGTACCATCACTGGCTGAAGCAATCCCGAAGGCACTTGATGCTCAGCTTTCACTTGTTGACAAATCAGACACTTTGTCACGAACTCTGAAATATCTCTTTTCATACCCGGCCACCAATAGGACTTCTTCAAGTCATTATACATTTTCGTACTACCCGGATGTACTGACAAACATCCACTGTGGGCCTCATGCAAAACCTTTTGGATTAGCTCCTCGTCTCTAGGTACACAAATTCTGTCACGGTACAGCAAACAACCATTCGAGCCCACTCGAAGATCGGAATCACTTTCTGATCCACACTTAGCTCTCTTAGCTAGCATCTCACTGTCATTTCTCTTATCCTCGCATATCTGTTGAACAAATAGTGGCTTAACTCGCAACTCTGCTAGAATAGCACCATCATCAGACAATGCTAAACTCGCCCTCATAACTCTTAGAGCATACAAGGATTTTCTACTCAGGGCATCCGCAACCACATTCGCTTTTCTCGGGTGGTAATCAATGACTAACTCATAGTCTTTTTCAACAACTCAAGCCACCGTCTCTGTCGCAAATTCAGATCCTTCTGATCAATCAAATATCTCAAACTCTTGTGATCCGTAAAGATTCGGCACTTCTCACCATATAAGTAATGCCGCCAAATCTTTAACGCGAAAACAATTGCAGCCAACTCTAAATCATGAGTCGAATAATTCTTCTCGTGCGGTTTCAACTGTCTCGAGGCGTAAGTGACTACCTTACCCTCTTGCATCAACACGCAACCGAGACCATTAAACGATGCGTCACTGTAAACCACGAACTCTTTTCTCGATTTTGGTTGAACCAAAACCTACGCCTCAGTCAATAATGTCTTCAGTCTCTCGAAACTCTGTTGACATGTCTCAGTCCATTCAAACTTGACATCTTTGTGTAATAGTTTCGTCATCGGGGTAGAAAGCATAGAGAACCCTTTTACGAAACGTCTGTACTATCCTACTAATCCCAAGAAACTTCTGATTTTCGACACGTTCCTCGACGGTTTCCAATCCACAACAGCCGATATCTTACTCGGGTCAACTCTAACACCATCACCCGACACAATGTGTCCTAGGAATCTGACCTCACGGAGCCAAAACTCACTCTTGCTAAACTTAGCGTACAACTGCTTATCTCTTAAATTTTGCAAGACAATTCTCAAATGTTCTTCATGATCGTTCTCATCCCGAGAATAGATCAATATGTCGTCAATGAAGACAACTACAAACTTGTCCACATATGGTCTAAAAACACGGTTCATCTGATCCATAAAAATCGCCAGTGCATTCGTCAAACCAAACGGCATAACCAAAAACTCAAAATGGCCATACCTTGTTCGAAATGCAGTTTTCAACACATCCTGCTCTTTCACTCTCAACTGATAATAACCAGACCTCAGGTCTATCTTGGAGAACACTTGTAGCTCCCTTGGTTGATAAAAAGATCATCAATCCTTGGTAAAGGATACTTATTCTTAACCGTCACTTTGTTAAGCTGTCTATAGTCTATACACAACCTCATAGACCCATCTTTCTTATTCACAAACAATATCAGAGCACCCCACGGTGAGTAGCTCGGTCTTGCAAAACCTTTATCTGTCAACTCTTGCAACTGAACCTTCAGTTCTTTCAACTCTAAAGGTGCTATCCTATACGGAACAATCGAGATAGGTGTCATTCCCGGAACTAATTCAATCCCAAACTCAACCTCTCTCACTGGAGGTAATCCGGGTAACTCTTCCGGGAATACATCCGGATACTCACAAACCACTGGCACTGTTTCAAACTCTACTCCAACCTCTCGAGTATTCAACACAAAAGCAAGATAGGACTCACACCCTTTTCTCAAGCATTTATCAGCCACTAAGGAAGAAATCATCATTGGTAGACTATCTGATCCACCTGATTCAACCCGAACCACATCTCCACTCTCACCTTTCAAATCAATAAACTTATTACCACAGTTCACTAAGACACTATGGGTAGTCAACCAATCCATGCCTAGGATTAAATCAAACTCATCAAACGGCAACAACATTAGGTTTGCCGAAAAGCAATGACTCTCAATCATCAAAGGACAATTCTTACACACCTTGTCCACTAACACATGCTTACCTAACGGGTTTGACACCTTAACCACAAAGTCCGTAGACTCAATAGTCATACTCAAACTAGATGCCAATCTCATGCAAATATAAGAATGAGTAGACCCTGGATCTATTAAAGCAATAACAAGGGTGTTAAAGAGATAAAAAGTACCAGTTATTACATCAGGGGAGGATGCCTCTTCGCGAGTGCGAATGGCATACGTCCTCGCAGGTGCTCGACCCTCCGGTCTCACGGCAGAGTCTTTAGATGCACCTCTACCACTATTCTCGCCTCTCGGGTTCCTTGGTGGTCTACCCCTTGCAGACACATCATTGGATCTCATCTCTTGCTTCTCTTCCTTATCATTCCTCTCGAGGCAATTTCGGATAAACTGGTCGGGGGAACCACACTTATAACAGTTCCGACTGTTACCCCAACACTCTCCGGTGTGATATCTACCACAACTTGGACACTCCGATTTGCTCTTCGGATTGCCCACACTTTCCATCGAGGTAGCTTGGACTCTCGAACCCGAACGAGTATTGCCCAAGTCTCGATGCGAATAACCCACTGGTGCTTTCGTCCTAGGACTCACTTCCTTGGACCTTTTCGAGTGGGCTTGATACGACTTGCCCATCGGCCTCTTTCTAGCATCTTAGGCTTCACTCATAGCCCTTCTCTTTTCTGTACTCAACTCTTCGGCCTTACTTGCCCTTTCGACCAACACCACAAATTCTTTCAACTCTAATATACCCACTAAAAGTTTGATGTCCTCATTTAGTCCGTCTTTGAACTTCTTACACAGCATGGTCTCTGACGACACACATTCTTGAGCGTATTTGCTAAGCTTAACAAACTCACGCTCATAATCCGCTACTGACATTCTTCCTTGCTTCAACTCAAGGAATTTCTTCCTTTTCCGATCAGTAAACCTTTGGCTTATATACTTCTTCCGGAACTCTTCCAGAAAGAAGTCCCACGTCACCCGCTCTCTCGGGACCCGCGGCGTCAACGTCTTCCACCAATGGTATGCCGAGTGCAGCCGGCAGGATACGACACACTTCAAGCTCTCTTCAGGAGTACAAGAGAGTTTATCGAATACTCTCATCGAGTTCTCTAATCAGAACTCTGCCCTCTCAGGGTCATCATCAACCTTAGCTCTAAATTCCTCAGCCCCGTGTTTTCTAATCTTATCTACCGAGGGTTTCGATATCCTTACTACATCAATACCTTGAGGAGCCATAGGAATTGGCTGAGGTATAGTAGGAGGAGGTGGAGGAGGTTGAGCATTAGGGTTCGCTCGAACATAATCCGAGTACCAATTGCTCATCATCTTGAGAAAGGCTTCTCGAGCCCCTTTCTCTTGACCCCTAGCCTCGGGTCCACTTTGAACAGGCATGGTTCCTTACGCAAGAGCCGGCGCATTACTAGCTGCTTCATCAGCAGTCAATGGATTGGAATCCATATTCTATATAAAACAAGATTTAAAATCATCAGAAGCCACCACACTATCATTGTACACTTATGGCATGTATAGTTAGACTCTTACACCCGCTACGGTAGTCCTAGAATCCACTAAATCATAGCTCTGATACCACTAAATGTAACACCGCTTACCCGTATTCAATGCCAGAACTGGGCACGAGGCGTTACCGTAATAAAACTCTCAAGATCGCCACTTCGACACCACGTGACCACTCTCTTTGGCCATCACAATAACCTCAGACCCGACTTACAAGGCCTCTCTCAACCACACGAGGGCTCTCGAGACCATATCAAAAACTCTTACGATCTTAAAATTTTTCTATCTATACAGGGCTAACACGCCCGTGTAAGATTTGGCACGCCCGTGGATGTCACACATGCCCATGGTCACTACCCGTACATGAAAACTCAAGCATTCTGCCAATGCCCCACGGCTAGAGAATATGCCCGTGCTCTCCGCCCGTGGTACACACTGACCACCTTAACACGGCTTAGAGTCTAGACACACACCCGTGTGGCTAGCCCGTGGCCAACACTGATTAATCCCACACGCCCTAGGCATACGCCCGTGTGACTAGTTCGTGGTCTATTCTGACTTCAAATACTAACATGCAGGGGACACACGGCCATGTCACACGCCCATGGACTGACCGTGTGTCACACATGGCCTAGACACACGCCCGTGTGTCTACCCACATGGACGAGAATAAAGCTATTTGCCAAGTTCTTTTCACCCATCTAGCATACACAATCATGCACTCATACAACACATCCATAATCAACTCAAATTCTTACAATCTCACATAGATAACTACATCTTCTCATATAATAAAGTAGCCAACAACTATGGCATAATACAAAATAGATTACCCATTCAAAGGCTAACTCATCATAGCCATATACAACAAAATTCACTAACTTGTCTAGCCCCTATACATGCCATATACAAAACATTGAGTCTATTGTACCAGAGTGTGCTGATAGTGTGGGCGATCTTCCAATTGATCCTCGTCTCTCGATTCAGCACTTTACTCTATAAGACAAGGGAAAAGAAAGAGAGTAAGCTTTGAGCTTAGTAAGTTTACACATAAACAATTAAGCAACATAGTATAAGCTAAACAATAATTAGCATTAAACAACAATTGCTAAGTTGGGTTTTCAATACTCTCATCGGGTCGAAGCGGTGGGATTCTCTGATGGCATCTGGAACAATTGGAAAGACACCATCAGGATTAAGGTTATTTGTAATCATCCTTAATTTATCCTGACTCGTGTTTTTAGTTGTGGTCAGCATGCAGGTGTGCTAATAGCCTTCGTTTATGGTAACCCGAATAAGACAAAGTGAAAATCCCTTTGGGAGAGTTTGAAATTAGTAGTCCATGATGAGGCGATTCCTTGGATAGCTATAGGGGATTTTTAATGCTATTTTGCCAGAGAGTGAGAAATATGGAGGACTTGCCAAAGGTAAATGGAGCCCTCATCTTGGTTTTTTTTATTCTTTTACTTTGCATGATTTGGGTTTCAAGGGTCCGAACTTTACCTAGCAAAGGGGTAGGATTTCTAAAAGACTTGATCAAGCTATTGATAATGAGAAATGGGTTAACTCATTTCCTAATTGTTTGATTTCTCATCTTCCAAGGATCAAGTCTGATCATCGGCCCATTTTAATTTCTATTAGACCAGAGATACCTATCCCTAGGGGGTGCCCTTTTCACTTCTTAGCAGGTTAGATTGATCATCTGGGATTTTTAGATTTCATCAGAGAAAAATGGTCTTTCAATGGTAACATGATAGAGGCTCTTTCGCATTTTACTTCTAATATCAAGATATGGAACAAAACGATATATGGCCATATAGGTTCAAGGAAAGAACAACTCCTTAAGCGGTTAGCAGATATTCAGAGAGCTTTGGAAAGATCCTACACTGATCTATTGAGTCACAAATTAGAGATGAATTGGAGTTGGTTTGTATCACGAAGAGATGTTGTGGAAGCAAAAGTGCAGATGTGAGTGGCTAAATCTTGGAGACCGTAATACTAATTTTTTTCATAAGTGTACGCTTAGAAGGAGGAAGCTCAATCTCATTTCAACCTTACGCATTCAAGATGTTGATTGGTGTTTTGATCTGGATACCCTCCAATATGAGGCAATGATTTTTTTTCAAAACCTTTATGGTGAGGATTCAAACCCTACTATTAATTTACCGTTTTAGTTCCTTTCCGAGATTGGATGCTAGAGATACTAAATTTTTGGGGAAGATGGTTTCCAATAAAGAAATTAAAAATGAAATATTTGACTTGGCTCCATTAAAGGCTCTTGGTAGCGATGGGTTTCATGTTATCTTTTTTCAAAAATAGTAGAATATGGTGGGAAAAGATGTTTGTGTCTAGGTTAAAAAGATTATTGATGGTGGCCTCATCGATCCAGACTTGAATAATACTCTCATCACTCTTATCCCTAAAGTCTCTAATCCTGATACTTTTTCACAATTTCGACCCGTAAGTCTTTGTTCTGTACTCTATAAATTGGTGATGAAAGTTATAGCTAATTGCTTTAGGGTTGTTTTTCCTATAATAGTTGCTAAAGAACAAGAAGGGTTTATAGCTAGAAGGAATATTACTGATAACATCCTTATAGCTCAAGAAGTTATTCATTCTATGAGAGGTAGGAGGAATAGGAAGCCTTAGATGATGATCAAAATTGACCTTGAAAAAGCTTATGACAGGGTGAGGTGGGAGTTAATTGAAGCATCTATTCAGGCAGTTGGCATTCCAAAATATTTGGGGAGGGTTATTATGTCTGCTATCTCAAATTCTACAATGCAGCTTTTATGGAATGGTTCTCCTACTCAAAAGTTTAAGCCGGCAAGGGGGATATGTCAAGGTTGCCTTTTATCTCCTTACTTGTTTGTTCTCTACATAGAGTGGCTTGCACACGATATTTTCTCTAAGATATCTAGTAATCAGTGGCATCCAATCAGAATTTCCAGGTCAGGTCCTAACTTGTCTCATCTTTTTTTTGCTGATGATTTAGTTTTTTTCAGCAGGGTTGATATGGAGCATGCCAAACAAAGGAGTTTTAGATCACTTCTGTGCTTATGCGGACCATAAAGTTAACGCTCACAAGACAAATGTTTGTTTCTCCCATTGCGTTGATGAGGACCTTAGAGAACAGATTAGTAATTAGATGGGGTTTCAAAAGGTCAATGACCTTGGGAACTATTTGGGGGTCCTTTTATTCCATGAAAGAGTCACTAATGGTACTCTTAGATTTGTGGTGGAAAAGATACGTAACAAACTTTCCAATTGGGATGCTAGACAATTTTATATTGTCGGGAGAGCTACTTTAGCTTAATCTGTTTTGCTCTCTATACCTAACTACTTCATGCAGACTATGATGATACCTAAAGGGATTTACGAGGAGATTGAGATTTTGGTTAGACAATTCATTTAGGGTTCTTCCAATGGGAAGAGGAAGTTGGCTCTTGTTAACTGGGAATCAGTTTTCCAACCGCATTCTAATTGAGGTCTTGGGTTGAGAAGATTGGAAGACCAAAATGTTTCCTTCCTCATGAAGTTGGGGTCTAATCTAGTTTCAAATCACAATGCCTTATGGGTTAAGGTTCTTAGGTCCAAGTATGGTTTGGAAGATAACTTGCCTAATAGCATCATGAAAAATAATTGATCTTTGCTATGGAAAGGTTTGTCGAGGATATGGCTGATCGTGTCCAAACTAACTATGATAATGAATAAGGCAAGCGCACCTATCGTTCAGTAGTATAGTTATGGAAAGACCGGAAATATTGTATCCTCAAGGACCAAGAGTACTAGTAGTTACTATCTTTTTATTATCTAGCCTAAGTATTAAGAGAATCGATGTTTAATTAACTAATTACTAAGGATGCTAAGACACAGAGAGTGAATTGGGAAAATACTTTTGGGAAAACTAGTTGATTAAGACAATACCCGAGGAAGAATCCACCTAGACTTCACTTGTTATTTAACTCTAAACCAGACAATTTATTCACTTGACTTGATCCGTAGGATTCCCTAATTTATATTAATACCTCTTTCGAGGCTACTAACGTCTAACCCTAGGTTGATTAATTGAAATCTCTTTCTAATTAAAACCCCTAGTGTTGCATTAACTCGATCTATGGACTCCCATATTAGGTTTGACCCTAATCCGGCAGATTTTCGTCATCTTATCTCTAGGGTTGCGATCAACTCCGCTTAACTATGCTAGATCTACTCTTAAACAGGGACTTTTGCTCCACTTCCTAAGCACATCAATACTTGAATCAATATCCTGAAATATTAAAATAAGAATTAAGAACACATAATTAAGAACAAATCAAGTATTTATCATATAGTTCAGAAAATAATAACAAGATCCGTCTTAGGTTTCATCCCCCTCAGGTATTTGAGGGGTTTAGTTCATGTTTAATAAAGAATACATCTCAGAAGAAAGTAAATAACAAAACATAAGAAAAACCCTAAAACCCCCTGAAGGAAATTGAAGGGAAGATCTTCCGTCTTGAGTGTGATTCCGGCTTCTGGGATGAATCAACTGGCTTTCTTAGAGTAATTCCCCTGTGTTCAGCCCTCTCTGGCTTCGCCCCCTTCGTCAAGAGCCCTAACAGAAGGCTTCTATCGAACTCCCCCTTTAGGTTGCCCTCTAGGGTGTTTATATAGGCTTTCGAGATGCCTTACTTGGCCCACAAGTATCCTAATCCGAATGAAACTCATCTTGGCCATGGCAGAGACACGCCCGTGGAGCACGCCCGTGTGAATCGAGCCCAGGCCGTGTTCGGGCCTGCTAAGGTGGTACGGCCGTGTGATTCAAGCTCAGGCCGTGTTGATTTCTTACTTTGGCCCATTTTCTCCGTTTTCGGCCCGTTTCTCGTTCTTTTCTTCCTCCTATGCTCTCCTAAGTATAAAACATGAAATTAAAGGATTAGAAGCATCAAATTTCACAATTCAAGGGATAAATCATCTAAAAGCATGCTAAATGTGGGATTGAAATATGTATATATTACGGTTTATCAAATACCCCCACACTTAAGCATTTGCTTGTCCTCAAGCAAAATTCTCGACTCACAATTAAAATTAACTTCCCTCCATTCATAATTCTCATCAACAATGTTTCATCATAATTCATAGGTAATTCATACATTGATAATTTAACTAGAAGGTTCCTAAGGATTCAAACAATCAAAGTCATAGTTTTTATAGTACGAAAAATAGGTGTTTCCCCTTACCTAAATAATCACCTTTAATTCAAAATCAACAAAAAATTGACATCCTCACTAAGGATTCACTCAAATCACTCAAAGTGTTTAAGGTTCAAATTAAGCACTCAAAAGTCAAACATGAAAAGTTAATCCCATAGGCTTGCCTAAAAATCAAATCTCCACCACTGTAAAATGAGATGATACACAAATCAAAAGGTCTTTGAAAGGGTTGTAATGGGGCTTGGGTTAAAGGTGTGGATAAAGGCTGAATTAGAGGGTTAGTATCGAGATTGAATTGATAAATTACCTAACTAGAAAAATAACTAAAACTTAAATAATTACATTGATTAAGAATTCTTCACTAATAACACGAGCTTCTTCTCAAAATGTAACATTAGCGCTTAAGCTCAAATAACATAGAACTAATAATGAATATACTTCATTTTTTTTTAATTAAGAACAAATCAATAATAATAAGATAGAATTTAACAACTGAAATAAAGAAAATAGTTAAGCAACCGATCAAATCAAATCTCGATATAAGGGTAGTCAAGAGAAATTGTGATAACAAATACAAAGTGGGTTTTGGGTTAATATTAATGGGTGAGTCAAGAAATGGTTTATTAGACTCAAAGGGGTTCACTAGGGGTTAATTGTGAAGGTAGGCTTTTTATGGAGTAAGTGGGTTAAAACCTAGGTGCCTTTATCATCTCAGTATATCAAATCATAGGTGTGGTCTCGACATGTATAATCGAAGCAAGTTCTAGAATAACAGATCAATGTTGACACACTCATAATTAATAAAGTGAGCAAGAAAAGAATATGCCTGATCGTTGTGTTTTGCGATGTCAAAGTCTTAAAATTTATAATAAGAATGATCGAACCTGGAAACTAACTATGACAATGATTTGAGGCAAGCGCACCTATCGAACAGTAGTATAGTTAAGGCAAGACTGGAATGTCAAACCCAAAGGAACTAAAAGTACTAATACTAACTGTCTTTTTATTATCTAGCCTAAAATAAAGGGAAATTGTTGTTTAATCTAAATTAACTAATTATTAAACTAAAGACTCTAAGACAAAGAAGAATGAATGTGGGGAAAATACTTGTGGGAAAAGCCAATTGATAAAGACAATACCCAAGGAAGAATCCACCTAGACTTCACTTGTTATCTAACTCTGAACCAGACGATTTATTCATTTGACTTGATCCGTAAGATTCCCTGATGTATATTAAACCCTCTCTCGAAGCGAATAACGTCTAACCCTAGGTTGATTAATTGAAATCTCTTTCTAATTAAAACCCCTAGAATTGTATTAACTCGATCTATGGAATCCCATATTAGGTTTCACCCTAATCCGGCAAAATCTCGTCACCCTATCTCTAGGCTCGCGATCAACTCCGCTTAACTATGCTAGATCTACTCTTAGGCAGGGACTTTTGCTCCTCCACCTAAGCACATCAAACTTGAATCAATATCCCGAAAATATCAACACAAGAATTAAGAACACATAATTAAGAACAAGTCAAATATTTATCATATAGTTCAGCAAACGATAACAAGATTCATATTAGGTTTCATCCCCCTCAGGTATCTGAGGGTTTAGTTCATAACAATAAAAGAAAACATCTTAGAAGAAAAGATAAAACAAAACATAAAAAATCCCTAAAACCCCCTGAAGGAATTGAATGAGAGATCCTCCGTCTTGAGTATGATTCCGACTTCTTGAGATGGATCAACTGGCTATCTTCAAGTAAACTTCCACAAATCTGCCTCCTTTGGCCTAGCAAGACGCCCCTTGACAACAGCCTTGGGCTCCCCCTTTTTAGGTCATACTTAGGGTGTGTATATAGGCCTTGGAATGTGTTTCTTTGCCCTTAAGTATCCTAATCCGAGTGAAATTTCTCTTTGTCACGGCAGGGGCACGACCATGGCACACGCCTGTGTAAATCGTGGGCAGGCCGTGTGGAGTCCGTTGATGAGGCACGGTCGTGTGGTCTTGGGCCCAGGCCGTGTCGATTTCGTGATGTGGCCCATTTGGCCCATTTTAAGCCCGTTTCTTGTTCTTTTCATCCTCCGGTGCTTTCCTGAGTATAAAACATGAAAACAAAGGATTAAGAGCACCAAATGACATAAAATAAGGGATAATTCATCCAGAAGCATGCTAAATGTGGGATTAAAATATGTTACTTTTACGGTTTATCAAATACCCCCACACTTAAGCTTTTGCTTGTCCTCAAGCAAAATTCTCAACTCATTATTAAAATGAACTTCCTCGATTCATAATATTCATCAATAGTGTTTCATCATAATTCAAAGATAATTTATACATGGATGATTCAACTCAAAGAGTCCTAAAGATTCAAACAATCTAAGTCATACCTTTGTAGCACAAAACCTAGGTGTTTCCCTTCATCTAAATAGTTACCTCTGATTCAAAATCGACAAGGATTGACATCCTCACTAAAGATTCACTCAAATCACTCGAGGTGTTTAAGGTTCAAGAAAAAGCACTCAAAAGTCAAACATGAAGAGTTAATCCCATAGGCTTGCATGAAAATCAAGTCTCCACCACTATAATATGAGATGATACACAAATCAAAAGGTCTTTGTGAGGGGTTGTACTTGGGGCTTGGGTTAAAGGTGTGGATAAAGGCTGAATTAGAGGGTTAGAATCGAGATTGAATTGACAAATTACCTAACTAGAAACAATGAACTGAATATAAATAATTACATCAATTGAAAACTTGTAATAATAATACCACTACTAATACGAGCTTCTTTTTCAACAATTGGAATTTAGATGTATAAGCTCACTTGATCATAGAACTAATAAATGATGAATTTACTATCGAAATAATTAGGCAATCGATCAAATCAAATCTCGATATAAGGGTAGTCAAAAGGAATGGTGATAACGAAAACGAAGGGTTTTGGGTTAATATTAGCGGTTGAGTCAATAAAAAGGGTTGTTAGGATTAAACAGGGTTCACTAGGGGTTAATTGTGAAGGTAGGCTTTTAGTTGAGTAAGTGGGTTAAATCCTAGGTGCCTTCATCATCTCTGTATATCAAATCAAAGGTGTGGTCTCGGCATGTATAATCAATGCAAGTTCTAGAATAACAAATCAATGTTGACACACTCATAATCAATAAGGTGAGCAAGAAAAAGAATATATGCTCTATAAGGCTCAAAATCTCACAAAAATTATGGGTATTTTGATGTCATTCTTGTAAATTTCAAACTCCAAAGTAATATTTAAATTCAGGTAGACAACCTAGAAAAATTATTAATTTTGAAAAATAGACTTATCATGCTTGATTCTCTAGTATCTTAAAGTATAAATCATCAATGCACAATTATCAATGACTTAATCCAAAACACATTAACAAAAATCATAAATCAAAGGAAATTTCATTCTAATCATAATATGATAAACTTACTTTAAGACAAGGCATAATTCAGGATTTGAGAATAATGCAAAAAGTTTGGCACTTTTAAGATTCACCCCCCCCCCCCCACACACACTTAAGATGTACATTGCCCTCAATGTACAAAGATAGATAGGAATTCATAATATCAAAAGATAGGGAGAGATGAAACTTCCTGAATTTTGGATAGATTCCTTGAAGGATGCGAAAAATATGTTGGAGGGGTCGTCCTTGATGGTGGTGTGGCTATGGTCGTGGTCGTGGTGGCTGCCCATTATTGATGCGCTAGATGAAGAAATTGGGTAGCTCGTGGAGAATTAGCCAGGATATAATAATAATTTAAACTATATTAATTATATAATTAAAGAAAAGCAAGCTAAAGTGAAAGAAAATAAAAAGTGAAATAAAATTAAAAGAAAAGATTAATGGACCGAAGAGTCCTTATTATTGGGTGGTTCGCGGGGTGGGCGTGATTTCTAAGGCTGCGGTGGTGCTGGTGGTCGTGGTCGAGGTGTGATTCCCTAGCAGCCTGTAGAACCTAAAACCAAGAAACTAAAATAGAATAAACTAAATTAAGCATAAGAAAGTCAAAGAGAAGGAAAATAAAGGAGAAGAGTAAAGAAGAAGAAGAATTAAATGGTCTCAAAGACCCTTGGCTTGTCAAATATATGAAGCGGTCGGCATGAACTTATGTAGATCAGTCTCCCACAGGGAGACTGTGCCTGGATCCTTCCGCCTCTTCGACATAGATGTGGTGTGGCTCGATGGTTGGGGAAAATATTAGAGAAGGAAAGTAGGGAGAGGTCTGAGAGAGAAAAGGAAAGGAAAATGGGATGGAAGAGATGGGGGTGGGTGTTTTAAATAGAAATTTCAAGTCTGGTACGTTCCCACGCCCGTGTACCATGGACGTGTTGAGTCACACGGCCGCATCGCACGGCCGTGTTGTGCTTCGTTTATTTCTTCCACACCCATGTTCAAGTCCCCACGCCCATGTTTGATGAAACAGTGTCGACCACGGTCTCCTAACACGGGCGTGCCTCCCCCCATGTGGATTTCTCGGTGTTAGCCACGGCCATGTCGCACGGCCGTGGCGGGGTAGTTGGGTCCGTGACTCAAAGATACGATCCGTCCTGACTCGTACCATCTCTTCCATGTCAGTACGGAGATTCGGTACATCCATACGGCCACGGCCACAGCCGTGTGTAAGGCCGTGTGGTATGGAAATTGGCCTTGGTTAGTTTATAGTTAGTTTCTACAAAGGAGAATTAAGAGTGAAAATAAAATAAAATAAAATAGAAAGAGTAATGGAGTTAGTGCTCGGGTTGCCTCCCAAGAAGCGCTCGTTTAAAGTCTTAAGCTAGACTTACCTCTCGTTTGCATAATCAGGGTGGTTTGAGGAGTTGAAAGTCCTTCCTCATGCTATCAGTTTCATCATCATAATAAAGTTCAAGTCGAGATGCGCTTATTTTGAAAGTGCCAAAAATAGGATTACTTACCTCGACAGTTCCGTATGGGAAAACACTGATTACCTTAAAAGGGATTTCTTTGTTTGTGTTAGGATCAGGAGGAGATATTTGAGGGTCTGCTTTATCTATCAATACTTGATCTCCAATTTTGAACTTGTCTACTTCGTAGAGTAGCTTTGGTTCTGCTTCGTATATCCCTAATTTTTTCTTGAAATGCGTCTTCCACTCGTCTAGATCATCGATCTGAATCCTTCGTTCCTCATGAGTTATTTCTTTGTTGGCACGGGGTATAGGATCGGGTTCAGTTGTGTTCTTTTATGGTGCTTCTTGAAAAGAAGGGTTAACCGAATGGTTATCCATAGAATTTATTTTCTCACCTTGATTACTCGATGTTCTAGCCGAATCGAGAGCTTAGAGTGTGATTGTCTCATTACCTACATGAAGTATGAGTTCTCCTGCATCAATATCAATTTTAGCTCTGGCAGTTGCTAAAAATGGTCTTCCTAAGATTAAGGGGATACTATTGTCCTCATCCATGTCTAATACGACAAAGTCTACTGGGAATACGAATTTTTCAGCTTTTACGAGTACATCTTCAATTATACCCCTAGGAATTCTAACAGTTTTATCAGCTAATTGAATGCTTATCCTAGTTTGTTTGGGTTTCCCTAGACCTAGTTGTTTAAACATTTTATAAGGCATGACATTTATGCTTGCTCTAAATCAGCTAACGCATTATCAATAGATAAACTACCAATTAAGCATGGAATTGTAAAATTCCTGGATCTTTTAATTTACGTGGTAGTCTATTTTGCAATCTTTGCAGGAGCACATTGCGTTTAGTTCCACATGTGATGCCTCGTCTATCCTTTCGCTTTTTCAGTCAATGACTCTTTTAAAAATTTTCTAGAATCGGCATCTGCGAAAGAGCTTCAAGTAACTGTAAGTTAATATGTAATTTCTTTAAAAGTTTAAGAAACTTACCGAACTGTTCCTCTGTGTCGTCTCTCCTTAATGCTTCGGGATATGGTATGCGAGGTTGGTACTCTTTAATTACTGGTTTTGGCTTATTATTACTTACCTCAACCTTACCTTCTCCGACCACATTCTCTTGCCTTGAATTGGGCTCGTCTAACCCTTCACTTTCTTGAGCTGTTATGGCTTGGATTTGCTCCTTTGGGTTAGTCTCGGTGTTGCTCGGTAGTCTTCCCTGAGGTCTCGGAGAGATCCGCTTAGCAAGTTGCCCGATTTGATCCTTGAGCTCCTGTGTCGATTTTTCAAGTTGATGTTTAAAGGATGTCTCCGTTTTCTGAAAACGTATTTCTGTGGCTGCCATGAATTTTGTCAGCATCTCCTCGAGGTTTGGCTTCTTTTCCTGTGGGTAGGGCTGTTGTTAGAAATTTTGGGATGGTTGTTACCTCTGATTCCCTTGACCACCCAATGAGAAATTGGGGTGGTTCTTCCAACCTGGATTGTAAGTATTACTATAAGGGTTATTGTTAGATCGAAAATTGTTACCCATATAGTTCATTTGTTCGCTCTCCATGCCCTGTCTGTAGGGTGGGTACTCAGGATTCGCCACGCCTCCACTTGTGTCGCACTGCATAACTTGTTGTACTTGCGAGGAACCATATACACCATCAAATTTTTTATGTTAACATTTCTACCTGATTTGATAGCATGGTTGCTGCATCAAGGTTATAAACTCCGGTTGCTTTTGTTGGCCTTGTCCTTGTGACTTGCCACTGATAGTTATTCAGTGACATCTCTTCTATAAACTTGTAAGCTGCTTCAGGAGTTTTGTTATTCAGAGTTCCGCTGGCGGCTGAATCAATTAATTGCCTTGTTGAAAGGTTAACACCGTTGTAGAAAGTTTGGACCTGTAGCCACAAGGGTAATCCATGGTGTGGACACCTTCTCAGCAAATCTTTATATCTCTCCCATGCATCGTAAAGTGTCTCTAAATCCATCTGCACAAAAGAAGAGATATCATTCCTTAACTTGGCCGTTTTGGCCGACGAAAAATATTTTAATAAAAATTTTTCGGTCATTTGATCCCATGTAGTGATTGACCCTCGTGGAAGAGAATGCAACCACTATTTGGCTTTATTCCTCAAGAGAGAAGGGAAATAACAGAAGACGGATGGCATCGTCGATGCGCCATTTATCTTGAAAGTATCGCAAAATTCTAGGAAATTTTCCAAGTGATTATTTGGATCTTCATCCCGCAAACCATCAAACCGAACAAATTGTTGTATCATCTGAATTGTGTTAGGTTTCAGTTCAAAATTATTTGCAAAGCAATAGCAGAGTCTAACAATACTTGACTCAGTTCCTGTTAAACTAGGTTTAGCATAATCATACATAGTTCTAGGAGCATTATTTTCAACCATCTCTGGAGGTAATAGGTTATTTTCAGTCATCCCTTCGGTAGGATTGGTTTCGCCTTCTTGCTCTTCTTCTATGTAGTTTAAGCTTCGCTTTTATTTCTCTACGATTTCTACGAACTGTTCTTTCAATATCAACTGCCAGTAAAGTAGGGGTCTGTCGGGTTCCTTCTAGTCATAAACTAGAGGTACCTGAAAGGAGGAAATAATAAAAGAAGAAAATTTAGCAAAGTTAAAATAAAATAGGAAATAAAAGTAAATTACAAAATAAAAAATGGCTAAAGTAATAAAAATTAAGCTTTCTTAATATTTTAGTTCCCCGGCAACGGCGCCAAAAACTTGATCGTTGTGTTTTGCGATGTCAAAGTCTTAAAATTTATAATGAGAATGATCGAACCTGGAAACTAACTATGACAACGGTTTGAGGCAAGCGCACCTATCGAACAGTAGTATAGTTAAGGCAAGACCGGAATGTCGAACCTAAAGGAACTAAAAGTACTAATACTAACTTTCTTTTTATTATCTAGCCTAAAATAAAGGGAAATTGTTGTTTAATCTAAATTAACTAATTATTAAACTAAAGACTCTAAGACAAAGAAGAATGAATTTGGGGAAAATATTTGTGGGAAAAGCCAATTGATAAAGACAATACCCAAGGAAGAATCCACCTAGACTTCACTTGTTATCTAACTCTGAACCAGACGATTTATTCATTTGACTTGATCCGTAAGATTCCCTAATGTATATTAAACCCTCTCTCGAAACGAATAACGTCTAACCCTAGGTTGATTAATTGAAATCTCTTTCTAATTAAAACCCCTAGAATTGCATTAACTCAATCTATGGAATCCCATATTAGGTTTCACCCTAATCCGGCAAAATCTCGTCGCCCTATCTCTAGGCGCACGATCAACTCCGCTTAACTATGCTAGATCTACTCTTAGGCGGGGACTTTTGCTCCTCCACCTAAGCACATCAAACTTGAATCAATATCCCGGAAATATCAACACAAGAATTAAGAACACATAATTAAGAACATGTCAAATTTTTATCATATAGTTCAGCAAACGATAACAAGATTCATCTTAGGTTTCATCCCCCTCAGGTATCTGAGGGTTTAGTTCATAACAATAAAAGAAAACATCTCAGAAGAAAAGATAAAACAAAACATAAGAAATCACTAAAACCCCCTGAAGGAATTGAAAGAGAGATCCTCCGTCTTGAGTATGATTCTGGCTTCTTGAGATGGATCAACTGGCTATCTTCAAGTAAACTTCCACAAATCTGCCTCCTTTGGCCTAGCAAGACGCCCCTTGACAACAGCCTTAGGCTCCCCCTTTTTAGGTCATACTTAGGGTGTATATATAGGCTTTGGAATGTGTTTCTTTGCCCCTAAGTATCCTAATTCGAGTGAAATTTCTCTTTGTCACGGCAGGGGAACGGCCATCGCACACGCCCGTGTAAATCGTGGGCAGGCCGTGTGGAGTCCGTTGATGAGGCACGACCGTGTGGTCTTGGGCCCAGGCTGTGTCGATCTCGTGATGTGGCCCATTTGGCCCGTTTTAAGCCCGTTTCTTATTCTTTTCATCCTCCGGTGCTTTCCTGAGTATAAAACATAAAAACAAAGGATTAAGAGCACCAAATGACATAAAATAAGGGATAATTCATCCAAAAGCATGCTAAATGTGGGATTAAAATATGTTACTTTTACGGTTTATCAATGCTCTAAAAGGCTCAAAATCTCACAAAATTTATGGTTTTTGATGTCAACCTTGCAAATTTCAAACTTCAAAGTAATATTTAAATGTAGGAAAACAACCTAAAAATTTTAATTACGGAAAATAGACTTATCATGCTTGATTCTCTAATATCTTAAAGTTTAAATCATCAATGCACAATTAACTATGACTTAATCCGAAACATATCAATGAAAATCATAAATCAAAAGAAATTTCATTCTAACAGTAATATGAGAAAATTACTTAAGAACAAGGCATAATTCAGGGATTTTCAAATAATGCCAAAAGTTAAGAACTTTTCTGAATAAATTTCACCCCCCCACACTTAAGATGTACATTGCCCTCAATGTACAAAGATAGATAATGATTAGTAAGAAAGTCATAAGAGAGGGAGAGAGGTGAAACTTCCTGAATTATGGATGAAATCCTTGGAGGATGATCAATGATGAACATGATGACTAGGCATAGGTAAAGGTGGTGGAGAATACTCCAGTGGTGTGTTCGTTCCTTGAGTGGCATCTTGAACCTTTTTTAAGAAAATCAAAATATAATAATATAAATTAAAGACGATAAAGATAAAAGAAAAGAAATTAAAAGTTAAAATAAGAGAAAAAGAAAAAAAATAAATGGATTCAAAGGTCCCCATCATCGGAGTGATCTCGAGGTGGTGGTGGTGGCGGCTATATGTGAAAAAGCTGATAATATCGACCACGGCCGCCTCGCACGACCGTGTGGATTTATCTCAGCCCGTGTTCTTTAGGCAGTTTTGACCACGGCCGCGTCGCATGGCCGTGGCGTTTAGTCGGAGCCCGTGTCTTGGGGAAAATTTTCGTCCTATTTCTGTACGATCTCTGCCATGCCCATGTACCTATTCGTGGTGTCAACACGGCCACGCCCGTGTGCAAGGCCGTGTGGTATGGGAATCTGTGTTTTAAAACATGAACGAAAGTGAAAACAAACTAATTAGTGGGGTTAGTGCTCGGGTTGCCTCCCGAGAAGCGCTCGTTTAAAGTCTTAAGCTAGACTTACCTCTCATTCGCATAATCATGGTGGTTTGAGGAGTTGAAAATCCTTTCTCATGTTATCAGATCTATTATCAGTATATAGTTCGAGTCGAGTGGTGTTTACCTTAAAAGTGCTGAATTTAGGATTAGTTATCTCGACTGTTCCGTATGGGCAGACATTGAGTACCTTAAAAGGGATTTCTTCATTTGTGTTAAGGTCTGAAGTGGTGATTCGAGGGTCTGTCTTATCCAACAATACCTGATCCCCGATCTGAAATTGGTTTGGCTCATCCTTAAGTTTGACATGGTTTTGCTTTGGTTCTCCTTCGTGTGTTCTTGGTTTCTCCTTGACACGTGGCTTCCACTCATCTAGTTCATCGATCTGAAGCCTTCGTTCCTCATGAGTTATTTCTTTATTGGCACAATGTCTAGGATATGGCTCAGTTGTGTAATTTCGTGATGCTATCTGAAAAGAAGGTTGAACTAAATGGTCATTAGTAGAGTTTATGTTTTCACCTTGATTACTCGATGTCCTAGTCGAGTCAAGAGCCTGAAAAGTGATCGTTTCGTCACATACACGAAGTATGAGTTCACCTGTACCAACATCAATTTTAGTTCTAGCAGTTGCTAAAAAGGGTCTTCCTAAAATTAAAGGAACATTGTTGTCCTCATCCAAGTCTAAAACGATAAAGTCTACTGGGAATATAAATTTATCAACTTTCACTAGCACATCTTCGATTATACCCCTAGGAACCCTAATGGTTTTATCAGCTAATTGAATGCTCATCCTAGTTTGTTTGGGTTTCCCTAGACCTAGTTGTTTAAACAGTTTATAAGGCATGACGTTGATGCTTGCCCCTAGATCTGCTAAAGCATTATCAATAGATAAACTACCAATTAAACAAGGAATCGTAAAACTCCCTAGATCTTTTAATTTCCGTGGTGGTTTGTTTTGTAGAATTGCTGACCACACTGCATTTAGCTCCACATGCGACGCCTCGTCTAACCTCTGTTTGTTTGTCAGAAGCTCTTTTAAAAATTTCCTTGAATCTGGCATCTGCGAGAGAGCTTCAAGAAATGGTAAGTTAATATGTAATTTCTTTAAAAGTTTAAAAAATTTACCAAATTGTTCATCTGTGTGGTCTTTCTTCATCGCATTGGGATATGGCACTCGAGGTGTATACTATTTAATGACAGGTTTCTGTGTATCGTGGCTTACCTCAACCTTACCTTTATTTACCACGGGTTCTTGCCTTGGCTCAGATTCGGATTCTACTAACCCTTCACTATCATGATTAGTAATGGAATAAATTTGCTCCTTTGGGTTAGTTTCAGTGTTGCTTGGCAAGCAACCTTGCGGTCATTCTGAGATTAGCTTAGCTAGCTGACCTAACTGGTTCTCGATCCCTTGAATCGATGTCTGCTAATTTTTTAGCATTATCTCGTTGTTTTAAAAACGGTTTTTTGACACCGCGATAAATTTTGTTAGCATCTCCTCAAGGTTCGGCTTTTTCTCTTGTGGGATGGGTTGTTGTTGAAAGCCTGGAGGGGGTTGTTGCCTTTGATTTCCTTGACCTCCCCATGAGAAATTTGGATGGTTCCTCCACCCTGGATTATAAGTGTTACTATAAGGGTTATTTTGAGGTCGAGGATTGTTACCCGTATAGTGAACTTGCTCGTTTTCAATGCTTGGGTTGTAAAATTTGGTATTCTGTATTGCTCATCCCTCCTCCATTTACATCGCACTGTATCACTGGGTGTACCTGCGAAGAACCATATAAACCATCAATTTTTTTGGTTAACAGTTCTACCTGATTTGATAACATGGTTACTGCGTCGAGGTTGAAAACACTAGCGGCTTTTGTTGGCCTTGTCCTTGTAACTTGCCACTGATAGTTATTCATTGACATCTCCTCTATAAACATATAAGCTGCCTCAGGAGTCTTGTTATTTAGGATTCCACCGGCGGCTGAATCAATCAACTTCCTAGTTGAGGGGTTCAAACCGTTGTAAAAGGTTTGAACTTGTAACCATAGAGGTAACCCATGGTGTGGGCACCTTCTCAGTAAATCCTTGTATCTCTCCCATGCATCGTAAAGTGTCTCTAAATCCATCTGCACAAAAGAAGAGATATCATTCCTTAACTTGGCCGTTTTATCCGGCGAAAAATATTTTAATAAAAGTTTTTTTGTCATTTGATCCCATGTAGTGATTGATCCTCGTGCTAACGAGTTCAACCACTGTTTAGCTTTGTTCCTTAATGAAAAGGGAAACAACCGAAGACGAATGGCATCATCAAAAATGCCATTTATTTTGAAAGTATCGCAGAATTCCAGAAAATTTGCTAAATGATTGTTAGGATCCTCATCCTGCAAACCACCAAACTGAACAAATTGTTGAGTCATCTGTATAGTGTTAGGTTTCAGTTCAAAATTATTTGCAGCGATAGGAGGTCTAACAATACTTGATTAAGTTCCTATTAAATTAGGTTTAGCATAATCATACATAGCTCGAGGAGCAGGATTTTGATTCACCGGGTTTGCGGCAACCACAGGAGGTAGCGGATTATTATCAGCCATCTCTTCGGTAGTGTTGGTATCGTCCTCTTGCTCTCCTTCTATGTACTATAGGCTTCGCCTTATTTCTCTACGATTTCCGCGAACAGTACCTTCAATCACTGTCAAAGAGTAATGGTCCTGACGGGTTTCTTCTAGTCATAAACTAGAATTACCTGCCAGAAGCAAATAAAAGAAAAATTAGCAAAGTTAAAATAAAATAAAAAATAAATTACAAATAAGTAGAATGGCTAAAGTAATAAAAATTTAGTTTTCCTAATATCTTAGTCCCCGGCAACGGCGCCAAAAACTTGATCGTGTCCAAACTAACTATGACAACGAATAAGGCAAGTGCACATATCATTCGGTAGTATAGTTATGGCAAGACCGGAAATATCGTATCCTCAAGGACCAAGAGTACTAGTAGTTACTATCTTTTTATTATCTAGCCTAAGTATTAAGAGAATCGATGTTTAATTAACTAATTACTAAGGATGCTAAGACACAGAGAGTGAATTGGGAAAATACTTTTGGGAAAACCAGTTGATTAAGACAATACCCGAGGAAGAATCCACCTAGACTTCACTTGTTATTTAACTCTGAACCAGACGATTTATTCACTTGACTTGATCCGTAGGATTCCCTAATTTATATTAAAACCTCTTTCGAGGCTACTAACGTCTAACCCTAGGTTGATTAATTGAAATCTCTTTCTAATTAAAACCCCTAGTGTTGCATTAACTCGATTTATGGACTCCCATATTAGGTTTGACCCTAATCCGCAGATTTTTCGTCATCCTATCTCTGGGGTTGCGATCAACTCCGCTTAACTATGCTAGATCTACTCTTAAGCAGGGACTTTTGCTCCTTCGCTAAGCACATCAATACTTGAATCAATATCCTGAAATATTAAAACAAGAATTAAGAACACATAATTAAGAACAAATCAAGTATTTATCATATAGTTCAGAAAACAATAACAAGATCCGTCTTAGGTTTCATCCCCCTCAGGTATTTGAGGGGTTTAGTTCATGTTTAATAAAGAATACATCTCAGAAGAAAGTAAATAAAAAAACATAAGAAAAACCCTAAAACCCCCTTAAGGAAATTGAAGGGAAGATCTTTCGTCTTGAGTGTGATTCCGACTTCTGGGATGAATCAACTGGCTTTCTTGGAGTAATTCCCCTGTGTTCAGCCCTCCCTGGCTTCGCCCCCTTCGTCAAGAGCCCTGACAGAAGGCTTCTGTCGAACTCCCCCTTTAGGTTGCCCTCTAGGGTGTTTATATAGGCTTTTGGGATGCCTTACTTGGCCCACAAGTATCCTAATCCGAATGAAACTCATCTTGTCCAAGGCAGAGACACGCCCGTAGAGCACGCCCGTGTAAATCAAGCCCAGGCCGTGTTCGGGCCTGCTAAGGTGGCACGGTCGTGTGATTCTAGCCCAGGCCGTGTTGATTTCTTACTTTGGCCCATTTTCTCCGTTTTCGGCCCGTTTCTCGTTCTTTTCTTCCTCCTATGCTCTCCTAAGTATAAAACATGAAATTAAAGGATTAGAAGCATCAAATTCCACAATTCAAGGGATAAATCATCCAAAAGCATGCTAAATATGGGATTAAAATATGTATATATTACGGTTTATCAATGGCCCTTGTTCAGAGACAATTTAATATGGTCAGTAGGTAATGGGAAGTTTGTTCGTTGCTGGTTGGATCCTTGGATACCACAGATTAGACCATTAATCAATCGGATACCTTCGCACCGAAATTTAGAAATTGGTTATCAACTTGAAAACATGGTTACTTTGGAAGGTAATTGGAATCTAGATCTTTTCCGTTTATGGGTCCCTGAGACTATTATTAGATGTATTGTGGACATTCCTCCACCACACCCTACTGATGGACCAGATAGGATCTCATGGGTGCCAAATCCTAAAGGATATTTTTCGGTGAAGAGCATTTATTGGTCACTAAAGGAAGATTGCTGGAATCTCAATGATCCGATGTAGAATACTCCTTGGAAATTCAAAGGCCCTCACAGAGTATGGCTTTTCCTTTGGCTCACCTTCAAACAACATCTTCTCACAAATTTAGAGTGTGTTCGGTGAGGCATTGGCCATAAAGCATTATGCCCGATTTGTGGTCAAGCTAAAGAAAGCATTCTACATGTTCTTAGAGACTGTTCGGTGGCAAAAGAAGTCTGGAAATAGGTTATTCCTTCGAATCATGTTAATGGGTTTTTTAATTCCAACATCTCAGGTTGGTTAATTTCTAATCTTCAATCTACTGAGCTGTTCGGTTCCTTAAAAGTTAGCTAGGCAAGTTTGTTTGGTCTTATAGTGTAACACCCCTTACCCGTGTTCAAAATCGGAACCGGATACAAGGCATTACTCCACTGAACTTGCTTAAACATACAACATCGGGTCATAAAATTTTCGTTTCAATTTAAGACTCTTCATTCAAACTCATAACATCCTTATCAAGGGTATACGAGGCCTTAAACTTACTTACGGAAGGTTTCAGAAATAAACCGGAAACTTTTACACACTTAGAAAATTTTTGCCTAAACAGGGACCACACGCCCGTATGGCATATCACATGCCCGTGTTCCACACCCATGTCCCTCACACGGCCTTGACACGCCCGTGTCTTAGCCCGTGTGCCAAAACTATGGCATTCTGTTTATGACATCATCACCTCACTAAGGTCACACGGCCAAGGCACACGCCCGTGTCCTTAGACCGTGTGTCGAATTAAATTCCAAATTTTAGGTGCAGACTTCACAAAGCCTGGGCACACGCCCATGTCTATGGCCGTGTCTCCCACACGGCTGAGACACACGGCCGTGTCTCTACCCGTGTGATTACTACTGAGCATACTGACTTGTAAACCTAGCATGTATGGAGACGCATGGCCAATCAACACGCCCATAAGGCTGACCGTGTGTCACACACGGCCTAGACACACGCCCGTGTGTCTACCCGTGTGGAAAATTATATGGCTATCTACTAAGCCATTTGCCACCCTACAAAGCAACCACACTTATACCAAATCAATTCAACATATATCATGACCATATGACACTTCTAAGAACTCAAAATTTATAACATCCACACAATCATACATTTCATGAAATTCATCGTCATTGAATATAAGAACATGTCAAGTATAGGCCAACCTCCCATGACCATTTACAAAATGAATTGAACTACATTAATAGCCAACACTTTTGTTAACAAATATGACACAAAAAAATGACCACATCCTATACATGCCATACTCAAAATGAATCTAACTTGGCTATACCCAAAAAGTAGTCGATAGTGTGATTTTCGAACTCCGACGTTCCACGAATTTTCGAGCTAACTCGGCAATACTGCAAGGAAAAGGGAAATGAGAGGGGTAAGCATAAAGCTTAGTAAGTTTGCATGAAATAAATAGCAACATAAAGCTCATAATTTCATCCATCCATTGCATTAAATAAAACACAAGTTGTAACGCCCCAAAAATGAAGGGTTGTACTTTTGCATGATTTGGCTTAAATTCCATGCGTGCTTCAATGGCTAAGTATTTGAGTGTATTTGGGGGTTTTTAGGAAGCTTGGGTTTGAGTCTGGGCCTTGGAAAATTTTTAGTTTTTGCTCTTAAGTAAAATTGGCTGTTAGCAGTTAGGACTTATGTTTAATGTGTGGGATTTTATGTCGCAAAAAGAGCATGTGGCTTGACGGTTGTGGCATCAGTAAGGTGGCAAGGGAATTGGGGTTCGAATCCCATGGCAAGCAATAAGGAGATTTTATTTTACATCTCTATGGCGTGAGAGGTAGAGTTCGATTCAAACTCTACAGAGGAGGTTGGAGACTTGGTCATCAAATTTGAATGGGAGGCTAGGAGCAAATCAAGGAGGAATTGGTGGAGAGTTTGAAGGAGTTGGGATGTGAGGGGGAGTCTTGGCCGATTGGGAGAGCATGAGTAAGGGGAAATTCGGCTATGGCATTCATTTTGGGTGCATTTTCAGCTTTGTAAGAGTTTAGAGGTGCCGAATTTTCTCTGGTATTTTCGGGATTTTTCTCTTTTCCATTTCGGGATTACTTCTTTTTGTGGCGTCTCGTGCAATATTTTGAAAATTCGGGTATTTCTTTCTCTACTTTCTTTTTCTCTCAACTATCATTCACTTTTTCCAATCAACATACCAATTGCCAATTGCCGAATTCTCCATTTAAGCCCTCCTTTCTTCTCCACACTTTTCTCTCTGCCGAATTGGTAGTCTCATTCTCTTTTACTTCCATTTCTTCTTCTGTTCCAAGTTTTTGTCTCCCTTTCTCTGCTAGGCTGAATACTCATACTCTCTCCCTCTCAAATCTTTTTGGTTCTTCTTAGTTCGGGCCGAATCTTCTTGTCAGGCAACTGCCGAAATACGTTGTTAATTGGTATTGGTAAGGGAGGAATACTTCAATCACTTTATTATTTTGTTATTAGTTAGATTTCTTATGGCTTGATTATCAAGCTTCGGCTCTCTCTTTTTTTTTTCTCTTGGGGGCCGAATGTTTAGTTGTTTTCTAACAACTCTTGTTACGCCAAATCTTGTTAGGAGGGGGAAATCGCCCTTGATCAACGGGGAGGCGCTAGTACCGGTGAGTTCGAGTAAGGTGAGTGGTTGTGGTTTAAGTTAATAACTGTGGTGGATTAAGAGTATGCGTTAGCCTTATTGGTTGTAAATCTGAAATGATATGTTGGTGGATTGTAGGTTTCGGAGAGCGTGGATCTTAATTAGTTTCGCGAACAGGTGTGTAATCGTACACCCAATGCTGTTTCCGTAAAAACGATGGATAAAGGTGTGTATTCACACCCCTGCGTGATTGTGAATCGGCTAAAGCCGAAAAGTTAAAACTTCGGCATCTGAGGACTCACGAGAGTGCGAACGCTCGTTGGGACAAATCGAGCCATAATCGTTGGCGATAGACCGTAGAGGCCGCCACGAACGTTCTCGTGGGCTTAGTTCGTAATAGGCCTCGTTGAGCCGAAATGGGCCAAATGGGCCCAATGGGCTCATGGGCCCCACAGGGGTGAAATCCACGGTAAGTGACTATTAATGGATTGGGCTGTGAAATTCGTATAGTCGTAATGGAATTTGGGCTGAATGGGCCACACAAGCGTGTGGGCCCACTTGAGCCAAGTAACGGGCCTTGGGCCCAATTACACTGTTTTTGCCATATAAGTTGTCCGAGTCGTTTGAGACGACGGTAGGCCTTTGGAGAGGCCGTAAACTGTACCGAAATACCCTCGAAGGGTAAAATTACTGAAATACCCTCGAAGGGTAAAATTACTGAAATACCCTCGAAGGGTAAAATTACCGAAATACCCTCGAAGGGTAAAATTACTGAAATGCCCTCGAAGGGTAAAATTACCAAAATACCCCCGAGAGGTGAAATTATCGTTTTACCCCTAACCGATAAAATGTCCATTATACCCCTAGTGGTAGTTAGTTGATATGTGAATGCTATCTATATGGCTGTTTATGAAAATGACATACTGCATACACGAAATATTTATGACACGACATTTTGCATTGGGGTTGGCATTCGGATTTGGAGGAAGTATTGTACTAGTGGCTCTGCCACGTTTTTATTGTTCTAGTGGCTTCGCCACGTATTCTGATTCTAGTGGCTTGGCCACGTTTACTATTACTAGTAACTCTACTGCGTTACTATTAGCTGCTATGCTGCGATATTGGTGTGTTGGCTGGGTGGGTCGACTTAGTCCCCACATGGTGTGTTGGTTGGTACGGGTGGTATGTTGGCTGGATTGGGTTAGGTTGCATTTTTTACTCTGTACTGATATTATATGGGCTTAGGCCCACACTGTTACTGTATCGGGCTCAGGCGCATACTGTATTGTACTAAATAGGGCTCCAGCCCAGACTGTTACTGCATGATAGGAGATTACACACTGAGTTCTCGTAACTCACCCTTTTCTTTTAACTGTACAGGTAATCCCCAGCCTTAGAGGATTTGGAGCTGCGAGGGACTCGGTGGTGGCCACATATTCACGAGTATTTTGATTTATACCTAGTTTTCTTTTAATTATTTATTTTGGGGAAATAATTATGTAATAAGGCCATTTGAGGTTTTTAACTTTTATTTGGTTTTAACTTTTCACGTTAATCTACTAGATTTAGAAACACGGGTTTTCAAAATAATAATTATTTCTAAGAAAATCACGTTTTTCAAATCTTAAAGGTTACAACTAGAAAAGGCTTCCGCGGATTTATTTCAGATTGATAAATTTATAACAATTGATATGACCTATAATTGGACAACATGGTTTGGTTTTACAACACTAACGTTTTCAACAACAATTGATTAAATGGGATTTAAAATTTAGTAACGAACTTTTATCAACAAGCCCGATTTTTAAACGACACTTCGATGTGACACGTCAGATCTGGACATAACGTCTAGGCCGGGTTTGGGGTGTTACATTTAGTGGTATCAGAGTCCAGGTTGCAAAACTCGGCTGTGGAATGAGTTCTTGTAGAGTTTTCTAAAATTTTCTAAATTTTGGTTTTGGAAAGAAAAGTAAAAGGTTGTTACTGAAAGTGTGGCACACCGAGTCTCCGGTGCCAAATATGTAAGTTCTCTGACACTGTTTTCTGTTATGTACTGGAATGTTATATTGAGAAACTACTATGAATAGTAGTATTGTACTGAAAGTCTTAAGTTAGAGTAAACTGAGACTATAGAAGACCGAAAGCTATAGTGAGGTCTCGATCTGCGAAAACAACTCTAAATTACTGTTATCACAAAATATCCGTTAATAATTACTGAAATTATAAGCTGATGCATAAAACTCTTAAAATAGATAAATACGCTATATCGATATGAGCACAAGAGGTCGTGGAAGGGGTACACGTGGCGCGGTAGAGGCAGGAGGTGCTAGGGCTGGTCTTCAAAGATCGGGTCACATGCTCGCTAGGAGGCAGGCACACTTCACCAAGAATCGAGATAGGGTCCCATGACCGAGCAGTTGGGGATGATGCTCTATCCCAAGCAATGTTGCGGGTTCTCGAAAAGGTTGCTGGAGCGAGTACTGGATCAGTGGGCCGAGGGTTAATTTCTGAGCGACTCCGGTCCAATGGAGCGGAAATTTTTAAGGGTGTTTCTGGTGTAGCCCTGAATGTGGCAGAATATTAGTTAGAGGCTACAGAGCAGATAATGGATGACCTCGACTGTACTTTGGAACAGAAATTAAAAAAAAGCAGTGTCCTTACTGCGAGATGAGGCATACCAATGGTGGCTCACTGTAAGAGAGGGTACGCAGGCTGATCGTTTGACATGGGACTTCTTTAAGGCGGCCTTTCAAGGAAAATATGTTGGGGCTAGTTATGTGGATGCCCAGAGGAAGGAATTTCTGATTCTGATCCAGGGAAATAGGTCCGTGGCCGAGTATGAGGCAGAGTTTCTGCGGCTGAGTCGGTATGCTCGTGGTATAGTCGCAACTGAGTAAGAACGCTGTATGCGTTTCGAGGATGGCCTCCGAGATGAGTTGCGGATGCTGGTAGCTCCGCAGAGGGAACGAGATTTTGCTGCCCTTGTTGATAAGGCAAAAATTGTCGAGGATGTAAAGCGCTCCGACCGCCAGAACCGCGAGAAAGATAAGGGTAGGTTTAAAAGGGATTCAGGGCCCTCAGGTTCTTCTAGAAGGCTTATAAAGAGGACCAGATTTGATGGGCCATCCTAGCGCGTCATTATTATGGTTAGACCGCAGACCTTGCGCAGATTGTGGGAGAGCTTGCATAGCGATCCGGTTTATACCCTAGTCAAAACAAAGTGGTTTCGGGACCACAAACTGAAATCAGTATAATATTTTAATATTATTTTTCATGTGCCGTTGATATGTGACTAAGCATGTGGTAAATTTCGTAAGTTAATTTATCGTCAGTGTGTTTAATTTGATAAAAGGATTGAATTGCATTGAAATGCAAATTTGCATGTTTTATGAAAGGATGCTTATTTGTTATGTCTTTTTAAGAGTAAGGACTCATATGGCAATTAAGCCACTACCATAGTTAGTGGATGGCTAAGGTCATAAATGACCTTGAACTATATGTTTTAATATAATTGATTAAAGGTTAAAAATGTCTTTTTGTATTAAATGATTATTTGATAAAATAAAGCATGAAAATGGACATTAGTTCATCCATTTTTCCACCGAAAACTCAAAGAAAAGAAAGAACAAAAACTTAAAAGGTTGGCTATGGTTTTGGTTTAATTCAAGGTTAGTTTGTGATCCGTTTTTGATAATTTATATGTTTTTGCAATCGTTTCTTTGTAAGCTTTGTAACCCATGCTTCAATTTTGAGAATTGATGATGTTTGTGAGATGAGACTTAGATGAACTCACATGTTTTATGATGATTTATGGTGTTAAATGAAAGATAGGTGTTAGATGAACATGCTTTGTTCTTGAAGTTTTGATGTATTTTGATAATTAGGGCTAAATTGAGAAAATAGCAACTTGAAGGACTAAATTGCAAATTTGATGGAAAATATGGGCTTGTATGAGATGTATGAACATTCGGCTAAGCATGAGTATGTGATGATTTTTTGAATTTGATGTTTTGAGAAAAATATACTAAATTGATAAATTGTGTAAATATAAGGGTTAAATTGCAAATAGCCCTAAATGTGTGTTCTTGGATTGAATTGAATGAGTTAGTGAATAAAAGAGTTAATTCTGGATTTGTATAGATCAAGAATCGAGGAAAACGGATTTAGATCGCGGAAAAGCGAAAGTAACCGAGTAGCCGTTTCTATTTCCGATAAATCAAATCTGAGGTAAGTCATATTGCAAATAAATGTAATTGTATTGAGTTGAGCATATTCATATGCCTATTGTCGATATTAAATGCTTATGAGTTGTAATGCAAATGATTTTCGAGATAAGATCGACTTAGCGACAATGTCCGAGAAGTCCCGTACGAACCTAGGAATACATAGGTATCTGTTCTGTTTTATCATATAAGACCACGTCCGGGACGTTGGCGTTGATTTGACATTCGTATAAGACCACGTCTGGGACATTGGCATCGATATTATCTTTTTGTGTAAGACCACGTCTGGGACGTTGGCATCGATATGAGCTTTTCATGTAAGACCACGTTTGGGACGTTGGCATCGATATTATCTTTTCATGTAAGACCATGTCTGGGACATCGGCATCATATTAATTCATATAAGACCCTGTCTGGGACAGTGGCATCGTTATCTGAGTACACGTAAGACCTCGTCTGGGACGTTGGTATTATACAACTATTCCGAGCTTTCTGAGTATCCTATTAGGTTCCTATCGGTTCAACGGGCAAGTCTGTGATACGAATGGTTAAGTGAATTGTATATCCGTTTCAGGTACGTTGATTTATACACTAAGTGTGTATATAAGGTAAGTACCTATGTGATCTTACTATAATGATTACGTATATTGGAATAACAATATGATATATGAAAGTGAGCATGAATGAGCTATGTTTATATAAAACTTTTGAATTGATGAATGTGACAAATATGGCCAAGTACATGGATCAAAGCATATATGTGATAGTTTGTTAAGTCATTAAGAAGTGTCAATGTACCTATGTATATATATGCCTTTCATACTAAGTTTGTTTGTATTATGACTTACTAAGCTTTTGGAAAGCTTACTCTGTGTATGTGTTTTCTCTGTTTTATAGGTCGTCAAAGCTACTGAAGGCTCGGGACCGTCAAGGATCGTCATCACACTACTAAATTCATTTTGGTACACTTTGGATATGTATATAGCTAGATATGGCATGTATAGGCTAGTATTTGTTATAAGTTTGTTATATGAACTTAGCCATGTGATTTGGCTAGTTATGAATTGAGAATTTGCTTGAATGAATGTGATATGTGAAGTATGTTTTTGGCATGGTTATTTGATACATGAAATGGTCAAGTTTTGATTAAGCAAATGAATGAATCATGCTTGTGATGAGATGAGTTTTTAGTCTTGTAATTTGGATAGTTAAGTTGGTATGTTCTTGGTTGCCAAATAGGCATGAGATGTCTTATAGATTTTGCTTGTAGGTGAGACCCATGTGGGTGGCATTTTGGCCTTGCAAATGGCCTATTTTGCCACACGGTTGTGGCACAAGGGCATGCCTAGTGACCGTGGGGCTAAGTCAGTAGCTAGCCTAAGAGCACACGGCCAATATACATGGGCGTGCCTAGTAGCCGTGTGAAAAATTCAGTATATGGCCTATGAGTGCACGGTCTTAGCACACGGGGGTGCTTGGTAACCGTGGAGCCAAAACAGATTCGACCACGGCCAAGGTACACGGGCGTGCTTGGTGGTCGTGGAGCAAAGTCGATTTCGACCACGGGAGGACACACGGGTGTGTTTGCAGCCGTGGGAGGCACTGGCTTCGCTACACGGGCGTGTAACCCCTGTATCTTGAAAAGTTTTAAATTTTTGAGAATGTTTGTATGTGTTTCGGTTTAGTCCCGGCCCTGTTTCTAAGCATGCTTAAGGTCTCGATGACCTACTTAAGGGACACTATGATTGAAATAGATGAACGGTTGTATGGAATTTTCTGTAAATGTTTTTGATCTGTCCGGTAACGCCTTTAACCCTACTCTGGCGACGGATACGGGTTAGGGGTGTTATAGAGCTCACCAGGGTGAGTGCTAGAAATGAACTGGGGTGTGTTTCAGATGTGGGTCCATGGATCATCAAGTTAAGAACTGTACTCCGAGGCCTGTTCAGATGCAAGCCGCAGGTCAGGGCCATGTTCAGCTAGGGAGAGGTGGTTAGCAGCCACTGAGTGGCCGTGGTCAGGCCAGGGGTGGAAATAGTTTGGGACGAGGTCGTGGAGCACCGGGTAGAGGTGCTGGTAATACTGAGGCGAGACAGCCAGGTTTGGTTTATGCTGCTCATCGCTGAGAGGATGGCGACGCCCCGGACGTCATAATTGGTACGTTCCTAATTTATAATGTACCATACACTGCTTTAATTGACATTGGGTCTACACACTCGTATGTTGCATGCACTGTGTCTGGGACGTTGGGTTTTCAGTTCAAAATTACTGATAGTGAAATGACTGTGTTAAGTCCACTGGGACAGTCGGTTAGGGTGAATAAGTTGTTTAGAGACGTGCCCCTAGAGGTCCAAGGGGTTGCCTTTCCGGTAGATTTGATGGAACTGCCGTTTGGCGAATTCGATCTGATATTGGGCATAGATTGGCTAGTGAAACACCGTGCAAATTTGGACTGCGCTGCTAAGCGTATGGTGTTAATGTCTTCTGAGGAGGAGGAGGTGGTCGTGTTAGGGGAGCGAAGAGATTATCTGTCTAATGTAATCTCAGCACTAAAGGCCGAGAAACTGGTTCGCAAGGGTTGCGAGACGTTTTTAGCTTATGTCAGCAGTTCTGATTCTAAGGGTCCTTCTGTTGGAGATGTCAGAACTGTTAAGGAGTTTTCGGATGTATTTTCAGAAGAGCTTCCTGGGTTGCCTCCAAGCCGTAAGGTCGAATTCGGTATTGAGCTTCTACCAAGAACAGCTCCGGTGTCCATCGCCCCTTATAGGATGGCACCGAAGGAGCTGGTGGAGTTAAAGGCTCAAATTCAAGAGCTACTGGACCGAGGGTTCATTCGGCCGAGTGTGTCTCCATGGGGAGCACCAGTGTTATTCGTGAAGAAGAAGGATGGATCCATGCGTATGTGCATCGATTATCATCAACTGAACAAAACTGACAATTAAGAACAAGTACCCTTTACCGAGGATAGATGACTTGTTTGACCAACTGCGAGGAGCTTCAGTTTTCTCCAAGATAGATCTTCGATCTGGGTACCATCAGCTAAAGGTTAAGGAGGCTGATGTGTATAAGACTGCGTTTAGGACTCGTTATGGTCACTATGAGTTCCTAGTAATGTCATTTGGGCTGACGAGTGCACCAGCTGCTTTCATGGATCTGATGAACCGTGTGTTCCACCCTTACCTGGATCAGTTCGTAGTGGTTTTTATAGATGATATTCTGGTATATTCAAGAACTGAAGAGGATCATGACACACACCTTCGAACTATTTTACAAATTTTGAGGGAAAAGCAGCTATACGCAAAGTTCAGCAAGTGTGAGTTCTGGCTGCGAGAAGTGACATTTCTGGGTCACGTGGTGTCTGCTGAGGGAATTAGGGTGGATCCTCGAAAAATTGAAGCCGTATTGGATTGGAAACCACCAAAGATGTGATCTCGAGATTCAAGCTTTCGGTCCGGGCCGGGTATTACAGACGTTTTGTTGAGGGGTTCTCATTGATTACTGCACCCCTGACTAAGTTACTGCGTAAAGGGGTACCATTTATTTGGACCGATAAGCAACAAGAGAGTTTTGAGAAACTGAAGGAAGTTCTGACTGAAGCCCCTGTGTTAATACAACCAGAGTCTAAGAAGGAATTCACTGTCTACAGTAATGCATCGCACACTGGATTGGGTTGTGTGTTGATGCAGGAGGGTAAGGTGGTTGCGTACGCGTCTTGTCAACTTAAGCCTCACGAGGTGAATTACCCCACTCATGACTTGGAGTTAGCTGCGGTGGTATTCGCACTGAAGATTTGGAGGCATTACTTATACGGTGAGAGGTCTATTATTTACACAGACCATAAGAGCCTCAAGTACCTCCTTACTCAGAAGGAGTTGAACCTTAGGCAACGAAGTTGGATAGAGTTGCTTAAGGATTATGATTGCTCAATTGAGTACCACCCTGGTAAAGCTAACGTAGTAGCTGACGCACTGAGCCGTAGGGTTGTATATGATTTGAGAGCAATGTTTGCTCGTCTCAGTATGTTCGATGATGGTAGCTTGTTAGCTGAACTTCAAGTGAGACCGACTTGGACTGATCAAATTAAGGAGAAACAGTTGTTGGATGAGTCACTGGCTCCTCGTTCCGACAAGTTGAGAGCAGAAAGACTACAGACTTTGGGTTGAATAGTGAAGGAGTACTATGCTTCCGTGGGAGAGTCTGTGTACCAGGAGATTCTGATCTGAGGCGGTCTATACTGCAAGAGGCGCACAGTAGTCTTTATGCCATGCATCTTGGTGGAAACAAGTTATATCGAGACTTGCGTGAACTGTACTGGTAGACAGGGCTTAAGCGAGAGGTTACCGATTACGTGGGTAAGTGTCTGACATGCCAGTAAGTTAAGGCTGAGCATCAACTACCTTCTGGATTACTATAACCAGTTAAGATTCCACTCTAGAAGTGGGAGAGGGTAAGCATGGATTTTGTCAGTGGGCTACCCTTGACGCCTACTAAGAAGGATTCGGTATGGGTTATTGTTGACCGACTGACTAAATCTGCCCACTTTATACCGGTCTGCACTGATTATTCGCTGTAGAAGCTGGCTAAGTTATACGTGGCTAAGATTGTGAGACTGCATGGTGTACCGGTTTCTATCATATCTGACAGAGATCCTAGATTCACAGCTCGATTCATGAAGAAGTTACACGAGGCTTTGGGTACAAGATTGGATTTCAGTACTGCGTTCCACCCTCAGATAGATGGTCAGTCAGAGAGGGTGATTCAGATACTAGAAGACATGTTAAGAAGCTGTGTAATCAATTTTTGAGGCAGCTGGGAGGACTATTTACCGCTGGCAGAGTTTGTGTATAACAATAGCTACCAGTCCAGTATTCAAATGGCACCGTACGAGGCGTTATATGGTCGTAGGTGTCGTACTCTACATGTTGGACCGAATCGGGTGAGCAAGCGAGTTACGGGACCGAGTTGGTTTCTGAGACCGAAGAAAAAGTAAAGTTGATTCAGAATCGGTTAAAGGAAGCATCTGACAGGAAGAAGTGATATGCAGATTTAAAACGTAAAGATATCGAGTTCTCTGTGGGGGATTATGTCTTTTTGAAGGTCTCACCATAGAAGAAAATTCTGAGATTTGGACGGAAAGGCAAACTGAGCCCTAAATTCATCGGACCTTACCGGATATTAAAGCGTGTGGGACTGGTCGCCTATCAACTTGAGCTACCTCCTGAGTTAAATCGGATACATGATATGTTCCACGTCTCTATGCTGAGGTGATACCGCTCTGATCCCTCACATATAGTGCCGGTGGAGGCGATTGAGGTTAGACCTAATCTGACTTTTAAGGAAGAACCGGTGCAGATACTGGATCGTGATGTTAAGGTATTAATGAGGAAATCTGTTCTGTTGGTCAAGGTGCTTTGGCGTAATCACAGTTCTGAGGAAGCCATGTGGGAGCCTGAGGAGGCGATGCGACAACAATACCCTCACCTATTCTGACCAGGTAAATTTCAAGGTCGAAATTTCTTTAAGGGGGTAGAGTTGTAACGCCCCAAAAATGAAGGGTTGTACTTTTGCATGATTTAGCTTAAATTCCATGCGTGCTTCAATGGCTAAGTATTTGAGTGTATTTGGGGGTTTTTAGGAAGCTTGGGTTCGAGTCTGGGCCTTGGAAAATTTTTAGTTTTTGCTCTTAAGTGAAATTGGTACATGCTTGATTAGGACTTATGTTTAATGTGTGGGATTTTATGTTGCAAAAAGAGCATGTGGCTTGACGGTTGTGGCGTCAGTAAGGTGGCAAGGGAATTGGGGTTCGAATCCCATGGCATGCAATAAGGAGATTTTATTTTACATCTCTGTGGCGTGAGAGGTAGAGTTCGATTCAAACTCTGCAGAGGAGGTTGGAGACTTGGTCATCAAATTTGAATGGGAGGCTAGGAGCAAATCAAGGAGGAATTGGTTGAGAGTTTGAAGGAGTTGGGATGTGAGGGGGAGTCTTGGCCGATTGAGAGAGCATGAGTAAGGGGAAATTTGGCTATGGCATTCATTTTGGGTGCATTTTCGGCTTTGTGAGAGTTTAGAGGTGCCAAATTTTCTCTGGTATTTTTGGGTTTTTTCTCTTTTCCATTTCGGGATTACTTCTTTTTGTGGCGTCTCGTGCAACATTTTTGACCATTCGGGTATTTCTTTCTCTACTTTCTTTTTCTCTCAACTGTCATTCACTTTTGCTAATCAACATACCAATTGCCAATTGTCGAATTCTCCATTTAAGCCCTCTTTTCTTCTCCACACTTTTCTCTCTACCGAATTGGTAGTCTCCTTCTCTTTTACTTCTATTTCTTCTTCTATTCCAAGTTTTCGTCTCCTTTTCTCTGCTAGGCTGAATACTCATACTCTCTCCCTCTCAAATCTTTTTGGTTCTTCTTGGTTCGGGCCGAATCTTCTTGTCAGGCAACTGCCGAAATACGTTGTTAATTGGTATTGGTAAGGGAGGAATACTTCAATCACTTTATTATTTTGTTATTAGTTAGATTTCTTATGGCTTGATTATCAAGCTTCGGCTCTCTCTTTTTGTTTTCTCTTGGGGGCCGAATGTTTAGTTGTTTTCTAACAACTCTTGTTACGCCAAATCTTGTTAGGAGGTGGAAATCGCCCTTGATCAGCGGGGAGGCGCTAGTACCGGTGAGTTCGAGCAATGTGAGTGGTTGTGGTTTAAGTTAATAACAGTGGTGGATTAAGAGTATGCGTTAGCCTTATTGGTTATAATTCTGAAACGATATGTTGGTGGATTGTAGGTTTCGGAGAGCGTGGATCTTAACTAGTTTCGCAAACAGGTGTGTAATCGTATACCCAATGCTGTTCCCGTAAAAACAATGGATGAAGGTGTGTATTCACACCCCTGCGTGATTGTGAATCGGCTAAAGCCGAAAAGCCGAAACTTCGGCATCTGAGGACTTACGAGCGTGCGAACGCTCGTTGGGACAAATCAAGCCACAATCGTTGGCGATAGACCGTAGAGGCCGCCACGAATGTTCTCGTGGGCTTAGTTCGTAATGGGCCTCGTTAGGCCGAAATGGGCCATATGGGCCCAATGGGCTCATGGGCCCCACATGGGTGAAATCCACGGTAAGTGACTATTAATGGATTAGGCTGCAAAATTCGTATAGCCGTAATGAAATTTGGGCTGAACGGGCCACACAAGCGTATGGGCCCACTTGAGCCAAGTAACGGGCCTTGGGCTCAATTACACTGTTTTGGCCATATAAGTTGTCTGAGTCGTTCGAGACGGCGGTAGGCCTTTGGAGAGGCCGTAAACTGTACCAAAATACCCTCGAAGGGTAAAATTACCGAAATACCCTCAAAGGGTAAAATTACCGAAATGCCCTCAAAGGGTAAAATTACCGAAATGCCCTCGAAGGGTAAAATTACCAAAATACCCCTGAGGGGTGAAATTACCGTTTTACCCCTAACCAACGAAATGACCATTATACCCCTAGTGATAGTTAGTTGATATGTGAATGCTATCTATATGACTGTTTATGAAAATGACATACTGCATACACGAAATATTTATGACACGACATTTTGCATTGGGGTTGGGATTCGGATTTGGAGGAAGTACTGTACTAGTGGCTCTGCCACGTTTTTACTGTTCTAGTGGCTTCGCCACATATTCTGATTCTAGTGGCTTGGCCACGCCATCGTTACTAGCAAATCTCTCTGCGTTACATTATTAGCGACTCTCTGCTGCGATATTGGTGTGTTGGCTGGGTGGGTCGACTTAGTCCCCACATGGTGTGTTGGTTGGTACGGATGGTGTGTTGGCTGGATTGGGTTGGGTTGCATTTTTACTCTGTAATGATATTATATGGGCTTAGGCCCACACTATTATCAGATGTCGGGCTCAGCGCGCATCGCATCGCATCTTGAATAGGGTTCCGCCTGCATCATTATCGCATGATAGGGGTTACACACTGAGTTCTCGTAACTCACCCTTTTCTTTTAACTGTACAGGTAATCCCCAGCCTTAGAGGATTTGGAGCTGCGAGGGACTCGGAGGTGGTCACATGTTCACGAGTATTTTGATTTATACCTAGTTTTCTTTTAATTATTTATTTTGGGGAAATAATTATGTAATAAGGCCATTTGAGGTTTTTAACTTTTATTTGGTTTTAACTTCTCACGTTAATCTGCTAGATTAGGAAACACAGGTTTTCAAAATAATAACTATTTCTAAAAAAATCACGTTTTTCAAATCTTAAAGGTTACAACTAGAAAAGGCTTCCGCGGATTTATTTCAGATTGATAAATTTATAACAATTGATATGACCTATAATTGGACAACATGGTTTGGTTTTACAACACTAACGTTTTCAACAGCAATTGATTAAGTGGGATTTAAAATTTAGTAACGAACTTTTATCGACAAGCCCGGTTTTCAAACGACATTTTGATGTGACACGTCAGATCCGGTCATAACGTCTAGGCCGGGTTTGGGGTGTTACACAAGTCTTAAGCTCATTTCCATAACTTGCTCATACTTACTCTTACCAATTACACATCGTGTCACATCTCGTAAACTATTCTCGTAAATTACTCACATATGCCTGTATCACTTTATAACATAGTCTTAGCATTAATCTCATCTCTATCATAAGATTAACTATTTACCCCATTAAATCGCTTGGGATATTCAAGGGTACATGATCATTCTCATTCACATAATTATGACGTCAATGCCACATCCCGGATGCGGTCTTACATGGGATTACATTTCGATGCCGATGCCATATCCCGGATATGGTCTTATACGGAATCTCATCTCGGTGTCGATGCCATATCCCAGATATGGTCTTATACGAATTTCAAATCAATACCGATGCCATACCCTAGATATGGTCTTACACGGGGTTTCATTCCGGTGACGAGGCCATATCCCAAACATGGTCTTATACGGGACCTCACCCATCTCAAGTCTTGATGATAATATTCTCTCATTTATTTAAGTCCAATCGGGACTTCAACATCATAGGTTTTTATTATTTCATTATTCAACATCATTACTCAAATTCATAGAAACAATATACATCATCATTAACATCGAACATTTTAAGGCTTAATAACACGATGTTGACTTTAATACACACAAACTTACCTCGATTTTCAAAATAGGCTAGATTGTCGATCTATTCCGTTACTTTGTTCTTTCCTCGGTCGAGGTTAATTCTTCGTTCCTCTTGATCTATAATAACAATTTAGCTCACTTAATAATCACATAAATCAACACGTCTCAAAATTCATACTTTGGCAAAATTACCATTTTGCCCTCAAACTTTCTCAAAATGACCATTTTACCCCTAAGCTCGAAAATTAATTTTAATCAAATTTATTTCTTTAACGAGCCTAGGTGAACATTTATTTCTCTTATGGAAACCATCAAAACTCAATATTTCACACATTTACTACCTATTTTACAACCTTTACAAAAAGGTCCTTTTAGGTGTTTTCATGGTAACACCCTTCACAAAAGTTATTTATTAAACATCTATGACTCATTTTATTCCATAAAAATACTGCAAACAACATATATGCTCACATGGTAAAACTCTAAACTTTCCACCATTTTGCAAAATAGTCCCCTCTTTAGCTAGCTTAAGCTTTAGGGTTCCCAAAAGTACAATTATCATCAAGAAAAACCATTAAAATCACTTACTTGTAGGGAGAAGAGTTTGCTGAAATTTTTGAGCTTTAAAACCCCTATTTTACTTGTGTTTTTCGGTGGAAGAAGATGAGTGAAGAGAAGGATATCATCTTTTCTTTATTTTAATATAAAACAATCAATTTAGTCACCAAATCCTTACAAACTTTGACTAATTTTGACTTTCTTGTCCCCTATGGCCGACCACCTTATGACTATGGGTCTATTTGCACATTAAAGACCCCCAATTAATATTCTATGGCTATTAGGCACCTTTAGCTTATAATATAGAACTTTCGCACTTTATGCGATTTAGTCCTTTTTCGCGATTAAGCATGAAATCGCTAAAATTAAAGCACCAAAATTTTCATGCACCTATATAGTCATGCTATAACTCATAAGATATCATTAAAATAATTCTCTCTGACCTCGGGTTAGTGGTTCTGAAACCACTGTTCCGACTAGCCCCTAAATCGGGCTGTTACATATAGTGTGGAGGATTTGGAAGAATAGAAACCTTTATGTTTTCCAAGGACTAACGTGGAAAGTGACCGAGATTATTAGTCTCTATTACATGGGTGAAACAATTTTGGATTACACACAATAAAACTCTGAACCAATATTGCGCTATTGCTCCAAGGAACTCTTCTTCAGTTAATTGGTTTTATTTGCATACTAATGGAGCTGTGAATTTGAGTACAAGTTTTGCATCTGCGGGGGGAGTGATATGGAATCAACAAGGGGATTGGATTTTGGGCTTTAACCATTTTCTGGGGATGTGTTCGGTTTTTTATGCTGAGCTATGGGGCATCTTTGATGGGCTGAACCTTCTACACGATCGAGGTTTGAATAGTATTTTAATTCACACTGATAGCCTTGAGGTAGCCCATGCTTTGCAAAGGAGTGTTACAACTAGTTCGAGCTCAACAATGGTTAGGCGGATCCAAAAGAACCTTCAAAGCTTCTAGCATTGGGAGATCAGAAATGTTCCAAAGGAAGCCAATTTAGTCACATATCGAATAGCCAAGATGGCGTCTACAAAGATGGAAGGAATTAATGTTTTGACACCTGCTCCTATAGATCTTCTAGTTTTTCTTGAAAGTGACAAAGCTAATGCTGCTTTGGATTGTAATAGTATAGCTTAATCTTTTAAGTTTTGTTTTTTTCAAAAAAAAAGAAAGAAAAAAGAATGGTAAATCAATCTAAATTTATATTTCCTTTTGAATAATCGGTTAAAAGAATATCATATAAAAATATTAAATTTTATAAAGAACTTCACGACTATGCATTCGAGTTACATTTCACTATTATCCATTGTAGCTACAAAATTAAATTAAATTATTAATTTTAACATTTTACATAAAAATTATTATTTTTGAACAATTTCAATAAGTTCTGATCTATCAATTTTTTTGACACAATGCCTAGAACTACCATAAAGAATAATATGTTTCAGCATACTTAAACCTATGTCCTTTTATATTAACAATAATATCTATACCATTAAAATTAAAATCCGATATTAAAAAACAAAGCGGCACAATAAACTCACAAATGTTGAGATATTTAAAAAAGTAATTTCTACATAGACTTCTTTAATATTTTAGTAAACAATACAAAATATACAATTTTCAAATACAAAAACAGATAAACATAAACTAGAATTAATTAAGAAAAATAAGGTTGCTGGAAACGAATGAAAAGCGGCTCGCTGCTCTTCAACAGTCTCCTTAGTGACTGAACCCCCCAGGTTCGACGTTTCTTTTTAATCTTCCATTTCTTTTGTGTTTTTTTTTTTTAAATTTATATATAAAAGAATGTTTTGATGCTTATTTATTTCAATTCATTCTTGAACATCCAAAGGCAAATTCCCCGGTTAGGCAAATTCCCCGGTTAACGAACAAGACTAGTTATCAAAATGGAGCAAACCACGTTTTTCACACTTGGGCAACGCGTCCACTCATCCACCGATCCCCGCCGCGTGGGTACTGTGAAGTTCGTTGGCAACGTGGAAGGGTACTCTGGCACTTGGGTCGGGGTCGACTGGGACAATGAAGGAGATGGCAAACACGATGGCTCCATCAATGGAGTCCGATACTTCCAAGGTCGATCCCAAAACTCCGCCTCATTCCTGAGACCTCAGAACCTCAGCCCCGGCATTTCACTCCTTCAAGCTCTTAAGCTCAGATATCAATCCCACTCCACCGAGCAAGATGAGGGTAAGGGTTTATACTGCTCTTTGATTTGAGATTTCCATAGGAAACAACAGCAAAACAAAATATATTTGGGATTTTACTTTTTCCTTGTAACTGTGGTTAAATTTTCCATCATCTTTTAGTTTTATTCAATCATGATTGCATTTTTTCCTAGTAATACGTAAAACTGAATGAAAGGAAATTTTGCTTTTGCAGATGAAATGTATGTGCTTTCAGCCAGCAACAAGCGTGTATCAGTTCAACTATTGGGTAAAGACAAGATACAAGATAAGCTAAGTCGATTTGAAGAGCTGACAAGTGCATCAATATCGTATTTGGGTGTCAGCACTCCTGGAGATCCGGCTGAAATTAGTGCTTCTGTGCCAAGTGAATTGCTCTTTCCTATTTATCTATAAAAAATCTAGTACATAGACCTTCGAAGTTCTTACTTGAGTGCTCAGAGAATTATTTAACGTTTTAGCTGTATTTATATTTGTATAATCCTGATAGGCAAATAGTGAAATTTGAATTTTATTGCTTCATTCCTTTGGAAGTTCCTAAAATATGACAATCACTGATTGCAAAATGTTATATAATATTGTTTTGCAATGCATGTCTGAATGATAGAAAAAGAAATCAAGCTTATATTTTCTAATTTATTTCTTTTCACTTTTGAATTTTAGTTCTTGTAGTAAACTTTTTCTTCATTGTAAAATAATGTTGAATTTACTTTTGGCATAGAGTAAAAGTGATAAAAAAGGTTAGGTTTGTAATTGTTCTGTAAGCTTAGATAAGTTACTTGCACCATACAGAGAAAATTTGTACAAGCATATAAGTATGATGATTGAACCTGCACTTCATGTGAAAGTAGTTTTATGATCTTTTCTCTGCTAGCTTAAGCATGTTAGAAAGGCTGGTTTAAAGATGCATTGCTTAGCTTTGTTACATTCTTTATCTTATTTCTTCACTTTTTAAGGCACCTTATACCAATTGATGTGATCTTTTTCTTTTTGGAGTTTTGGCATATATTTGTTGCATTTTTCTGAATATGTAGGTGGTACAACTGTACTTATTGCTTTTTTTTCTTCCTACTTGTTATGTTCTTGTTGCAGATTTAAAGGAGCTTGACTTGATGGGAAATTTGATTACGGATTGGAAGGTACATGTCCTAGTTGGTGCTACTTTCGATAAAGTTGTTCATTGATTGAACATTTGATATAGCATTTTCATGCTTTCTGTATTCATGTCATCCTCTACTATTTGCATCGAGAGCACTCTTTCTAGATACTTTCTGGCTTATACTTATTGTATGAGTTGTTTTAGGATTTTAACTGCTCTTTCTGGATGTGCTAATTCATGGTTCATTTTAGAGAAACTTTCATTTAGGAATGTAGCTGGAGTTGCTAATTTTAGTTTCATTGGGGGAAATGAATTAATTGAGATAATTGTTGGCTGTAAATAGATTGGATTTAAGCAACATTTTCTGAATTTACCATACATTGCTTATTTTATATATTTTGGAGTTCCAATTTTAGTGATTAGAGTATGTCTTATATGCAATAAATTATGCTTTTTTGCCTATCCTTTCGTATTGATAAAATTAGCATCCTTTCCACTAGGGATGGAAAAAACCTAATGCACCCATGGATTTCACACCGATCTGCTTTGAATGGGGAGGTTATTTAAAAAAAAAAAAGTGGAAGTGGGTGGTGCAGTGTGCAGTGATTTTGATAAATGCTTGCTTGGCTTCACCTTACCCAACTTTTTAAAATTACAATTTACTCCTTAAGGTATTCTATATACTAAAATCATATATATACATGAACATGTATATTTTATGTATATGTATATATCTACGAAAGAATTATATATACTAAAATTATATTCATGAGTAAATTATATATATATTTTACAATATTTAATTAAAAATTATTAAGAAAAAAAGTGGAGTGGCGTGGAGCTGTGTGGAGTAAATATGGATGTAACTGCCATCCATGGAAGTGGATGCTTTCAACATCCATGCCAGAGTTGGGTGGATGTGGATAAAGGAAATCCCCACCCTCGCTCTATTACCAGCCCACTTTCCACTTGGTGTGATGTATTCTGGGCTTTTTATTTGCTTTTGCCAATTGTTATTATTCATGGTATACATTTGCTTTATGCTTGCATTTGTGCTCCAAGGTGCAAACAAATACTAAAAGAATAATGCAAAGTTACTAGTGACATGTAAGATTCTCATAGAAGTCCTTTTATAAATGTTTAATTGCTTGTAGGTTTTTAGTTTAACTTAATGCTTGTGAATGTTCTTACATCTAACAGTTATGTACCTATATGGGTCATATATGTTATTTATATCAATTAATGAGAATAGTATTTTCTTTAGGGAGATCAGCATTTGAGTTTTTCCATAGATGTAATAGTTGTCTATTATGTATGCAATTTTTCTGCTTTAACCTTTAAGAGACTGGTTATATGTTAATGATGAAATCCACTTGCTTGTGATTCTAGAACTGCTGTACTAGTCAATTACTGCTTGGCACTGCATGACCATGCTGTGTTGCTTACATCTGTTTGAATCAATCTTTTAATGCAGGATGTTGGCACCATATGTGAACAGTTACCGCATCTTGTAGCACTCAATCTGTCTAATAATTTAATGACACATAACATGACAGGGTTGCCCCTACTAAAAGCCATCCGTGTTTTAGTTTTGAACAGTACGGGCATAAACTGGTCACAGGTGGGCCATTCTTGATTCATTGAACATCTTGCAATTTATGTGAAGAGGTGTGCTTTATAAAAGTTGTGAGTCGTAGTTGGAACTGATTTAATCATGGAAGTGGTATTATGTGCAATTAAAATTTGCATAAGGATGAGGAAATTTAGAGAGAGAAAGCAAAGAATATATAGCTGCAAGTTTCCATTAAATGAAGATATTTGGTATCTTTTTGTCATGGCAGGTTGAAATCCTTGAACATTCATTACCAGTGATTGAGGAGTTACACCTGATGGGGAATAACATAAGCAGCATAAAGGTATCACTTTTTTTTTTACTTTTGCGAAACTTCAATCAAATTATGTGTTGAAAATACTATCACTCAAGCTTTCTCCCACAAAATGAAAGTAATAAGGGAACAAAATCCTTCTTTGATCAGCACATTAGTTGTAATGCCGGGACTGGATAGATGATTTGAATTCTTAATTTCTTGAACAGCATGTGTCAGTCTTTCTACTTTTCATGAACTGATCTAGGGTTTATACACAAACTTTTATTTTGACTGTATATAAGTTCTTAGATTAAGTATGCTCTTGCTCTTGTCAATGTCCTTATCTCTCCCGAAATTTCTTCTGTTTTCATATTACAGAAAGTGTAACTTTAGTTAGCGGAGAGTAAGAATGGAAAACAAATCTCACTTGGCATCTATCTAATCTGAGTTAAGATACCTTAAAATATTTTCATGCTCGGTCAAATTTCGATTTTTTTTTTAACCTTGTACCAAATAAAGGGTAAAGGAGCCTGCCTTTTATTTCTTCACCATTTGTGGGATTCGATGCTTTTGTAGTTACCATTGACATAAAGGACTTCATACAATATTTCAACTAGGAATCATTGGAGGTCTTGGAATAGTGTGCTTTTTTTTTTGGGGGGGGGGGGTGGTTGCAATGTTTACAGAATTAGAGTTCTAGATCGTGCAAATCATAGTAAAAAGAGGGGTTGGATTGGCAGCTTGATCTGTTGTATGGTCAATTTTGTTCATGTATAAATTTGGACAAGTGAAGGAATGATGTCAATAAGATGATGAAATGAAGAAATTGACACTTCAAAGTGGATGCCTCAGTAAGCAAATAACTTGATTCCCTCATAAAGCCTTGTGTTCTCTAATCTACTAGTGCCTTATATGAATTTAAAAGATTACAGTTTTGTGCATGAAAATAGATAGGCACAATGGTCAACTTCAAAACCCTAATAAAGAACTGAGCTAATTCTATCCTTGAGAGGATTTGAGCTTTGGAATCAAGCAAGTCTCATGTCCATTAATCATTAAAGAAATGGCCCTCATAATAAAATGGAACATGCATTACATTGCATTGATAGCTTGTCTTGCTATATTTTCCTTCCATCGTCATGCGTAGGTCTAAGAGTTCTTTCATCATGCCTTAATTACTTTGATAGAGATTTAAACAGGAAAGTAATTATATGTTAATAAAAGCTTTGAATGAATAGATAGCAACTCTCCAACAAAATAATCTCCCTATCCTTTGTATGTACTTATCTGTGAGATTCTGTGAAAGTTTTCAAGAGAGTATTCAATAAAACTGTTCTAATTTTATTAAGCAAAGAACTGAATATAAATAGAAAAAAAAGACTCATAATATAACTGGGAAAGTAATTCCCTTATTCTAGTAAACTACTAAAAGATAAAAAAAAATATTTCTAAAGAATCTCAATTGATTATTCTAGGATTTTTCTACATAAATAACTTTAAAAGATATCCCAAAATATATGGGGCTTCAACATGTATTTCAATATCCTCCCTCAAGTTGGTGCATATATATCAATCATGCTCAACTTGCTTACAAGAAAATCAAAGTTTGTCTTAGAAAGCCCTTTGGTGAGTATGTCAGCAATCTGTTGTTTTGAAGGAACAAATGGCATGCATACTTGACCTTCTTCAATCTTCTCTTTGATAAAATGTTTATCAATCTCAACATGTTTAGTTTTGTCACGTTGGACTGGGTTGTGAGCAATGCTAATGGCAGCTTTGCTATCACAGTACAACTTCATTGGTGAAGTTATTGGTTTCCTCAACTCTTTCATAATTCTTTTTAACCACATCATTTCACAAATTCCTTGAGCCAATGATCTAAACTCAGCCTCTGCTCTACTTCTTGCTACAACACTTTGTTTTCTGCTTCGCCATGTCACAAGGTTTCCCCAAACAAATGTACAGTACGTTGATGTAGATCTTCTATCTATTACTGAGCCTGCCCAGTTTGCATCTGCATAAGCTTTAATTCCTCTTTGTTCGGATTTCTTGAAAAATAAGCCCTTGTCAAGTGAACTCTTCAAATATCTCAGGATTCGAAACACTGCTTCTTCATGTTTCTCCATTAGGGAGTGCATAAATTGACTCACTAAGCTTACTGCAAAAGTTATGTTTGGCCTTGTATGTGATAAGTAGATTAACTTACCAACTAATCTCTGGTATTGCCCTTTATCAACTGATCTTCCTTCTTTATTTCCGAATTTTACATTTGAACCAATTGTTGTATCAGTTGAGCGGCAATCACTCATCCCAGTCTCTTTTAAAAGATCAATCACATATTTTTTTCTAAGAGACCACAAGACCCTTTTTTGATCAAGCAACTTTCATTTCAAGGAAGTATTTTAAAGGACCCAAGTCTTTGATCTCAAACTCCAATGCTAGATGCTCCTTGAGACGCATTATTTCATCCACATCATCTCCTATAAGAATGATATCATTGACATAGACTATAATAACTGTTATTCTACCTTTTTGTGAATTTTAGTAGAATATTGTTTGATCAGCTTGTCCTTGTGAGTAACCTTGTTTTTTAACAACCTGAGTGAACCGTTCAAACCAAGCTTGAGGAGACTGCTTTAGGCCATACAAAGATTTCTTGAGCTTACATACTTGAGTTCTAAAGTTTTCTTCAAAACCTGGAGGAGGATCTATGTAAACTTTTTCTTCAAGTTTTCCACTTAGGAAAGCATTTTTCACATCTAGCTGTTGTAAAGACCAATCAAGATTAACAACAATGGATAAAAGAACTCTAACAGTATTTAACTTAGCTACTGGAGCAAATGTCTCAAGATAGTCTATCTCGTATGTTTGAGTGTACCCTTTAGCCACCAACTGAGCTTTGTATCTGTCTAAAGATCCATCCGGTCTGAATTTGGTCGTGAACACTTATTTACAGCCCATTGTTTTTTTCTACAGGTAATTCCACTGTTTCTCATGTACTTGTTTTTTCAAAAGCACGCATCTTCTCTAAAGTAGCCTCCTTCCATTCAGGAACCTTGAAAACATCTTTCACATTTTTGGGTATTTTTACAATATCGAGACGAAACAAAGGTTGAGAATGTCGAAGGCAAGGCTTTATAAGACACAAATTTAGACATGGGATATTTAACAACATTTCTAACACCTTTTCTTTTAGCAATTGGAATATCTAAATCAGAAAATTCATTGGTTAGATTACGAGTTTACTTAGACTTTTGACAAGATTTTGCGGGTCGGATTCATGGTGATGAATATGGTGGATTCTACTTTCTTGATTTCGGTTTCTTCTTGAGTAAGTCAGCAACTCCTTTGTTTGTTCTCATGATCAGACTCTACACATTCATACTCCTTTTTAATAACAATCCACGTGTTTGTTTTACAAGGCTTGACACTGAAAAATATAGAAGAATCAGTACCTAATTGGGCAAAGGAGCAAGAAGGACTATTGGATGAGTTAGGAATAGAAGAATTCATCCGAAACTGTGATTATTGAAAAAACTTGAGTAGATGCTCTAGTTTTTCCTTAATGAATGGAGACCCTTCCTGAGAACTTTGTTACTCATGATTTTCATTAGTCGATTGGAAAGCTTTGTTACCCCTAGATTGTGAACCAAGACCATTGCCACTCTTCTTTCTCGCATTCGTCGGTTTTCCATGGAGCTTCCAACACGTTTCTCAAGTGTGCCAATATTTTTTGCAGTGGTCGCACCAAGGTTTCTTCCTTCTTTCATTGTCATCATCATTTTTAACAGTCATAAGAGCAAAGTTATCATTGTTAGCTTTAAATCCTGGCCTTAACATTACTTTTCTCCTAATCTCCTCTCTTCTAACCTCGGAAAAATCTCACAAGAGTGTTGGAAGCGGTTTTCTCTAGAATCCGAGATCTCACTTCATCAAATTCTCTATTTAAACCAGCCAAAAACAAATAAGCTCGCTCATTCTCTTCTTTTCTCATAGCTTCTACACTATCTCCAGGACAGTCCCATTCATCATTATAACAATGATCTAGTTCTTGTCAAAAAGATATCATCTCGATATAATAAAAAGTAACCTCCTTTTCCCCTTGCCTAGTTTTCCAGAGTTTTATTTTTAACTCAAAGATTTGTGAAGCGTTTTCTAAATCAGAATAAGGGTAGGTTTAGATGGGTGGTGTGTTTACCTACGGTTAATGTAAAAACAGCGATGGCGATGAGATTAGATACTATAGTGATATTGTAGCGTAAGATTAAAAGTAAGTTAAACGCACCGCACCCCACCCCACCGCCCATCCAAACCCACCTTAAGTGTCATTCATAGCGTCCCAAATATCTTTAATAGTCGGGAGAAAAAAAAAGGTTTACCTATAGATGTTTCCATGGAATTAATAAGCCACGCAATTATCATAGAATTTTCTGACATTCACGTGTTCATCCTTGGATCTCCCACCTGTGGTTGCTTGACTTCTCCAGTTAAATGACCTAGCTTGGCGCGTCCATCAATTGCTAACTTCACGAACTGCGACCATTCGAAGTAATTCTTGTCATTCAGCTTGTGAGATGTCAGCTGAAAAGAGAGGTGAGATGTCTCTATCCCTTGAGTCATTGCACTCTTGGTAGTTGTTCCGACGGTAGAACGTTCTACCTCCGTTTGGTTGTTGGATCTCTTATCTCCAGTGAAGGTTGTTTTAACCATGGTGTTACTGAAAATTTAACCTAGCTTTGATACCATGAAAGTTTTCAAGAGAGTATTCAATAAAATTGTTCTAGTTTTATTAATCAAAGAATTTAATATAAATAATAATAAAAAGACACAAAATAGCTGGGAAAGTAATTCCCTTATTCTAGTAAACTACTAAAATATAAATAAAAAATTCTTAGAAAATCTCAATTGATTATTCTAAGATTTATCTACCTAAATAACTTCAACATGTATTTCAACATTCTGTACGTTTATGTGGACTCTCTTAGCTGCTATTAAATTGTTTGTGGACTTGTAAATTGGTGTTAGACAAAAATAGAAGATATGCCCTTATTAATTTTCCCATCTAAGCCCTTATATTTTTATTACAATCAAATTAGACCTTCAACATTTGTTTATAACCAATTTGAGTAATTATTTTAATGAGAAATGCTTTTTGTTTAACACACTTAACATTCTTTGTGGCACAAACAATATGGAATGAAATTTTGCATGTGATGCCAAGGGTGTGATAGAAATTTTACTCTATGGCATTAATGGAAAAGAGAGAAAATGATACATGCACACACACGTATATTAGTGCCATATGCAAATTTCGTTCATGACAACACTGCCCCACAACATTTTCATCATAGCTGGCATAGACAGTTAATGGTGCTAATCCACATGGCACTTTTCATCCAAACAAGGACCTTAATTGAGTGTAAATAACAATAAGGTTCAATTGATTGCAATAAGGGTAGGAGCTTAGATGATACCTTTGATTAATTTTTTTTTTTTTTTTGGGGGGGTGGTTGTTGGTATTTTAACTTTTGTTTTAGTTACTTAGGAAGTTGGTGTCCTAAAAAGGAGTCCTACCTTGTAAGGATGTCCTGAAGCCAGGATTTCTACTTTAAAATTTCAATTGGTTCTTTCTTTTACTCATCTGTACTTATGTTCTTCACTTCTCAAAGGAAGCTTAATGATGTTAATATGCCTTTTTGAGCATATAAAGTGGAACATTCTAGTGGATGGAAAATTATAAAAATGAGTTTGAAGACCTCAATTTGAAGGCTTTATTATTATTATTATTTTATTCACCACCGTATGGCTGACCGGTGATTACTAGCGATTCCGGCTTCTTGCAGGCGAGTTGCAGATAAGTTGTCAGCCAGTTTGCCAGCCATTCTGTAATATGACTGGACCAAAATCTCTCTAGTTTTGCTTTTTATCTTTAGTTTAATTAGGCCTTTTGTTGACGTTGGATTTTCTTTTCTCTGTTTTCTTTGTCTGAAGAGGATTAATTATTTATTCCCTTCTCTTTTCTTTTCTTTTGCATTACTGGTTAATTAAAGATATGGTAGGTAGTTCCAAATTTGGATTTAGTTGGTTAATAGATCTAAGAAGAATTCTGTTACCTTTTACTGGACTGTCACGACTAGATTTGATCTCGTCAGCAGAAATCCATATAAAAAACAGGACTTTTTAAGTTCCTAACTGAAGCATTGGGTTGAAAGAATGCTGGGTTAAATAGGTAATAGTGTCAGCAAAAATGATTTCAAAGACTATTATACACAAATTCTGTGGGCTGCATGGAAAACTATGGCAAACTAGTTGAACTAGCATGAACAATCAGTGGTGAAATTGAAGAAATACCATACAGCTTTCAAAGAAGAATTTTCTTTTATATCTAATTACTTCAAACACTAAGTGTTACTAATTCTCTGATTCATGTCTATGTTTTTTATTTTTATTTTTGTTGTCAGCCAACATCTTCCTCCACCGTTCAGGGATTTGATTCTTTGCGGCTTCTGAATTTGGAAGATAATTGCTTAGCTGAATGGGATGAAATCTTGAAACTTTCTCAACTGAAAAGGTCAGAATGAAATTATTGCTTCTTTCCAGGAATGTGTCCCCATATTTTCTAGTCACTGAATTCTCTTGATAACTCATTTAACTCTCAGTAATGCTCTGTCAGTTTGGAGCAGCTTTATTTGAACAAGAACAAGTTGACCTGCATCTTTTACCCAGATAAGAATAAGATACAAGAATTTCTCAGTAATCATGAGTCATGTGAGGAAAGCTACTTCCCGTTTCAAAATCTACGATGCCTTCTTCTTGGTAATCTGTTAACTCCTTATTTTACATGTTATTTGGGCTGTTTCCCTCGTTAATCTATTGTCTAATTGTTTTATGCTTCAGGAAGTAATGAAATTAACGATTTGGCTTCAATTGACTCATTGAACACTTTCCCAAAACTGATTGTAAGGTTTCTTCATCTGAAGCATCTTGTCTATGTGCTTGGTAGTAGCTCTGGAGTGTAGAAAATGCTGCTACTTATGTAATTAATTCTGTGGGGGTAAAATCAGATATTTATGGTTAAGGGTTACATTATGCTTTTGTGAACATAACTACCTACTAGATTGGGATGTTTACTGTTATCCTTTTCCATGAATTCACATCAATCAGGCTGCCCAAACATGTATTGTGAGGTGCTTTTGTGAATTTTTAATTTTGGTGTTTATCTACCTGATCAAGTAAGTTTTATAATTATCATATCCACTAAACTAGACCTTGAGTGGAGGGACTAAGCTAACATGGCTAAATTAGCAAGATCTTGATGATAGTTGACTCCGGTATGCACTAGATTCTTTCTGTTGGACTGAAAACTTTTTGTGGTACCCTTTTTCTCTCTTTCCCTTGGCTACATCTGAAATGTTTAACTTCTTTTCTTCTTTTTTAATTACGCTAAGGACATCAGGCTTTCTGATAATCCGATAGCTGATCCTGGAAGAGGTGGTCTCCCAAGATTTGTTTTAATTGCACGATTAGCAAAAGTTGAAATGCTAAATGGAAGTGAGGTAAACTCTAGACGCTGCATAAAAACCCCCCTTGTTTTCGTTCTGTTATGAGGTTCTAATGAATCTGATGTAACCCAACAATCTTTCAGATAAGTGCTCGTGAAAGAAAGGAGTCAGAAATCCGGTATTTGTTTCTTTGAGAAATATGATTACTCTGTTCTTTTCTGAAATGAAATCGTGCTTTGGCTTTTGTTTCATTCTCTTTTCTTCTTCTCACTTATTCTTGATATTTTTTACATTATTTATTTCTGTTCTATATTTTCTGCCTCAAACCTTTGATTTTTAGGGAGATAAGGCATAATGGTTGGTGATTCATGGTCCCACTTGCCAAAGTTAGCAGTCCATACTAACAAAGTTCCTAGGCAGATATATCTTGAGAAACTATTAATATTGGTATATGTCTTTTAATTTCTGGTGTCACACTTTATCTGAAGCATTTAAGTCACTTGTCTGTCATGCCAGGGAAGTTATTTTAGTAAATCTTGTTAGTTTCTAATTACTGTTTGTCTTCTATCATACTGTAATTTAAATAAATGATAGCTGGATGATGATAACTTATCATGATGTCTAGTAACCTTCATTTGAAATAATTACATGAAAATGATTAACACCTCAAGTACTGAGGGCTTAGATTTAAAACCTTCTTTAGCCTCTATTGCTACCACTCAGACGAAAATCAGTGATCCTCGACCACAATGGTATCTTTGTTATACCAAGAGAGAAATTAACATTCATATTGAGCTGTAAATACTCAATGTTTCTTGCAGATATGTGCGCCTAGTAATGTCAAAGTTGCTTGATAATCCAGAAGAGATTAACCGCCTTCATCCCCGGTAAATTTACTCCTATAAACTATGTGCATGACTGAAATTTTTACTGCTATTTCTGTACTTAAACTTCAATCCCAGGTTTGTTGAGTTGAAGAACTTTTATGGGATTGAGGATGAAAGGCCATCAGTGGGAGCAGCAGGCCCTCAGAAGATGGCCTCCGGACTACTGTGTATGAATCTTAGATATTTCCTTTTTTTTCATCAACTTCTCTTTATAAACTCAAAGTTTTCTACTGTGTATATAACATGCAGCTATCACTCTGAAATGTGTGGCCTCATCAGTCGGTGAGAAGCTTCCGTTGACAAAGAAATTGCCAGCCACTACCACAGTTAATATTCTTGACCATTTCCACCAACCATATTTAGTTGGACATGCGTATGAAGATTCACTCACAATTGGTTTTCTTTATTTTAGGTTGGAAAACTGAAGGCTCTTTGTGAAAGCTTTTTTAAACTCAAGTCGTTGAAGCTGAAATTGTTTCTTCAAGAAGAGGTTTATCTTCTATCAAATTCATGATTATGTGTTTTATGTTTTATTCTTCCTTATCCTAATTTGTTTTCTTTTCTAGTTGTAGCAATTATGTATGTGAACCTTGATAGTGATGGCTCACTTTTATTGGCTTTGGAGTATCATTTGTGATTATTGTTTAAATTTGCAGGGTTCTCCTTTGCCAATGTTGCTTGATGATGAAATGGCAACATTAATGGACATGGGGATTGGGAATGAATCTACCATTATCGTGGATGAAGAGAGTTGACCAACAATCTGATTGAGGTATCCAAGAAAGCTTGTGTGCGCCTTCCTGTTTCTACATGGCATAACATCTTCCGTTTTCAGATGTTTGGAACTGTACTTCTAAAATCAAATGATCTTTAGTAGGATGATACCTGCTGAGGCTGAGATGAGTTGTGCTTTTGGAGTTTCCAGAAGAAAGAAACACATAATGAGGGTTTGAGTAGTTGTTGAAATGGCTGTCAAAAGTGAGCATCAGAGTTTGTGTTATATAGGGTAAACTAAGGAATAGATATTCGGCTGCCTGTGTGAAATTCTGGCATTGGCATCAACATCTGCGTACCATCTTAACGCCCAGTACTTTTGGTCAACTTACAAATTTTCGATGTCCGGTTATATCTTTACTAGATTCAGTGTTTGATTTATTAACTTCAATAGTAGATAAAAAGACTAAACTATCAAAATAGTCACTTTTATTTATCTCAGATTACATTTTAGTCATTTATATTTAAAATGTTATGTTTTAGTTACGTTAACATGTTATAATATTTTAGTCACTGAGCCGTTAATGTTGTAATTGTAAATTGATGTGGCAGGTTAAATCATTTCGAACGAAAATTTTAGGTTAAATTATATAATTGATCATTGTTGAAACCATTTTTTGTTTGAAAAAACGGGCCGACTTTAAAAACATGGAGTCGCCACTAATCTTTTTTTTGAAGTGCGATTGGGTCACTTTTGAAAACGTTTTGGTCTACGTATTTTAAGAAAATGGGTTCGGGAGTTTGTTACGCACGAGGAAGGATTAGCACCCTCGCAACGCCCAAAATTGGTACCTTATTGATTGATTAATGTCCTAATATCGAAAATTGGAATAGATTTTAAAATACGAATCCTTTAGAAGTGTTCGAGTAATTTGAATTGGATATCGAAATTTTCTTGTTCCGAAAGGATGAAATATCACATCCAGCACGTTAGGATACGATATTTCAAACCTTTGACACCAAGATCATTTCATGATTTTCAAATTTCATGCATCGTCATTTTAAAAGGATCTTCCATTATTTGGCCAAACGAAAGAACCGAAACCCAGCACGTTAGGGCACGGTTCCTCAAATTTCTAAACATGAAATATTGCTTTATTTTTGAAGTTGAGAAAACACGATCAGAATTTTAAAAGGATATTTAGTCCTTTGGACGAGCGAAAAATTAAAACCCAGCACGTTAGGGCACAGTTTCCCAGAACTTCCAAGCACAAAATATTGCCTTATTTTTAATTTTAAAAAAACGGACACAGTCTTAAAGGATATTTAGTAATTTGGTCAAACGGAAAACCGAAACTTAGCACGTTAGGGCACGATTCCCTGAATTTTCAAACACAAAATATTGCCTTGTAAAAAAAAACTTTTTATAAGCTTGGGCAAGAAAAAGTGGCAGCGGAAAATAGGATAAACGATAGCATTAATAATAAAGAAAACGATAAATAATAATAAAGGTAATAAGAATGAGAGCAAAATATCCATAATAATATAAGAAACAAAAATAATAATGATAATAAAAAATATAAAAATAATAATAATGAAAATGGTAACAACAACATTGATAAAAATAAAAATAAAAATAAAAATAAATATAATTATAAGAATAATAATGTATAATAAAATAGTGATAGTAATAAAATAATAGTGGTAAAAAAATCAGTAATAGAATGGTATAATAATAAATATAATATTAATAATAAATATAATTATAGTAATGATAAAAATAAGGGTAATAATAAAATAATAAGTATAATAAAAAAAGTAATAACAATGGTAGGTAATAATAATATATAGTAATAAAATTAATGAATATAATAATAATAAAAGGGGTAAGTATTAAAATAATAATAAAAATAATGGATATAATCATAATATATAAAAAAATTAAAGTAAACAAGAATATATATATAACAATAGTAAATATAATAGAAATATAATAATAATATACATATAAAAAAAGGTAATAAAAATAAGAGGTAATAAAAATAAAGAAATAATTAACTTAATGGTAAAATAGCAAAATAATCAAAAAGGGACCAAATTGAATCAAAAACAGAAACTTTGGGCCAAATCGAGAATAAAAAAAACCTGATTGTAAAACCATGAAAAAGCGGAGGGGCTAAATGCGCAATTAGCCCCTCCCTAAAAAAACGCGGATCCTTGCCTCATGCGGGTCGGGTCACGGGTCAGAGGCCCAAAACGACGCCGTTTTGGCCTCTGACCCCCTCAAGCAAAACGGCACCGTATTATAATAGTATAAAAGCTGATTTTTTTTACAAAAATACCATTTCTTTCATTTCAGCAGGGGGAGAAGGAAAAAAAAATCTAAAATGCTCTCCCCCATTCCGAGTTCAGGCCCAGATCCGGTGGCTGGACCGTCGCATAATCTCTTCTGCTGCCAGCCACCGTGGCACGGTATGGGCTCTAAATCGCAAAATTGTAAAAGTTTTCTCTCCTTTTATATTTTAAACCTTTGCATGAAAAAAAAATTAAAATAGAAGAAAATAATAAAAGACGAGTAGATTCGGAAAGGGAAAAAAAACCTTTGCTAGATGTTTTGATCTTTGTATTCTCCGTATGTTTTATGTATATTTGTAAATAGTGTAGCTGTTCTATTATTCCAAAACCAAAAATCCCCCATTTACATTCGATTATTCCCCTTTTTATAGCCTAAAAAATCCCCCCAAAATATAATAGAGTCCCATTCCAACTACACTTCCTTTTCCGTGTTGTATTGCTTCCTGTTTTGTAGGTTCAACCACCGGAGGCGTGGAGGCGCATGATGCGGAAGGCGTGGTGTCGTGGCTCGATGGGATGCTGGAGGCGCGAGGCTACTGCTAGGGCTTCCTTCTGATTTCTTCTCTTCTTTTTTAGGTTTTTGGGCTAAAAATTGGGGCTAGGGTTTAGGTGCTTGGTTTGGGCTTCGATTTTGGGCCCATTATAATTGGGCTACTGTATTTTGGACTGTATTAATAGACTTTTTATTTTTCTGGTTTTGGTATTGGGCCCGGGCTAAAATTGGGCCCTACAGCTGCCCCTCTTTGCTCGTTGTCGTGTAACGATAATTGAGCAAAGACTTTAAGAGGGCCAATTTTGCTCGGTCTTGCTGAACCCTGATTTCTTGATGCCTCTTTTCTTCAGGTAGCCTCGCTTTAACCCACTGCATCTTCAGGGGCACAGGAGTTTTATTTCAATCTGCTCCGCTACTACTTATGATGTGTAATCTTTAGTCTGCTCCATTGCCGATGCATGGAGATAAGACTTACTGTCTTCGATCTGCTATCTTCAGCCTGCTACCCTACTGCTTAGGGGATTAAGGCTCGTGTCTTAAATCTGTTCCACTCCTGCTTAGTGGGATAAGATCTGTAATCTTCAGCCTGTTACCCTACTGCTTAGGGGATTAAGGCTCCTCGTCTTCGATCTGTTCCACTCCTGCTCAGTGGGATAAGATCTGCTCTCTTTAGCCTGCTCCACTCCTGCTCAGTGGTGATAAGGCTATAACTTTCAGTCTGTTACCCTACTGCTTAGGGAATTAAGATCTGTAATTTTCGGCCTGTTACCCTACTGCTTAGGGGATTAAGGCTCATCGTCTTCGATCTGTTACCCTACTGCTTAGGGAATTAAGATCTGTAATTTTTGGCCTGTTACCCTACTGCTTAGGGGATTAAGGCTCATCGTCTTCGATCTGTTACCCTACTGCTTAGGGAATTAAGATCTGTAATTTTCAGCCTGTTACCCTACTGCTTAGGGGTTAAGGCTCATCGTCTTCGATCTGTTACCCTCGCTTAGGGAATTAAGATCTGTAATTTCCTACTGTTACCCTACCGCTAGGGGTTAAGGCTCATCGTCTTCGATCTGTTACCCTACTGCTTAGGGAATTAAGATCTGTAATTTTCGGCCTATTACCCTACTGCTTAGGGGGTTAAGGCTCATCGTCTTCGATCTGTTACCCTACTGCTTAGGGAATTAAGATATGTAATTTCCGACATGTTACCCTACTGCTTAGGGGGTTAAGGCTCATCGTCTTCGACCTGTTACCCTACTGCTTAGGGAATTAAGATCTGTAATTTTTGGCCTGTTACCCTACTATTTAGGGGGTTAAGGCTCATCGTCTTCGATCTGTTACCCTACTGCTTAGGGAATTAAGATCTGTAATTTTCGGCCTGTTACCCTACTGTTTAGGGGGTTAAGACTCATCGTCTTCGATCTCCCATCAACTTTGCTACATTGTCCTCTAGGGAACCTACCTGTAGAATTGACTTCATGGGGTCTATGCTTATGCCAAATGATTAGGATGTCATGATCGAAATATGCTCCTAACTATTAGGAATGCTATATGGATGGATGCAAAATGTCATGAGCATGATCCAATCTTTTAATTTTTGGGCTATCATTATTTACCATTTGTTAAGGTGATACCCCTGGCGTATGTCGTCTTGCTCAGTTGATACTTCTAACAGAGAATCTGAAGATGTCGTCACTGCTTAGACTCTTACTTCAGGGTTAGAGCCCTTTAAGCACTGGTGAATTCTAAATAATTGTCCTATTTTAGATCCTTGTATTATTTAGAGACTTTCAGAGTAATACGCAAAACTTCCTTTGTGAAAGCGTTACGAGTTCATTAATCATTATTTCAATATGAAATGCTTGAAAAAAGATTATAGAGATGAATGAAACTAAAATTTATTCGGGACAAAACCCGTGAAGAATGGATTGAACAAAGGAAACAAATTTTGCTAAGGTACAAAAAATGAAAAATGGTGGAATTAGTGCCCCAGATATCACAGCCTGAGCTTCTCTGTACAAACTTTTGAAGACCATTCCGAGTTCAACATGTGTCTAGGAGATCTGTGGTACTTTGTCAATGCCCCGCAAATGTAGCATATCTCCTCTTTGTTAATTCAGGTATAGGATGGCTAGCGCATGCCCCAAACATTTGAATCGCCCTTTACGGGTTTTCAATTCAAAGCTCATTTGGTCTCAGGGTGCCCTTTGCGGGTTTTCACCTTGGCCTTTCCGTTTTTTTTTTTGGAACTCAAGACGCCCTTTGCGGGTTTTTGCCTTGGCCCATTTCCTTCCTAAGCGAAATACTTCTTGACTGAGTCTGCATTTACTGGATTTGGCAGACTTTTACCGTCCATCTCGGCGAGTATCAATGCTCCTCCAAAGAAGGCCTTCTTTACAACATAAGGTCCTTTCCAATTAGACATCCACTTTCCTCTGAAGTCCTTTTGCATAGGGAGGATCTTTTTCAACACCAAGTCTCCCTCATGGAATACTCTGGGGTGGACCTTTTTGTTGTAAGCCTGCATCATTCGCTTCTGGTACATTTGACCATGACGGATGGCTCTTAATCTTTTTTCCTCAATTAGATTCAGCTGATCGTATCGAGACTGAACCCATTCCGCTTCATCCAACTTCAGCTCTGATAAAACACGGAGAGAAGGAATTTCAACTTCGATGGGCAAGACTGCTTCCATCCCATAAACCAACGAGAAAGGTGTTGCCCCGGTGGAGGTTCTAACCGATGTTCGATAGGCATAGAGGGCAAGTGGTAACTTTTCATGCCAATCCTTGTAGGTCTCAGTCATTTTCCTCATAATTTTCTTGATATTTTTATTAGCTGCCTCAACGGCGCCATTCATTTTTGGGCGATATGGCGACGAGTTATGGTGCTTAATGTTGAACTGACTGCAGACTTCCGCTATTGCGCTGTTGTTCAAGTTTAACGCGTTGTCAGATACGATCCTTTCCGGCATACCGTAACGACATATGATCTCTTTCTTCAAAAACTTGCTAACAGCCGTCTTTGTGACACTGGCATATGAAGCTGCTTCTACCCATTTGGTGAAGTAATCGATGACCACGAAAATGAATCGATGTCCATTAGAAGCCTTTGGCGAGAGCAGCCCAATAACTTCTATGCCCCACATTAAGAAATGCCACGTAGAAGTCATAACATGAAGAGGTGAATGAGGCACATGAATTTTGTCCCCGTAAATTTGGCACTTGTGGCACTTCTTGGCGTAACAGATGCAATCTCCTTCCATCGTGGACCAGTAATACCCGAATCTCATGATCTGCCTGGCCATTGTAAATCCGTTGGTATGGGTCCCACAAATACCCTCATGAACTTCTTCCAGAATTTTCCTAGCCTCGACGGCATCGACGCATCTTAACAGTACCTGGTCCTTCCTCTTTTTATACAGGATCCCTCCGTCTAAGACATAATCATTAGCAAGTCTTCGCAGTGTTCTCTTGTCATTTTCTGTTGCTTGATCAGGGTATTCACGGCTCTTTACATATCGCAGAATGTCATGATACCAAGGATGATCATCTCTCTCCTCCTCTTCATCGATATTGCAGCAGTGAACCGGAGCCTCACAAATACTTATTTGGATAGGCTTCATACCCTCCTGCTCATTTACTCTGATCATAGAAGCTAACGTGGCCAAGGCGTCAGCCATCTGGTTTTCATCACGCGGGAGATAAAAGAATGTGATATCATCAAACTCCTCAATTAGCTCCAACACTAACTTTCGGTAAATGATCAATTTAGGATCTCTCGTTTCCCATTCTCCTTTGAGCTGATATATCACCAACGCGGAGTCTCCATACACCTCTAGTACCTTGACTTTGCGGTCTATGGCTGCTCGAATTCCCATGATACATGCCTCGTATTCTGCCATATTGTTCGTGCAGTCAAAATCCAACTTGCAAGTGAAAGGATAATGGTCTCTGTTTGGGGATATCAGGACTACCCCAACTCCATTACCAACAGCATTTGACGCTCCATCGAAGTTCAACTTCCAAGGACGATCTTCTAGGGTATCTTCTTCAGTTGTCGCTACAAACATCAGATATTCATTGGGAAAATCAAAGTTCAAGGGCTCATAGTCGTCTAGCACTCTACTGGCTAGAAAATCAGCTATTGCACTCCCCTTCACAGCTTTCTGGTTCACATAGACTATGTCAAATTCGGAGAGCAAAATTTGCCATCGGGCCATTCTTCCATTCAGAGCGGTTGACTCCATCATGTACTTAAGAGGATCTAGCTTCGAGATTAACCAAGTCGTATAGTACAACATGTACTGCCTCAACCTCCGAGTTGTCCAGACCAATGCGCGGCATAATTTCTCAATTGGCGAATATCTCATTTCACACTCAGTGAATTTCTTACTGAGGTAATATATCGCCTTTTCTTTCTTTCCTGTCTCATCATGTTGGCCGAGCACACATCCCATTAAATTATCAAATACCGTCAAATACGTAATCACCCGCGGTTTATCGGATGGGCGGCATTAACACTGGAGTATCAGACAAGTATTACTTAATCTTGTCAAAAGCCTTTTGGCATTCGTCGTCCCAAATACCTGGGTTGTATTTCTTAAGAAGACGAAATATTGGGTCACATTTCTCAGTCAGTTGCGAAATGAACCGGGCAATATAATTTTGTCTCCCTAGAAAGCCTCAGACTTCCTTTTGAGTGCGCGGCGGAGGCAATTTTTGTACGGCCTTGACTTTATCCGAGTCGACCTCAATTCCTCTTTCACTGACTACGAAACCGAACAGTTTTCCTGATCTATCCCCAAAAGTACACTTGGTTGGATTGAGCTTCAGCTAAAATTTCCTCAACCTCAAGAACAGTTTTCTCAAAACCTGTATATGCTCTTTTTCTGTTCGAGATTTCGCGATCATGTCGTTGACGTAGACCTCAATCTCCTTGTGCATCATGTCCTGAAATAAGGTTACCATGGCTCTTTGGTATGTTGCTCCCGCATTCTTTAACCCGAATGGCATCACTTTGTAACAAAAAGTTCCCCACAAGGTTATGAATGTGGTCTTTTCCATGTTTTCAGGATGCATCTTTATTTGATTGTATCCAGAGAACCCATCCATGAAGGAGAATAATGAATACCCTGCCGTGTTATCCACCAAAGTGTCGATGTGAGGCAGTGGGAAGTTGTCCTTTGGACTAGCCTTGTTTAAATCTCTGTAATCGACGCAGATCCATACTTTCCCATCTTTCTTAGGAATAGGGACAACATTGGCTACCCATTCTGAGTAGTTCACAACTTGTAAGAACCCAGCGTCAAATTGTTTCTTGACCTCCTCTTTTATTTTTACTGCAACATCGGGTCTCAACCTTCGGAGCTTCTGTTGAACCGGCTTGCATTCTTCTCTTATGGAGATACGGTGTACCGCAATATCAGCGCTCAACCCCGGCATGTCTTGATATGACCACGCGAAGACATCTTTGAACTCTAGCAGAAGTTTAATGAGATCTTGCCTTGTTTCCTCATTTATGCAAGTTCCAATCTTCACCTCTTTCCCTTCCTCCAGAGTCACATTCTCAACTGTTTCCTTGTGAGGTAGGATCAAATTGTCCTCCCGCTCAACCATCCTTAACAAATCCGAGGATAAACTACAATCTCCGTCCTCTAGAAAATCCTGAGATCCTTCTAAACACAGGTCTCGTTCACAAGGGAATTTCGGGTTCGTAGCAGCGTTGCTCATGACATCGATATCTGGGGACCTATGGTCAGTATGAAATAATACCCAATGAATCTAAGAATAACTTATTTATGCGTTATGACTATGAATGGAAAGGAAAAGAAATAAAAGAATGATTGCACAGTGTGAAAGAAAAAATGCATTTTTTATTGAAAATAACGATGCTTGAACATGAGCCTATTTCACAAAAGATTCTTATTGTTTCTAAGCTTGAAACAACAAGTGTGTTTTGAACATTACTCTGTTTGAGTCCTAAAAACTACAGGAATTTCTTCCGCAGTCCAGTTGTCTAGAACACTTCCAGGCTCACAGGGGCGAATACCCGCCAAGTTTCCTTCCTTCTGACTCTCTTCAGACACAGCATTGATGCTCAAAGCTCTCATCATATCTTCAGCCGTTTCTTTATTGATATTTTCCGGCCCTAAATAAATAATTCCTCCTGACACAAAGGTATTAGATATATGGGGAAAAGTCATTGATCCCCATTTAACCTCAACACCATTTAATCGTGCCCTTCGTCTCTCACGCTTCCTTTCGAATTCCTCCTTTCTCTGATGGGCATCTGGCCTATGCCCCAAGCCAAAATGATCACGCTTGTCAACCAAATCCGGTACTTCAACCCGTCCGTGAAGATATTTTCTGAGTCCCCTCCCAGGTAATGCTCATTTTCCTACTATCAGCTGTAGGCCCATCTTTGTTGCTTTGGAGATTTTGGGTACCGGGATCTTGCTTCCTTCGATGATGAAAGTTGCATTTACAAACTCTAACGATCGAAAGGAGTACTCTATCGCTTCGACATCATTCTCTATGTACGACGCATCACTAGTAATGGATGCGATGATGTCCTCCTCCGCATTTATGGTTATCAGCCGACCCTCTATCACAAACTTTAGCTTTTGGTGTAACGATGATGGTACGGCTACCGCTGAGTGGATCCAGGGCCTCCTCAATAAACAATTATAAGAGGGCTTGATGTCCATCACAAGGAAGTCTACCTCGTAAGTATTTGGCCTGATCAGGAGGGGTATCTCAATCCTCCCCATCACTTTTCTTTCGGTGCCATCGAATGCTCTCACTATATTTTGGCATGCTTTCATATGAGAGCCGTCTACAAGAAACCTGTTCAACGTAGATAGGGGCAAGATGTTCAGTACTGATCCGTTGTCAATTAATACCCCCGGTAGTGTATACCCATTGCATCGGGTAGTGATGTGCAAAGCCTTGGTGGATCCCATGCCTCCTGGTGGAATTTCATCTTCACTGAAGGAGATGAAATTGTTTGCGCTTATGTTACTAACAAGGCTATCTAACTTGTTCACCGAAATATCCCCGGTGACATAGGTCTCATTCAACACCTTCATTAGCGCGCTGTGGTGTGCCTCCGAGTTTAAAAGTAAAGCCAGTATCGATATACGTGCGGGCTGTTTGTGTAATTGTTCCACCACACTGTACTCACTGTGCTTCAGGAACTTCAGAAACTCCTTGGCTTCATTCTCTGTTACTGGTTCATTAACTAGTGGCTCTGTCTTCTCGTCTCCCCCTCTAATCACGAAGGATTTCCTTTCAATGTGTTTGGCTTTTGAGTTTGACATGTCGGTCGAACTCTCCTTCCCTGAAACTGTCACGGTGCAATTGTAATCCCAAGGTACCCTCTTGTTATCTTTATAAGGAAAGGTCACGGGTTTTTGAATTACAACTCTCGGTGTCGTTTTCGCTCCTGTTTCGTTGATCCTCGGTCGTGTGATAATCACTACTGGGTGATTGACCCTAGGGCCCTTCTCTGCAGACCCTCATTCTGTGGTACATACGTCCTCTTCTTCAATAGAGTCAAAGAACTCCAGCTCCTTGTTATCCATTAACCCTTGCACTAGGGCCCTGAATTCACTGCATTGCTGGATCTCGTGGTCCTTTTTATCGTGAAACTCACAGTAGTTTCTCGCACCTTGGGATTTGCTCCCCAGCCCTTGTGGAACTAACCCTCTTTTTTGTATTTCCTTCCAAACCTCCTTCAATGGGGTTCTTACTTCAGCAACCGTCTGCTTGATTCTTCTCCCCATGCTCTCGACTATCGCGTTTACCCCTTTATCAGTATGACTAGGCAACGGATTTCTCACACCAGGTGCGTCGTCGAATTTCACAACATTTGCTTTGATAAGCCTTTCGACTAGCCTTTTGAATGAGGTACAATTTTCTATGGAGTGTCCTGCTACTTCCGCATGGTATTCACACTGAGCATTTGTGTCATACCACTTAGGATATGGGGGTTGCAACGGTTTCAAGTAGACAGGGGCTACGACGTGCGCATCGAACAAAGTTTTATACAACTCCCTATACGTCACCGGTATGGGAGTAAACTGGAATTTCTCAGCATTCTGCCTCGTGTTGGGCTCTTGTCTTGGTGAGGCCTGCTGGCCCACAGGTACTGCTCTCGATTGACTGACAGTGATGGGTTTTGGATAACCCGAGCTTACATTGCTTACTTCATTTTCTCTTTTCTTTGGAGCTGATCTTCTCGTGTTTTCAGCTTCTATTTTCCCACACCTTATCGCGTTCTCTATCATTTCTCCAGACATCACTATGTCTGCGAAACTCTTAGTCGCGCTCCCCAACATATGATTGATGAAAGGTGCTTTCAGGGTATTAATGAAGAGCATGATCGTTTCTTTTTCCAGCAGCAGCGGTTGGACTTGTGTAGCGACTTCCCTCTACCTCTGGGCATATTTCCTAAAACTTTCGCCAGACTTCTTCTCCATGTTTTGTAGCGTGATCCTGTTAGGCGCTATATCAGTTACGTGGCCATAATGTTTCACGAAGGCCTGTGCTAAATCCTTCCATGATTTGATTTGAGTACAACTCAGCTGATTGTACCATTTTGCTGCAGCCCCAGTCAAGCTATCCTGGAAACAGTGGATCAACAACTGGTCGTTGCTGACATATCCCGTTATTCTCCGACAGAACATTGTAATGTGGGCCTCAGGGCAGCTGGTCCCATTATATTTTTCGAATTCTGGCATCTTGAACTTTGGTGGGAGCACCAAATCAGGGACTGATAAACCAAAATAGTAACACATTTTAGGCCCATATTTAGCATACTTTTGGATGAATTATCCCTTGATTTATGTAAAAAGGTGCTCTTAATCCTTTCTTTTCATGACTTATACTCAGGAAAGCACCCAAGAATAAAAAGAACAAGAAACGGGCTCAAAACGGACCAAAATGGGCCAAGGATGAAATCGACACGGCCTGGACTAAAGCACACACGGCCGTGCCTCCTCAATGTACTAGAACACGGCCTGATATCGATCTATACGAGCGTGTCCTCATTAGAAGTCCGAACACGGCCTGACCACGATTCACACGGGCGTGTGCCATGGCCGTGCCTCTGTCGTGGAGAAGAGCAATTTCATTCGGGAAAGGATACTTAGGGGCAAAGAAACCTATTTCAAAAGCCTATAAATATACCCTAAGTATGACCTAAAAAGGGAGGCCGAAAGCCATCGTTTAGGGGCGTCTTGCTAGGCCAGAGAAGGCAGATTTGTGGGGATTCACTCAGGGATAGCCAGTTGATCCATCTCTAGAAGCCGGAATTCTACTCAAGACGGAGGATTTCTTCTTCAATTCCTTCAGGGAGTTTTAGGGATTTCTTATGTTTTGTTTTATCTTTTCTTCTGAGATGTTTTTCTTTATTTTTATGAACTAAACCCTTCAGATACCTGAGGGGGATGAAACCTAGATGAATCTTGTTATTGTTTTCTGAACTATATGATAAATACTTGATTTGTTCTTAATTATGTGTGCTTAATTCTTGTGTTAATATTTTGCGGATATTAATTCAAGTCGAATGTGCTTAGGTGGTGGAGCAAAAGTCCCTGCTTAAGAGTAGATCTAGCATAATTAAGCGGAGGTGATCGCACGCCTAGAGATAGGGTGACGAGATTTTGCCGGATTAGGGTGAAACCTAATATGGGATGTCCATAGATCGATTTACTGCTATTCTAGGGGGTTATTAATGGGAAAGAGATTTCAATTAATTAACCTAGGGTTAGACGTTATTCACCTCGAGAGAGGGTTTAATATACGTTAGGGAGTCTTACGGATCAAGTCAAGTGAATACATCGTCTGGTTCGGAGTTAGATAACAAGTGAAGTCTAGGTGGATTTTTCCTTGGGTGTCGTCTTAATCAACTGAGTTTTTTCCAAGTTATTCTCCCAATTTCATTCTTCTTTGTCTTAGAATTTTTAGTTTAATAGTTAATTAATTTAGACTAGATAAACAACTTCACTTATTTTAGGCTAAATAATAGAAAGAAAGTTAGTATTAGTACTTTTAGTTCCTTTGGGTTCGACAATCCGGTCTTGCCTAAGCTATACTACTGTTCGATAGGTGCACTTGCCTCAATCGTTGTCATAGTTAGTTTCCAGGTTCGATCATTCTCTTTATAAATTTTAAAACTCTGACTTCACAGCGATCAGGGACCAAACTCAACTTCTTAGCATCTACCTCGCATTTGAAATCAACACTTTCCGATGCTCTGAATTTCTCCTCCAGCCATTTGCATCGATCCTCAAACTCCTTTGGGAGTTCTGCCTTTGCTTTTTCTCCTTCCGCTGCATCATCGAAGTCAGGGACCATGGTTTTTGCCAAATTATCCCCGGGGTTGGAGCTTGAGCCTGTCGGGAAGTTTCTCGGTGCTGAGGCACCGTATTGGTACTGGGGTTTGATGTTGACGGACACTCTTGGTGGTTGCACTTGAGAATTTACTGGGGCCAAGCCTGAAGGATAAGCAGATCCCTCATTATCATCTTCGGTATCGACCATAGGGCCTTTTCCTTTATCATGCCCTCCAGTCAACAATTGTGTCAACTGGCTCATCATGCTGCGCTAGGATTCCAGCATTTGGTCCCTCACATCCTGTTGGATCTTGGCCAACTGCTCTTGCATCTGAGTCTGTAATTGGTCCTGCATCTCTTTCTGCATCTGCTCTAACCTTTCTAACCTTTGATCCATGGCTCTCGTTTTTCTTCGTGTGTAATAGCGATGTTCCAGGGTAACTATAATATGATCTCTAGTTAATAGGGCTCTTTTATGATATTTAATGCATATGATGCGATGTGATGCAAATGCATGATATGAATGCAAAATTAAGAGGCGTCGATTTTGGTTCAATTTCTTTTAGAATACTTATTTAAAAAAACAAAATCCTTTACATAAAACAGAGTCACATATATGACCTAGCCCTTATGCCCAAAGCTTTAACTTTCTTAAGAAGCTCAGCTAACTCTCGACCCCGGTCTGACTCTAGCTCATATACTACACTTAACACATCAACCTGAACCGCTAAGCTTTATAGATGATCAGCCACTTCTCGTATCTGAACCACGGCTTTACCCATAACGTAGTCTCTTTCTCTGACCTGGTTCTGAGATCCTTGAAGCTGTTCTTTCCATCGCTGGTTATCTGCCTCCAATAGTTGGATCCGAAGCTCACTATTTTGCAGTGTTGTTTCGAGCTCTACCATCTTTCCTTTCAACTCTTTAATCTTGTTTAGGCTTGATTCCAGCTTCACCGTAGAGTTGCGGCTTTGACACAATGCCTTTTCTTGTTCTGCCACTCGAGCTCTTAACATCTCATTTTCGCTTTGGCTCTCACACACAGTCTTTTTCAGAGTATCTTTTTGTGCTTGACCCTCATGGAACCTTTTCTTCCACTGATCGACCTTGGCCTTCTCTTCTTGAATTTCTTGACGCCATTGTTCTGAAGTTTTACCCAACCCAGCAGTCCTTATTGATGAATGCAATTTCTTGTAGTCAGTCTTCAAACTGTCCAAATCTTCTTCGGCCTTCTTTTTCCCTTTCCTCAGTTTCTCAGCCTCTGATTTCTGAACATCAATATCTAACCTCAAGTGCATTTTTTCTTCTTCCAGTTGCTCTATCTTTTTTTCTAACTCCGAATTTTTACTTTCGAAGTCTTGTTTCATGATTTCCAACTCGGAAGGGACTATTTGCAAGTATTCCTCTATTGGTCGAGCACCATCTTGCGTCGGTCTAGGGATATTATAATTGACTCTCCTACTCCGCCAAGCATTATATTTGAGGGTTGTCATTGGACCTACAACAACTCTCTTCATTCGGCGAGTTTGCTTCCAAGCATAAAAAATCTCTCGAATCTTCTTCTTATAATGATCCCCCTTATACGAAAATTCAAACTGAGCTAGCCCAAACGTTGCTTGTATGAACTGTCTTGATCTGTACTACCTCAGCACAAGTAAAGGAGCGTACCCAACGGCTCCCTAAATTCCTGACAGAGGTACCCAATCATAACTCCTACACCGGTAGAGAATTTCAACGGGAACCAACCAATGAGCTCTCTATTCAATATCCTCTTCCTTGAGATTCTAAAGGAGCGCGACCCAATTTTCTTCTGATACGTCATCTCTTCTGGGCGTGGCTGCTAACTCCTTTAGCGGTGAGTAATTCTTGGAGAAAACCCGATAAGAGACTTTATCCACCTTCCAGAAATGGCTATGGAACCAAACTAACAATAATTGTGCGCACCCTATAAATCTGCCCTCACCGACTCTCCTGCATGCATTCAAAGATCTAAATGTCTCGGCCAATATCGCAGGAACAGGTGTGACCCCTCTATCAAGTCGGTCGAAGAGATCCGAGACTGCCTCATCTATATATCCCAATGCCCTAGGGAAAACCATTAAACCATAGATGCTCAAAGCAAAAACGTCAACTTTCTTCTTCGTATCAGGATGTACTAGAATCAAATCCTTTAAAATCCTCCATGGGATGCATTTACACTCACCCTTTTGCTTGACCCTCGCTGCAACCCACGGTTCACTCATCCTTGTGATATTCACCAACTTCTTTAAAAAGGTTGGGGTGCAAGCGGATTTAATATAGGTCTTGTCAACTTGGACCCTCGGGCAACGAAGTAAAGCTGTATATTCTTCTATAGTGGGTACCAAATCTACCCCTCCAAAGGTAAAGCAGCTATAGGCAGGATTCCAATACTGAGTGAGGGCCCGGAATAGATGCTCGTCTATTTTGATGTCAAGTAAGTGAGACAAATCCCCATAATTCCCATAGAACAACTGCTTAGTCTCTTCATCCCACTGGTCCCATATCTCTTTTAATTCCCAAAGATCATTTTGCATCACACTGATGCGGGTGTAATCACATAACTCAGATGTATATCCCTCGGCTAGGCTATCCTCTTTTTCTAATTGCGTTTGCTCTGACCATATTCGGACGGCCGCATTATCCTCTACTTTATCAAGGAATCCGTTCTCCACAATAAGCCTCCTAATTTAGTAACTGAACGTGAACCGAAACCTCTTTAAAATGAAATGACATGCAATCACAAAAACGCAACAAGTCAGTATCATGTAGCAACAATAAAATTCAAAGCATGTGAAAAAACAATACAACACCTATCTGGGTGATTGCTAGGGTTTGGCATAGCTCTACCTAGGGTAAGTTCCTAGGGCTCTCTATATGTGGTGTGGCTGTAAAGCAAGGGTACCTGAACCAGCAGATTCCTCGATCCTCACCCATTATAGGCTCATATGGACCGAGTTCAGTTCAGGGGAATACATTTCCCTATGGCTGCACGGAGGTGAAAACCTCACGAAGACATAGGTACGGATGTATCCCGAAAGCGATTCACTATCCTGCACGGAGGTGAAAACCTCACGAAGGAGTAGCTTCTCACTCTCACTTAAAATGTGTGACCACAACGGTCATGCAATATGATGCAAGAGTACCCTAGACACTTAAATCGTAACAACCATATGACACGACCCAAACAAATGCGACGGAAGAATCAAAAACAAATTTTAATTTTTAATAAAAGGACATTAATCAATCAATTCTACGGTTTGACTCTCTTATTGTCCCCAGCGGAGTCGCCAAGCTGTTGAAACCATTTTTTGTTTGAAAAAACGGGCCGGCTTTAAAAACATGGAGTCGCCACTAATCTTTTTTTTGAAGTGCGATTGGGCCACTTTTGAAAACGTTTTGGTCTACGTATTTTAAGAAAACGGGTTCGGGAGTCGGTTACGCATGAGGAAGGATTAGCACCCTCGCAACGCCCAAAATTGGTACCTTATTGATTGATTAATGTCCTAATATCGAAAATTGGAATAGAATTTAAAATACGAATCCTTTAAAAGTGTTCGAGTAATTTGAATTGGATATCAAAATTCTCTTGTTCCGAAAGGATGAAATATCACATCCAGCACGTTAGGATACGATATTTCAAACCTTTGACACCAAGATCATTTCATGATTTCCAAATTTCATGCATTGCCATTTTAAAAGGATCTTCCATTATTTGGCCAAACGAAAGAACCGAAACCCAGCACGTTAGGGCACGGTTCCTTAAATTTCCAAACATGAAATATTGCCTTATTTTTGAAGTTGAGAAAACACGATCAGAATTTTAAAAGGATATTTAGTCCTTTGGACGAGCGAAAAATTGAAACCCAGCACGTTAGGGCACAGTTTCCCAGAACTTCCAAGCACAAAATATTGCCTTTTTTTATTTTAAAAAAACGGACACAGTCTTAAAGGATATTTAGTAATTTGGTCAAACGGAAAACCGAAACCCAGCACGTTAGGGCACGATTCCCTGAATTTCCAAACACAAAATATTGCCTTGTAAAAAAAAACTTTTTATAAGCTTGGGCAAGAAAAAGTGGCAGCGGAAAATAGGATAAACAATAGCATTAATAATAAAGAAAACGATAAATAATAATAAAGGTAATAAGAATGAGAGCAAAATATCCATAATAATATAAGAAACAAAAATAATAATGCTAATAAAAAATATAAAATAATAATAATGAAAATGGTAACAACAACATTGATAAAAATAATAATAATTATAATTATAAGAATAATAATGTATAATAAAATAGTGATAGTAATAAAATAATAGTGGTAAAAATATCAGTAATAGAATGGTATAATAATAAATATAATATTAATAATAAATATAATTATAGTAATGATAAAAATAAGCGTAATAATAAAATAATAAGTATAATAAAAAAAGTAATAATAATGGTAGGTAATAATAATATATAGTAATAAAATTAATGAATATAATAATAATAAAAGGGGTAAGTATTAAAATAATAATGAAAATAATGGATATAATCATAATATATAAAAAAAATTAAAGTAAACAAGAATATATATATAACAATAGTAAATATAATAGAAATATAATAATAATATACATATAAAAAAAGGTAATAAAAATTAAGAAATAATTAACTTAATGGTAAAATAGCAAAATAATCAAAAAGGGACCAAATTGAATAAAAAAACAGAAACTTTGGGCCAAATCATGAATAAAAAAAAACCTGATTGTAAAACCATGAAAAAGCGGAGGGGCTAAATGCGCAATTAGCCCCTCCCTAAAAAAATGCGGATCCTTGCCTCATGCGGGTCGGGTCACGGGTCAGAGGCCCAAAACGACGCCGTTTTGGCCTCTGACCCCCTCAAGCAAAACAGCGTCGTATTATAACAGTATAAAAGCTAATTTTTTTTACAAAAATACCATTTCTTTCATTTCAGCAGGGGGAGAAGGAAAAAAAAATCTAAAATGCTCTCCCCCATTCCGAGTTCAGGCCCAGATCCGGTCGCCGGACCGCCGCAATGCCACTGCCGCCGCCCACCGTGCACGGTGGCCGGAAATCGCAAAATTGTAAGTTTTTCTCTCCTTTTATATTTTAAACCTTTGCATGAAAAAAAAATTAAAATAGAAGAAAATAATAAAAGACGAGTAGATTCGAGAAAGGGAAAAAAAAACCTTTGCTAGATGTTTTGATACTGTATTCTCCGTATGTTTTGTGTATATTTGTAAATAGTGTAACTGTTCTATTATTCCAAAAACCAAAAATCCCCCTTTACATTCGATTATTCCCCTTTTTATAGCCTAAAAAATCCCCCCAAAATATAATAGAGTCCCATTCCAACTACACTTCATTTTCCGTGTTGTATTGCTTCCTGTTTTGTAGGTTCAACACCGGAGGCGTGGAGGCGCATGATGCGGAAGGCGTGGTGTCGTGGCTCGATGGGATGCTGGAGGCGCGAGGCTACTGCTAGGGCTTCCTTCTGATTTCTTCTCTTTTTTTTTAGGTTTTTGGGCTAAAAATTGGGGCTAGGGTTTAGGTGTTTGGTTTGGGCTTCAATTTTGGGCCCATTATAATTGGGCTACTGTATTTTGGACTGTATTAATAGACTTTTTATTTTTCTGGTTTTGGTATTGGGCCCGGGCTAAAATTGGGCCCTACAATCATCATACTTTTTTATTGAGTAATTTAGTTTTTTTTTTCTTTTTTGTTGTTTGAATTTTTCTTTTCTTTTTTTTATTTTACTTCCTCTAATTTCCTCCATTTTTTTTAATATACTTTTTCTATGTTTTCTATTAGTTAAAACTAAAGGGGAAGAAAAGGAAAATAAAGAAAAAAATAAAATTATTTTAAAAAAAGTATAGGGGTTAGTTTTAACAAATAGAAAATATAGAAAAATTATGTTAAAAGAGACGAAGAAAGGAGAAAAACAAATGGAGAAAATGAAAATTTAAGAAAAGTTTAAAAGAAAATAAAAGAAAAAAAATTAAATTGTTCAAAACAAAAAAAATATGAGGATCAATTGTACAATTTAACTAAAAATTTTTGTTTGAAATGATGATTTAACGTGCCATGTCAGTTTATAATTACACTGTTAACGGTAATTAATGGCTTAGTGACTAAAGTGTTACAACACAATAATGAAAGTGACTAAAATATAACATTTTAAACATAAATAACTAAAATGTAATTTAAGGTAAACAAAAGTAATTATTTTGATAATTTACCCGTAAAATTAACCGAATATAGGTATATGTATTTTGTTTAAACTACAAAATTTTTAGTATCTTTCTTAGATGATACAAGCCTGCGGTCAACCTTCATCGTATCTTTGCTTCAACGGGGTGAGAAAATTTTGATATTTGCAATTATGGGGTAATTTGATGTCCGTTGTGGTGCAACCATGAAATAACCGAAACGTAAAACACAAATATATATATAAATAATTCAAACAAACGATAGTAAAATAACATATATTAAAATTTAATAAAACAAACATGAAGGAACCAACATCATTAGTAACAAAGTTAGCTAGCATTTGGTTGGCAATCTTTGTCGAACAAAACTAAAAGAAAAGAGAAACTAGTTGCAGTAGCGCCAAAAGTAAACAATAGCTAGAAGGCCTCAAAAACAAGATAAAGAAACACTACCTACAGAATGTCGGGTACAGTCATGACTACATTAACCAACACAACAAGACATACTGGAAGACAGCCATGTCAACGCGGTGCAGCATACATCTGGGTGGAATCATACTGCGCATATCCAGGTTGGGGGGATACTGTTTTTCCATACCCAGCAGGTGCACTACCTGGCGCTGCAGCATAACTACCAGATTGAGGAACAGACTGATCATAGGTAGGCTGAGCTGCTGTTGTTTGAGCATAAGTTGCTTGGCCACTGGCTGGAGGTGCACCATATGTTGCTGCAGGCGCACCACCATAACCAGAATCCTGCGCCCCTTGGTACCCATAACCTGCATTATTAGGAGCCTGCATCTGTTCAGAGTAGCCTTGTTGCGATGGTGGGTATTGACCATACCCAGCAGCACTACTTGCTTGTGCATAAGCAGTTGGTTGACTGTAACCAGGAACAGGCTGGCTACCTGGCTGCGGATAAGCCTGGCCACCCACAGCTGGAGGCTGACTGTACCCATCACTAGGTGGTGCAGAGCCATATGGAGGATAGCTTTGTTGCGTTGGCCCACTTGATGCATATGCATACTGCTGCTGTGGAGGCACATTTGAACCATATGACTGAGCAGTTGGACCTTGATATGGTACTTCTCCAGGTTGATTGGCTGGAGGACCATATGCTTGGGGTCCTTGTGACTGCATGCCATAAGATGGTGGCTTGCCATATTGCTGCTGAGGGGCATACCCAGGTTGAGGACCTGGCTGTGCATATCCTGGCTGAGCAGATCCATGCCCTCCATAAGGATGCTGAACTGGGGTATGATTTTCATACTTCTCTTCATATCCATGTCCGTAGCCATGCTGGGGAGCAGCTTGCGAATAGGGTGGTGGATGCGCATAATCTGCTGGACCACGAGGCTGTCCATAATTATAACTCGACTGAGATGGAGGCGGCCCCATAGCTGGAGCAGGTGAGGGACCAGGTCCATGACCAGGAATTGAAGTCAAATGTGGGTTAGAGACCCCCCCTTGCCTGCTGTAGTAATCATAACCTCCACTCTGAGGAGGTCCCTGCATGCTATGAGGCCTCTGCTCCCAACTAGAACCAAAGTTGCTCCTTGGAGCCATTTGGTGAGAAGGGTAGCCACCATAAGGAGGTTGATAATGAGAGTTGTGAGATGGATATGGTCCTCGTTGCTGATAATCATATGATGTCTGAGGAGGATGCCCCCGGGGTCCCCACTGAGGTGGACCACTGTTTCCCCGTGGTCGAAAGCCTTGCTGATTGAAACCACCAGAAAGAGGTGATGGCCTGACAGTCTATCCATTAAACAAAATAATAAGTTAGATGAGAAGGAATCTCATTCACCAATTTTGAGGGGGAAAATCAGAGTAGAAAGTAAGCCTCAATATCATGCTTAACCATGTTAAACTAAACAAAACAGGAAAACAGGTTGCTAGAATGCTAGGAAACCTCTTGGTTAAAAATAAAAGCATATGCCAAACACAGCATTTATGATGAAACCAATGATAATTTGAACTAAAATGAGAAATAAGCAAGATGAGAGGTAATTCTGTTGAACCATATCCTTATTCAAACTTTTTACGAAGCAAGGAGATAAAAGAAAAAAAATATCATCACTTATTTGACATACTAAATTTCTAGGCAGACAAATCTCATCAACCTGTATTGCCCTCCAAAACATGGCACCAAAAAAACACCAGAGCTACCAATAAACAGAATCTAAAGTGAAGAGATTAAATGCTAGTTAATAATTATAGACAAGAATATGGGATTTCATGAGCTAACCAAGATTAAACTGAACCTCATATCTTTCAGGCATCTTGAACTACAAGGATATGCCAAGATTTTCATATAAGATCATGTCATCCAAGCGATGTAGCATGACATAAACGTAACATCATGTCAATTCTTCTTCTGACCTTATGACTTACAACTACAGTACATCATCACTATACGCATTAGAGGACAAGTATCATATTTTCAGCATAGCACAAACAACATTCAAGATGGTACTGATCCAATATACATTGCAGACATGATCACTTCACCAGGTGTACTTCTTCCAACACATCTCATGCATAGAACATGAAGGCCGCTCATGCAGTCTCACTACATTATTATTTTTAATTTTCAAGTCTCAAAGCAATCTTACCAACTATTAACATCTTGCAATGTGTGTTTAATGCCAGATACCTCTCTTCAGTGGATGAAAGGAAATAGTGGTTGTCTATTGCTACACCAAGAAAGCAATGCTGACCCCAGGGAAAAGGTACCCAAAATCTGCAGATTTTAAAGCCAACGAATTCGAAATCGGCACCTTCAACATAAATAAAGCATGGCAACCGGCATCTTGGATTGAATATATTATCCTCCTAATAGCATTCAAGTGATGTTGGCATAGATCATTCACACTCTTGTTCAAGGAAAAAAACTCACTCCCAGAAAGAAAATCCTCAGTCGGATTACAATGTGTCATAGAAGAAAATGAAGTTAACTACAACTGATTGTTTGCTTTGGCAAATCCATTGGAGATAGATTTGTACCCACTCAATTATATACAATATGAGACGTGCTGTTTGATGTTTGCTAAAAGAGAATTGTCTATACACCAGTACAGAAGTTCATAAACTCCACAAGCAAAGTTAGAGGGTTGCCACGTGTCTTACTAGGATATATTTAAGAAAATTAATGCCTATAATAATTAAATAGATACATGACAACATTCTAGCCCTACTTCTGGAGTTTAAAAGCTTCACTAGCAGTATATGTAGTCCTCAGCTAAAATCCTATCTCATAAAGGGCATATTTTATTTGTGAAGAGAAGGAAAAGGATCACACACATCCAACTTTATATGCATATGTTCTTAAAACAATATCATTTAATCAGAATGTCTGTGATCCTATCAACTGTATCTTGCACATGCTGAGAATAACCGTATATTTTTAAGCTACAAGCACAACCAAGCCTCTAGATAACAATCTAAGCAATTCCACTAATTCACGTCTATTAAATCTACAAGGAAAGCATGCAAGAAAAATCCCAGCCTACACAACAGCAATATTTTGCTCATGACATGTTCTTAAACAGCCTCTTAGATGCTTTTAAGCCATCAGCACAGAAATATAATTAAAATTGGATGCTCCAAAATAAAACTCAACAAATGATCAGATTGGGAGATCAAAGATCACCTAAACTTATGTCAATTCCCACTCCAGTAACCCTGCCTGCCAAACCTACCAGGAAAGCATGCCAAAAAAAAAAAACCTGGAACCACACAAGCAATAGTATTTTGACAGTGACATGCTCCTAGCTAGCCTCAGACGTATCCAGAATGCTTTTATGCCATCAGAAAAAAGATGTAATTATAATTGGATGCACCAAAACAGAACTCAACAGATGAGAGGATTCAGAGATCAAAGATAAAATAAACTTAGTTCATTGATAGCAATTCAAACAAAGTCAATCTAGATACTTTAGCTCTAGTAACAAAATATTCAAAATAGATAAACTCACAGGATGCAATTAAAATACCATTAGAAAATTACTTCTGCAGAAAATGATGCAAGGTAAAAAAGCAAACCTGATTCATAACATCTTTTATCATTTCTCTGGCAATCTCAATTTGCTTCTTATCCCCAGTTACCCTCACTGTCCTTTCTTTTGATCCATCCCCTTCTGGGAGATGTTGAGGTATCAACTAAAAAGATAGTAAATTGTCAGTACTTGCAGGACCAGTTTTGCAAGAACTCCAACCCTGAAAAAGACAAATAAACATCAACTACCTGAATTCGAGCCCCTGACTTCGTCTGCAGTCCTTTTATAGTTTCCCCACCTCTACCAATGATTAAACCAACCTGAAACAGGTAAGGTAACATACACCAGTGGGAATAAGACTAATGCATCTTTGAACAAGAATTATCATGCCTGAACACAAAAAATGATTAACCTTCTCATTTGGAACTTGTATCTCAATTTGATCAGCAGCACCAGCAGCCTGTGTGGTAGCAAGGCCCCTAGCTACTAGGGAAGGAGAACCCCCAGCATCAGCCTGAAGCAAATACAAACATTAAGTTAATGCAAGAAATGAAGGATATTAATTTTGACAGTAGAGGGGGAAGGGGAGGGACAGGGTAAATAATGAAAGCATGGAGCTAGATGTTGATTAACAAATTTCAGAAACAGCATACAACCTCTGCTATGACAGCATTTATAAGCTTCTCAGCCTTGATTATGCTACTCAAAGTCCCAATTATTTCTACAGGTCTTGTAGGAGCATCCCGATCAGCATCTGCATCCCTCATGATTTGAATTTTTGCCCCAGAGTTGTATTGCAGGTACCTTATAGTATCCCCTGCCTTGCCAATGAGAACGCCAACCTATACAAGCATGCAAGAAATAAAAATCACAGAACAAGATGTTCCACAATTATGAAGAGGGAGTAAGGCATTGCTTGGATTACAAGATATTTTTGGAATGTGTGTACACTGAAAAAGGTAGACGTCACCAAAGATAGAACAATAAATGTAGATAAAACACTAAAGGTAGTTTAGACACATAATGAGGAGATTGTTATTAAAAAATGTAATTTAATAGATGACATCCACCTTAAGAGAGAAGAATAAAAAGACCTAACATTATTGGGGAAAAAAATTTAAAAAAAAGGATTGTCTATTTGACACGGGATCAAACAGATTATAGTGCAAAAAGGGATTGTTGAAATGTTTGTTGAAGTAACTACGAAAAAATCAACTTCAGTTTACACCCAGTTCAAACAATTCACAATGAGACAGCTTAAAAATTTGGCCAGCATACCTTCGCATTAGGAACCTCCATTTTGCGAGTAATAGTTGTACCATCATCAACCTCCTGCTGAGGCAAGTCATCAGAAGGTTGCTTATTATCCTCTTTAGCAGGTTCTTGATCTGCCTCAAAACTCTCAACTTTACCTAACTCAGCATCAGCAGTTTCAGGATTATCTGCAGACTGCCCATCTGTTTCCTCTGCAGTTCCTTCATATTGCTCAGGTTTTACAGTTTCTTCAGCCTCCTTTGCAGGAGAATCACCATCCTCTGCTTGCTTGTTAAGCTCATTTTGCTGCAAACCCTCCTCTTCCTCCTTGGCAGGTTCATGCGATTTCTCAGCTTCAAATCCATTCTCACTGGCTGTTATTTTAAGCATAAAGACCATGGAATTAGAATAGTTAGATATGCAAAGCAATAAAAATATGAACTAGCCATAAACCATGTTTTGTTTTGATATCACTGTTGCTATTTCTTTTTGCTTTCTGCACAAAATTGGAAAGGAAAAAAAAACAAGGTGTTCACTCATAGGCTCCATCAAATATTGGCTCTTGATTTTAGCAATTTTTAAACATGTAAAAATAAATGACAGAAAAAGAAAAAGAAAAATTAGTAAAGTAACAACCAAGCGGAGCCTTAATCTTCTCACTTCGTATTCACCTAGCACATAAAACTCACAATTCCTGAACATCTTCAGTTTTCCAAAAAAACTGTTTTACCATAGAAAAATTACAATTAACCCTGCAGCTACTATCATTTAACCCCTCAAATCATTTCCTAAAATAGTACATAAACCCAAAAAAAGGGAACATGTTCATTACCCAAGCCATCGGTTTTATCGTCGTCGAGCCTAGGGCGTTTGGCCTCGGACAAATCAGATGGTGCAGCATCGTTATCTTGGGCATCAGGGTCTAAAGCAGAGTCGCGAGGCATGTTGTCGGCATGGGGGTCTTGGGGCTCGACATCCTCGAGTTTTCGCTTAAGATCGGAAGGGACGGGGCTGGGTGCAGCGGCTACGGCCTCTTCCTCCGCCATCAAAATGTACGGAAAAGGAGAAGTAATCTAGGGTTTGGAGAAGAGAGCAGAAATAGCGAAGCAATGGAAGTGTTGGATGAGGATGCTAGTATGTAAGAGATAAAAGATCGTGTTTGTATGTAATGTATTACATTAGGGTTTAAGGCCGATTTATAGCTGCAAAATATCACATTTCACATTTCGCAATTTCTTTCTTTCTTTGGCCCACTCTTCAGCCTTCTTTTTATTTTTTTGAAAAAACAAATCTTTAGGTGTGAGAAAATATTTTTGTTTTTCTTTATTTCCCAAAATTGGATTTTTTATATTTAAATTTAAATGATTTTTGTTTTTATTTATCTGTTTTTTAAATTTTAAAAAATAAATAATTTTTAAAAAAGAAGAAGTTTTCTTTAGTAATTTAAATAAATAATAATAGAAAATAAATAAAAATCAACACCTGTCAATTTTCACTAATTTTTTTGTGAATCCCTAATTTAAAAAGCTATAGGCAAATAAATTTGTTAATTTTTCGCAATAAACGAAAACAAATTATGATGTTTATTCTTTACCGTATATCCTACATAATGGTTGCCAACTTATTGAGATTCGAAGGACATGTAGCCCAAGGTGTAGTTACATTAGAGTATTCTCGTATTACTTAGCTTCGCAACAATATGAGTATAGGTCCACTTGACGAGAGAATCCTGCTCCAATTAAGGGGCATTGATTTCTATCACACAAGTCAAATTGGGAGAGTTACTTACATTTTGTCATTCTTATCCACTCTGATTAAACGATGGAGACTGAAGACCCATATGTTTCATCTCTTATACGGCTAGGCGATAATAAAACTAGAAGATGTAGCATTGCTGATAAGGCTTCTAGAAGACGAGCATTTTGTGACGGGAAGCTTTGAATTTAATCTACAAAATGACCTTTATGCAAAGTTCAGAACTGATACAAACCTTCCGGTGGATTTCAAATGGCACCAAGTGAAGTTAGATTAGTTGAAGAGGTGATTTGGGAATCTCCTAGAGAATTCAACACCCATTTAGATTGATTGCCATGCTCGAGCATACATTCTTCACCTAATCGGAGGTGTGTTGATGATAGAAAATTCTGGCAACTTAGTTCAAACCTTGTACTTCCCAATTTTATCTAACTTTTAAATTGTTGGTACATATAGTTGGGACCCTACCATTTTGCCTATATAGAGCGTTGTGCAAGAGGTGTAAAGTGCGGAGCGAGGAAGTGAATGGATGCCTTGTGATTTTACAATTGTGGAAGTAGTATCAACTTTTGCTCATAGACTTCTACCCTCTAAACCTTTTAGTTTCCCACTAGCCAGAAGGTACAAGTAGAATCCTAAACCATGAAATCAATGTTTATAGCCTAAATGTCTTATATTTGTAATAACATTATGTAATTTAATAGATAGTCTAAGCAACGTGACTGTACGACATACAGGAAGGCCGATTTGGTATTGATACAATAAGTAATTGATAGGAAATCAAATGATTTGGTATCGATATAGTACTATACATGTGAATTAAATGTTAAATGAAATATGTGAATTAAGTGTTTATGTTATGTTTGTGAAATCATAAAAGATATTTTGATATGTGAATGTGAAAGTTGATTAGTGACTATATGTGCTAAAGTAAAAACTATAAGTTATAAAGTTAATTTAAATGATTTTATGTTTCGGAAATAAATTAAAAGTTTAAGTATGTTAGTGAAAGAAACTGTATGAATAAATGTTATTATTAAAAAAATAATTAAATTGTAAATATATAAAAATGGTAAGATTGAATTCAATTGAGTACTTACTAAGTTATTCACGTAGCTTAACACGTTTATTTTTAAAACGCGCAGGTAAAAGATAAAGTTAAAAATGAATCAAAGATTGTAACTTCAATTTGGATCACATCACTCAACAATCTCCAAGGACAAGTTTTGGTATAAAAATTTTGGACTTTAGAATGGCATGTACTTAAGTTTAAATATGGTATTTGTATGTGTGTCCTAGTGGAAATACTTGATAAATTTTTTAATATTATGTTAGCTTAGTGACTTGGTTAATTTAGTAACTTATGACTAAATATGACACCTATTGCTCTGGTTATCGATTTAACTTAGGTGATGGGTGTTACATTTGACAACTTTATGCTCATTTCCTTAAGCTATATATTAGGTAGGTTGCACCATGTAGATGATTTCTTCAAGATAGCCATTTAGAAACACTGTCTTGACATCCATTTTTCAGGTCTCATAATCGAGAGCTATAGCAATGGATAAAAAAAGCGAATCGACTTGACCATCGTTACTGGAGAGAAGGTTTCCTCGTAATCAATACCTTTTTTTTGTGTAGCCTTTTGCCACAAGTATGGCCTTATAGGTTTCAACCTTTCCTTCCACACTTCTCCTTCTTATAGATCCACTTTGTTAGGAAATGTGCTTATCTTATAGTAAACATGAAACTATCTTCTATGTATTTGAGCGATGGATAAATGAATAAAGTTAATTTCACATTTCACTATTATATCTTTTGTGTTTGTCTTTCATTTTTTGCATACATAGCGAAATTGTGACAAGCAAATATTAGTTCATTGATTTTCTAAGTTCGAACCGATGATAAGTGGCACTGTAAGAATGTTTACATTACGAGAAAGACAACTTACTTTAGTAGATAATCTAAACGAGTCCGTAATCCCGTAAAAGAATCAAAAGTGAGCATTTGATTCAAATACTTAGAAGGATTATTATGTCTTCTACAATTCCAATTGGTGAGATAGCTAGTATTAGCTACCGAAGCAACTAACTCCACGGGTAGAGACATAGATGTAATCATTAGAAGAATGATACACTGGACTGAACCCAAGTTGAATTAATTTTGAATCCGTTTGTGAATTAATTCACTTGTGACGTTCATGGTGTGACTTACTTAAATCCTGGGTTAGCCACTGATAATGCGTATGTAACTCATGTGCTTTGATATAAGTAGAGGCTTATGCTCTAAAGATGATCGAGCCGATAGTCGATATGTTGGGTACATCACTTGTGTATGACATGTGTCATACCCCAAAATTGGACCTAGAAGTTTTGAGGGTAAATTAAGAATTTTGGCTCAGAATGTTCGAAAATTTTGAATTGTGGTAACCTAAAATTGTTTTCGTCTATGGCTTTTTGAAAATTAAATCAATTTTTTAAAATAATGCTGAAAAGACTTTTAATGTTAAAATAAGGACTATTTTGTAATAGGGTTTAATTTAGGAGTAGTTAAAAAGTAATTTTACCAAAGTTTTAAAAATACCCTATTTTCCCTTCCATCTTTATAACCTACGTTAGTCTCTTCTCTATATTTTTGTTTTGTCATCCATTGCCTTCAAAAGCTCCTCTCGTTAAATTTTGATTCCCAAATAAATTCCTTAGATTTTCATCATTCCCCAAGCCATAAATCTCCATAGTATTTCAAGAAAAAAATCCAAGAACACCATATATTTATCCATTGTTGAATTTTTGGGTTTTTTTGGGTTTTTTGAGTTTTCGATCAAACGTTTGGTTTTTCGTCAACTAAGGTAACGATTCAATTCCATATTAGTTTTTGGTGTTATTTGATCCTTTAAATTGAGTTTTTAGCTGTTAAATCGCATGTTTTAAATAAAACCCGAAAATTGGGTCGTTAATGGTGGATTTCGAGATTTTGGGTAAAAACATAGTTTCAAAGTATTTTTCAATTAGTTTTGACATGATTAGAAGGTTTCTTAACTTGCTTTAAAGTTTCGTTGAAGATTTGCAACGTTTTAATGAATTTTCGTGAAAATTGCCATAAACATGTCGAAAATTTTGATACCATGAATTGGGTAGTTCTGAGTAGTTTAAAGGCTGAAAATCAGTTGTAGGTGAATAAATAGATGAACGGAATCAGTTTTAGGCAAAAAGATTAAGTATAGACCGAGATAATTGAAATACAAGTTTGATATGTCGAAAGTTCGGTTATAAGAGAATCTAACTTAGGCTTGTGTTTTTGTTTGATTTAGGAGAGTCTTTGGCTATGATAAACCATAATTTATACATATTTTAATACCATGCTTAACTTATTTTTGGATGAATTTTCATTAGATTTGATGAATTCGATGCTCCTAATCCTTTAATTTCATGTTTTACACTCAGGAGAGCTTAGGGAGTCGAAAAGAATGAGAAACGAGCCAAAAAGGGACAAAATGAGCCTACTTTAGAATCAACACGGCCTGGACTACCGCACACGGGAAGATAACACGGCCGTGTGTGACGAGCAGAATCGAACACGGCCTGGACTATCGTACACGAGCGTGTCACACGGGCGTGTCCCTGCCGAACCCAAGTTTAATTCTATTCAGAAAAGGCTACTTGTGGGCCAAGAAAGGTGCTCCAAAGCCTATATAAACACCCTAGCGGAGGACCTAAGAGAAAATGCAGAGTAGGAAGGAGGAAATACTCGAAGACAGCCATCGGGAGCAGCTCGGAAGAAGGATCTCCATCAAGACTAAAGATCTCCTATCAATTTCTCTTGAAGTTTTTGGGTTTTCTTATGTTTTGTAGTTTTCCTTATTTTAAGATGTTTCCCTCTATCAGTATGAACTAAATCCCTTTAATACCTGAGGGGATGAAACCTAAGATGGATCTTATTACTATTTGATTTATAAGATAAATACTTGTTCTTATTCTTAATTGTGAGTTCTTATTCTTGTTTTAATAATTCAGGTTATTGATTCAAGTCGAATGTGCTTATTCAGAGGAGCAAAAGTCCCTGTTTAAGAGTAGATCAACACAATTAAGCGGAGTTGATTGTAACCCTAGAAATAGAGGCGACATAATCTCTGCGGATTAGAGTCAAATCTAATAAGGGAATCCATAAATCGAGTTAATGCGACGATAGGGGTTTTAATTAGAAAGAGATTTCAATTAATCAACCTAGAGTCAGTTGTTTTTAGTATTGAAAGAGATATTAACATAAATCAGAGATTTCTACGGATTAAGTCAAGTGAATAAATTGTATGAATCAAAAGTAATAAGTGAAGTCTAGGTGGATTCTTCCTTGGGTATTGCTTCCTTCATATAGTTGTCTAAAAGTATTTTCCCAATTCATTCTCTGTCGTGCTTGTAATTAATTTTAAAAGAAATCACTACAATTCTTAGGCTAGATAATAGGAAGATAGTAATTACTAGTACTCTTGGTCCTTGTGGATACGATATTTCCAGTCTTACCATAACTATACTATTAAACGATAGGTGCGCTTGCCTTTATTGTGATCATAGTTAGTTAGAGACACATCAAGTTTTTGGTGCCGTTGCCAGGGACTAAGATATTAGGAACACTAAATTTTTATTACTTTAGCCATTTTTTTATTGCAATTTATTTTATTGTTACTTTTCTAATTTTTCTCTTTCTTTGCTTCTGGCAGGTGTCTCTAGCTTATGACTAGAAGAAATCCGTCAGGGCCTTTACTTTACGACAGTGATATAGAAGGTACAGCTCGCAGAAACCGAAGAGAGATAAGGCGAAGCTTACGATACATGCAAGAAGAGCAAGAGAACAATATCACTAATACCAAGGAGATGGCTGATCCCCAGAATAATCCGCTACCTCCTGTGGTCGCTGCAGATCCAGTAAATCAAAATCCTGCTCCTCAAACTATGTATGATTATGTTAAGCCTACTTTAACAGGAATTGAATCAAGTATTGCTAGACCTGCTGTTGCTGCAAATAATTTTGAACTGAAACCCAACACTATTCAGATGATTCAGCAGTTTGTTCAGTTTGATGGTTTGCAGGATGAGGATCCAAACAATCACTTGGCAAATTTTTTGGAATTCTGTGACACTTTCAAGATTAATGGCGTTTCTGATGCTGCCATTCGCCTTCGGTTGTTCCCCTTCTCGTTGAGGAACAAAGCTAAACAATGGTTGAACTCGTTACCACGAGGATCAATCACTACATGGGAACAAATGACCGAGAAATTTCTATTGAAATATTTTTCGCCGGTTAAAATGGCTAAATTGAGGAGTGATATCTCTTCTTTTGTGCAGATGGATTTAGAAACACTTTACGATGCATGGGAGAGATACAAGACCTACTGAGAAGATGCCCTCACCATGGGTTACCATTATGGCTACAGGTTCAAACCTTTTACAATGGTGTGAACCCCTCAACTAGGCAATTGATTGATGCAGCCGCCGGCGGTACACTAAACAACAAAACACCTGAGGCTGCTTATGAATTCATTGAAGAGATGTCACTGAATAACTATCAGTGGCAAGTTATGAGGACGAAACCAACAAAGGCAGCATGTGTTTTCAACCTTGACGCAGTTACCATGTTATCAAACCAGGTAGAACTCTTAAACAAAAAGATTGATGGTTTATGTATCTCTACACAGGTACATCCGGTGATGCAGTGCGACACAAATGGATGAGGGACGAACACAATAGAATGTTCATCTTACAACCAGAGCACTGAGAATGAGCAAGTTCACTATATGGGTAACAATTCTAGACCTCAAAATAACCCTTATAGTAACACTTATAATCCAGGTTGGAGAAACCACCCCAATTTCTCATGGGGTGGTCAAGGAAATCAGAGACAACAACCCCCTCCAGGCTTCAAACAACAACCCTACCAATTAGAGAAGAAGCCGAACCTTGAAGAGATGCTAACAAAATTCATCTCGGTGTCAGAAACCCGTTTTCAAAACACCGAAACAACACTCAAAAATCAGCAGGCATCAATTCAAGGGCTCGAAAACCAAATAAGGCAGCTTGCTAAGCTGATCTCAGAACGACCACAAGGTAGCTTGGCGAGTAACACTAAACCTAATCCAAGGGAGAAACTCCATGCCATCACGGTGTGCAACGTTGAAGGGTTAGTAGAATCTGAATCTAAATCGAGGAAAGAACCTGTGGTGAGTAAAGGTAAGGGTGGGGAAAGCCACAATACATGGAACCCGGTAAGTACAGAACATATACCTCGTGTACCATACCCTAAAGCGATGAAGAAAGACCATACTAATGAGCAATTTGGTAAATTTCTTAAACTCTTAAAAAAACTACATATTAACTTACCGTTTATTGAAGCTCTTTCGCAGATGCCCAACTCATTCAAATTTTTGAAGGAGCTTCTAGAAAACAAGCGGAAGTTAGATGATGCGTCGCACATGGAATTAAACGCAGTTTGCTCAGCCATCTTACAAAATAAACTACCAAACAAATTAAAGAATCCAGGGAGTTTTACTATTCCTTGTTTAATTGGTAGTTTAAATGTTAATAATGCCTTGGCTGATTTAAGGGCAAGTATTAACGTCATGCCCTATAAAATGTTTAAGCAACTAGGTCTTAGGAAACCTAAACAAACTAGGATGAGTATTCAACTCGCAGACAAGACCATTAGATTTCCTAGGGGAATTGTTGAGGATGTGCTTATAAAAATTGATAAATTTATATTCTCAGTTGACTTTGTTGTTCTAGATATGGATGAGAACAGTGACGCACTGTTAATCTTAAAGCGACCCTTTTTAGCAACTGCTAAAACTAGAATTGATGTTGGTACAGGTGAGCTCACACTTCGTGCAGGTGACGAAACAATCACTCTTCAGGCTCATGACTCGGCTAGGACATCAAGTAATAAAGGTGAGTACATAAATTCTATTAATAACCATTCGGTCCAACCCTCTTTTTAGGAGACACCTCGAAAAAACACAAATGAGCCACGTCCTAGTTTTCGTGCCAACAATGAAATAACTCATGAGGAGCGAATACTTTAGATTGATGAACTAGACGAATTGAGGACACATGCCAAGGAGAAACCAAAAACGAACGAAGAAAAAATGAGGCAACTCCATGACGAGCTTAAAAGTGAAGCAAACTACTTCAAGGTTGGGGACAAGGTACTGTTAGATGCAACCGATCCTCGAATAACCACCTCAGAACTTAAAGTGAATGGAGCGACTCCCTTCACGATACTCAATGTCTTCCCATGCGGAACAGTCGAGGCAACTCATCCTAATTTCGGCACTTTCAAGGTAAACACCACTCGACTCGAACCATATGTTGATAGAACTGATAGCAAGAAAGAGGAGTTTCGACTCCGCGAATCACAGTGACCAAGCGAAAATGAGGTAAGTCTAGCTTAGGACTTTAAACAAGCGCTTCTCGGGAGGCAACCCGAGCACTAACCTCATTAATGTCCATATTTTTTATTTTTAGCGCCTAACTAAAAACTAACCAAATTAATAGGGGCAAGTTTCCCTACCCACACGTCCTTGCACACGGGCGTGGCCTTGGCCATGTGGATACCACGAGTAGGTACATCAGCGTGGCAGAGACCGTGTGGAAATAGGATGAAAGTTTTTCCCAAAACACGGGCTGTGATAAAACGCCACGGCCGTGCAATACGGCCGTGGTCGAAACTGAATAAAGAACACAGAATGCAATAAATCCACACGGGCGTGCCGTAAGACCGTGGGCGATACTGAGTAAGTGACACGGGCATGCGACACGCCCGTGCCCAGAAGCCGTGGTTGAAATTGAGTAAGTCACACGGGCGTGCAACACGCCCGTGCCTATAGGCCATGGTCGATACTGATTAATTAACACGGGCGTGGGAGAAACGAACGAAGCAGCACACGGCCGTGCGATTCGGCCGTGTGACCCAACACGCCCAGGGAACACAGGAGTGGACCAAGACTCAGGCACGCTCTAAACCAAAATTTACGAAACACACGGGTTAAACACAGGGCACACGGGCGTGGGGCACGACCGTGTGCCCCAATTTCTATTTAAACCCCCGTCCACTGTTCATCTTCTCCCCAAATTTCCCCACCCTTAAAACCCTAGCCGCTCTCACCCAAACAACCTCTCTACTCTTTCTCCCCTATTCCGGCCACCGTCGACCCCTCCTCCTCCCTTCGCTTCCCCTTACTCTTCCTTCCCTCATTCTTCTTTCCCCCTTCCTTTTTCCTTCCTTCTCTACGCACACCAGCCCTCGCAGTCCAGGCTCGTGCGCGACCACCACGCCGTGCTCCATCACCTCCGACCATCGCCTCCCGTCGGTTCACCCTTCTCCCCCTTTTGATTCTTTCTTTCATTTTATTTATTTATTTAATCTTACTCTTTGTTCTTATTATTATTTTCATTATTATTACAATTCAAATTTCTATTTCAAATTCCTTAGTTCTTTTGATAGTTTATTTTATTTAGTTTGAATTCATTCCATTACTAAGTTTAGTGATTAGTTTGATACTACTTCTTAGTAATCTTGTTAATTTACTTAATGTTATTTTAGTTTATTCCTTTTAAAATTCCATTGCTAATACTATCATATTAAGCCTACCATAAATTTGTACTATCTAATTTTAGCATTACTTGATAATCTAATTCACTATTATAGGACTATACTATTTAGGACTACCAGGATAGTACATTTTTGGCTGGCAATGATACTTGATTTAGTGAAAATCTTTTGCATTCTCAGGTACGTAATGACTCCCCCACGTGGGAAAAAGACTGTTGTCCCCACTTCGAAAAAGCGGAAGGGACCCGGAGCTACCTCCGCGAGCGCCTCTGCCAAAGTGCGCCATCCTTTCCTACAGTTTCCCCTGGGACCCCAGGAGGAACTCTTCCAGATTCTTCGTGCACGAACCCTCGATGTGGGGAGATGTATCGATTAGGCCGCCTTAGAGCAGGTCCAACTAGCTGACGCTGTTCGAGCTCTATTGACTACTGACCCATGAGGGCATTTCTTCGAGATTATCGAGCCGACCTACTTAGAGCTCACTTTGGAGCTCTGTTCCACATTTCACCTTTAGACGGTCATGACAAACTTTGACGACCCAGGCACAGTCCAATTCCGTCTTGGAGGCCTAGTACGTGAGCTGAGTATCCCGGAGTTTGGGGCCGCTTTGGGACTTTACACCGAGGAATTCATGGAGGACGACGACTTCGAGGACCTTCATCGCCACATCCACTACTCCCCGTCTTCCTGCTGGAGAGACTTAGTTCCTGTCTCGGCTACCTACGATCCTAGTCGCTCCAAGGCATCAGCTCTCGTGCCATCTTTGAGGTATCTACACGCCATCCTGGCTCACACTCTGACAGGTAGGCGAGAGAGCACCGGCGTCGTCAACACTCACGACGCCTACTTTTTATGGTGCATGGCACATGGTTACGTGTTTGATTTAGCTTACTTCATCGCCCTCGCCATTCGGCATCAAACGGAGCGACATAGGAAAGGAATCCTCTCCATTGGCCCCTATGTGACGCGCCTGGCTCGACACTTTGGCCTCCTCAACACCGCAGCTCAGTCTTCCTCGCTCACGTTTATTGGGCAGATGTCCCCATAGGGCATCTCGACGATGCTTCATATGAGGATGATTGAGCGTCGTCATGGGTTTGATCCTCCTCAGTACCGTCTATCACAAGCTACCGAGTAGAACGACCCAGAGGACATTACTTGTAACATCCTAGATTAGGTGTTATGCGTTTGGAGCATAACTCAAGTATTAGTAGGCTTTAAGTGTGTTTGGTGATGTTTTAGGAGTTTTTAGAACCCAAGGATGAAGGGGAAAGCTTTGGGAAAATGTTGGATTTTAAGTATAAAAGGGGGAGCTGGGTGAAGGAGGCCTTAAGGAAAAATTTGGGAGTTTTTGGATATGAAAAGGGGCTTGGTAAAGTGGCTTAAGGACGCCACTTAAGGCTTGGGCAAACGACGCCTTGAGCAGGGAGGTTCGAGGCTGGGTGATGGCATGGGAGTGTTTTATTTTTCCTTTTCGCGTCAACAAGTGAAATTGGGCTAGGAAGGCCTTAAAAATAAATGGCAAGGTTGGTGGACATGAAAGTCGGAGTGGTAAAAAGGCTTGGGGCCGCCACTTAGGGCCTTGGTGAATGCCACCCCAAGCAGGAGGGAGGACTCAAGTTCGAGTCATGATGGAAGCGCAAAGTATGTTTTATTTTTGTACTGGCGTTAAGACAAGGGGAGCTAACAAAAGAGCTCTTAAAAGAAATTGTGTGTAATTTATATCACAAAGAAACGCCTTAGCAGAGTGGCACAGGCGTTACACTGTAAGCTTGTCCAGCGGGTCCCATGTTCGAGTAGCGTGGACAAACAAATGGGTGTTTTATTTTTTCCATGCTGGCGTGATGGGAGTGAGCTGATGGTCTGCACATGGGCTCTAAATTGGATGAAGATAAGCTGGAGGCTTTGCTTTGAATTCGGCTGGAAGTGTGGGATAAATAATATTTTATTATTTATTTGAAGAGGTGATAAAGGGATGGGATAAAGGATAAACATTGTTTTTATTTAGTTTATGTGGGGGATAATTAAAAGATAAAGATTTATCACATGGGGAGTAATGGTCGAAATAGGGACTCTAGGGACTTGGGTTGCGGTTTTGAAGGAGTTCTAGGGAGTATTTTCGGCTAACACATTTTACTTTTATTTTTCTTTCATGGTTGTTCAAACTGAAACCCCTTTCTCCTCCTTTGATACTTTTTGATCTTTTCTTTGGAACATACAATAAACTTTGTGCCAAAAACCCTCCACCCATCTTTGCCGAAACACTCTAAGTCTCTCATTTCACCTCCTTTCTTTCTTTCAAGCCCGACTCCATACCCTTTTTCTTTTGAGCCAAATATTCCTTACCATATAGAGCATAGGCCGAATCCCCAAAGGAAGGTGCTGTCGATTTCAAAGGTTGGTAAGTGTCTCTCATTAGCATTCGGTTTCTTTTCTATTCATTTGGTGTCCAGAAAGCATGTGTAAAAGCCTTGGTAAGGTTGGTAGAATGTGTTCTTAAGACAATAGGTGATGTGTTCTCTTGTGTGTAGGTAACGTTAAGGGACATTGAAGGAGTTTTCTCGGGATTTCAATTCGTTTTGGGATCTCAACCATTTCATGAATAAGTGCGCTGGATTTGGTAGGAGACCAAATCGGCAACCAAGGAGCAATACGGGAATACGTTTGGGATTTTGTGATATCGTATAAATTCGGGATTTCTCCTTAGATCTTGGTTAAGCAGTGTGTAAACTTCTACACACTATATTAGTAGGCATTGCTTATTATGTTATGGCTAACTATTGTGATGGTGATTTGCCTTGTGGCATGAGCATGGATCCCGGGTAAGTTGCTTATGACTTTAACTATGTTATGTGAATGACATGATGGGTAAGATATTATGCCATGACTTATATGTATGTTTTATGATAATATGTTAAGCATGATATGAGCATGTTGGTGCGGGATTAAAGAGAGGAGGGGAATATTCTCTATGGACTGTCACAGTGGTTTTGACCACAAGATGGGTTGGCCCCATCGACTTGATTGTGACTTCGGTCACGAGTGGTTTTGACCACATCGTTGATATAAATCGTGACTAAGTCCCGGTGGTTTGGTACCACTAGTGGTTTTGACCACATATTGATAATTGTGACCTATGGTCATCGGTGGTTTTGACCACACGATGGGTTGGCCCCATCACTTGATTTGTGACTTCGGTCACGGTGGTTTTGACCACCGGTGGTTTTGACCACACGGGTAGTTAAAGGAGTATGGATGGCTAGTTTTGGGTTGCATGTTTTGCATGACTTACTAATATTTTGTGTATGAGTTTGCACTTAGGGTTGGGGATTTATACACCTGAGTCTTGGTGACTCACCCTTCCCATATCATTTTGCGGATGAGTAGATCGCGGAGATGGAGCGGAGAGGACTCGAGGCGCCATGCTTGTTCCTTGGATTGGAAACTTTGTTTAATACGTTTAAAGTTTATTATTTACTAAATTTTAGGTTTGGGTTGTAATAAGGGCGCTAGTTATTATTTTGGATGTTCAAGCGATTGTTTTTACTTTACTTCTACTATATTACTAATGATTTTATAAATTGTTAAATGAATCGATTAAAAGTGACGTTTTCAAACTAAGTACTTTTACGAGTTTTCAAAAGTGTTACCATCGGGTAGAAAAACTAAATTCACCAAGTTATCAATAACAACGATGTTTTCTAAAAAAATTATATGATCAAATGTTTTTTTAAAAGGAAAAAGGTTTCAACTCAACCATGGTTAGAAAATCAACCCATCCGAGTTTTTAATGGACACCGTTTTATAACCTCAACAAATTTTCAGATTTTCACCGATTAATCGAAATATTTCAAACCATTTTTTTACTCGTGACATACCGGATCCGGTCGGGGCTCATGGGCCGGGTTTGGGGTGTTACAAAATTGATATCGAGCCCGGTTCAAAAACTCATTTGTGGGCCCCAGGGCCCAAAATGTTTTAGTAGGCCTCTGTGAAATATTATGAAAATGGTTTTTGTTTTGAACAGCATGGCATCGAGTCTCCGGCACCAATCCGCCCAGGTAAGTACTTCTAACTACTGTGTGAATTATTATCTGTAGAGGGGTAGAAATGGAACGCAGATAGTATGATAAGTATCTGAACCCTAGGACTAGTTTACCCCAACAATCACATAAGACATTAAATGCCTAATTAAACAAACCTATGACTAAGTCGCCGAGTTAGGGTGTGGTAACCCCTGTGCGCATATCTAGGATTGGATCCGGAAGAGCCTGGTACTTAAGCAGTCCTAGTGACTCACCTCCTCTCTGCAGGAATCCTACCTGGTGCGTAGCTTCGGTTCACCCTAACCATGAGGACTTATTCATAGGCTAAACCCAATAACTAAAACCCGAAAGGGAACTAGCCGGATTTTTGTAAAAACTCTAGTTTTAAAATTCTTAAAATTACTTTTTAATTTGTGAGAACTATTGTTACAAAATTTTTTCGAAAAATTTACGAATTGCAAAATTACAAAAAAATACCCCTGTAGGTTAAAATTACGAAAATACCCCCAGGTAGTGAAATGACGAAAATGCCCCTACACGTTGGATATGGTCTGCGAATGTTGTTTGTATGATGGATGTACTTAGAACTAGGAGATAAGCCTGAAACTGGAATTATAGGTAGATTCGACTTCAAAAGAATCACTTCAAAAACTATTTCTCATAAAATTGCTCGTGGGTAAACAGTAAACAGTATTAATAATGCATAAAATCCTTAATCAGATAAACGCGAACGAGAAGAATGAGTACAAGAGGTCGTGGACGCCCGCCGCGTGGCCGTGGTAGGGGTAGGATGACCTTGCTCTGAGCCGGCGAGTGCAGTCATGGGTGCAGTAATGTGATGCCGGATCGCCGACCGGCAGTAAACGGCGAGTTCGAGGACCGGGGCGTGGTAACGATGTAGTATCCCCAAGCTGTACTACGAGTGTTGGAACGCAGTTCCGAGGAGGCAGCGTGGTGCGGAGCCGAAAATCCGTGGTTGAGCGACTCGGGCTAACGGAGGAGAAGTGTTTAGAGGAGTTTCGGGTGGCTCCCAACACGGTGAGTATTGGTTGGAGGCAACGGAGCGAATAATGGATGACTTGGATTTCTCGGTGAGGAGAAGTTAAAGGGGATAGTGTCTCCCCTCCGGAATGAGTCGTACCAATGGTGGCTCACGGTCGAGAGGGTGCGGCGATCGGCGATATCACACGGGATTATTTTAAAGCGACATATCGGAAGAAGTATGTGGGGTGGTTATATTGATGACCAGCGTAGAGGCGTTCTTAAATTTGGTGCAAGGAATAAAGTCGGTGCCCGAATATGAAGTTGAATTCTTGAGGTTAAGTAGGTATGCTCGGGGTATGGTGGCCACAGAACATGAGCGTTGCGTTAGGTTCGAGGGCGGCCGAGAGATGAGCTACGGTGTTAATCGCACCTCGGTGTGAAAGGGAATTTGCCGTTCTCGTGGAAAAGGCTAAGGTAGTGGCGATGAAGCGAATTGAGAGCGAGAATCGGGACGTAGTAGGGATAAAAGGAATTTTAGGCTTTTCGAGGTCCATTTGGAGGTTCTGAGAAGAAGGCTAGATTTGGGAATCGAGAAAGAGCCGCAAAGCTCGCTCAGTGGCCACCTCGAGTGTGGTAGATGCGGGAAATCCCACTCGGGAGTGTTGGAATGGTAATCGAGGTGCTTTGAGTGTGGATCAATGGAGCGGGTAAGGGATTGTCCGAGGAAGTGGCTGGGGCTCAAGCGAGGTCAAGGGCGTGGTCAATTCAAGAGGATGGCTAGCAACCTCGAGGGGATGAGGTGCGGCTAGGGGTAATGGTAATGGTAATGGTAACAGGTGTGGCCGAGGTGCTTTGAAGGTGCAGAGGCGAGGCAACCAAGGTTGGTCTATGCGGTTGGCCGTCGCGAGGAGGAAGATGTGCGAGGTGACAACCGAGTGCGTTCCTTATTTCTGGAATACCCTTAATTGCTTTGATTATTGTAGAGTTTTCTTGCATTGCTAGTGAAGTGCAGGAAACCACGGATGTGAATTTAGAGATTGTGCCTAGGAAGTATGATGGTTTTATTAAGATTAGAGTGCTGTGATATAAGCGTAGTGTGGCGAGTAGGAGTGCATTTAGCCAAGCAATTTCGAGGACGAAATTATTTTTAAGGAGGGTAGAACGTAACATCCTAGATTAGGGGTTATGCGTTTGGAGCATAACTCAAGTATTAGTAGGCTTTAAGTGTGTTTGGTGATGTTTTAGGAGTTTTAGAACCCAAGGATGAAGGGGAAAGCTTTGGGAAAATGTTGGATTTTAAGTATAAAAGGGGGAGCTGGGTAAATGAGGCCTTAA